>VXAY01004712.1:107925-263988 GCA_013399855.1 Oxyruncus cristatus | reverse complement strand
CGGCAGGTGCCCGCCGGGCTCCCGGTGCAGCGCCCGCGAGAGGAGGCGGCGCCGCGCCCGCACCGGTGCTGCGGTGCGGGGCTCCCGGGGCCGCCGGTCTGTGGTGGCAGTCCTAGGAGGTAGGAGAAGAGCCGGAGTTTCGTACTAGCATTTTGCGTTTCTCTGCTTCGTGGTAAATGAGCTTTCACGAGCAAAACCTGAAGACCCGCGTCTTGCAGGAGGAAAGGTCCTGTTTGAGGGGCAGAGGGTTAATGCCGGAGTCACAGGACATGAGTATATGTTGTGATTAACATTCACGTCATCGGAATTACGGGACCTTGGAGGGTATTCAACCCTCCCCTTTTTCCCCTTTCGATAGATAGTATCTGCTCTGTACATGGGACAACTAAAACCCTCCAACAAGTAAGAGCGTTCCCATTTCTGCCTTCTTCTGCCTGAAACGTCGTCATGCAAAACACGGGAGACATACAAACCTTTTCTGTGTGTCGGTCTAAGTCCCGTAGTTTTTACTTATCACTTGGAAGATGTAGCCTGATTTTTGTGCATACTGTTTTATTGGTAGTATTGTCAAAGGTTAATTCACTTTAAATTCAACACGGTTTTAAGATATCGAGGTGATACCTGCCGTTGTGACTCTCCAGGTGGCATTTGCTCGTTTTGCTAGAGTGATTCCAGTGAGGCACTCTTCCACTCCACAGATGCAGTGTAGTGGGAGGCATGCTCTACTGCTGACCTGATGAACCATGGGCTTTTTTCTGTGTTTCCTCTTTAAACTTTGGACACCTCAGAACCCTTTGTGAGCTGTGGTTGGTAGAGTGTGACACTAAACGGGAAGTGTTACTTGGCAGCTGCACGTTAAAAATGTGTGGACTCTTAATAACTTGGAATACAAGAAACTGAACTCACTAGTCAGAAAAATTTTCAAAAGCACCTTTGTTTCCACCTGAATTAAAGTTCCTCTGTTCATACCCAGACTTAAACAGTCTTACTTTTTCCTTTCTGAAGTTCAGTGCGCTCGCTAAACTTTTTTTCACTCTATATAGTAAGAGTAATCAGGGTGGCTAAGTTTTCCTATAGACAGTAGTAAAGATGTTCAGTTGAACTGACATATTGAATTTGGCTTTTAATTTTAAAAAACCTAGGCGCAAGTTTTCATCGTGTTGTGACTGAGCTCTTTATCCTTCTGAAGTAGAGCAAAACTGGTTTACATAGCCTGTGTGTGGGTGCTATTTTTACTTCCAGCAGTTTTTACTGGCTTTGTGCACAGACCAGACTCAGGAGTCTCTTTGTACTAGACTTTTCTTCTTAGTGTTGGCTTTCAGGCTTGTACATGTCTTATTGCAGGGGTATTGAATGTGCTTGTGACTGAAATCCAATTGAAACCTATGGCTCTCTGATTTTTTTTTTTTTTTTTAAAGTAATAAATCCACCACCAACTGGTTGCTGTGTACAAATGTAGATGATGATGTCTGTTCATGGTGTTATATGGTATTAATTTCTGTCACTAGAGTGCAACGATTTGTTGTTTCTTCACTCTTCCTTGAACTGTAATACATGCAATAGCCTTTTTTTTGTCCTGTGGTGGTTAAAAAGACCACTTCTTCCCATCACTTACATGTGACTGCGTATTAAGCCCCATAAATGTAAGAAATAGCTGAGGGGGTTAAAAAACCCCAAAACCAACCCAGGCTCCTTGGCATTGAGGTGGAATCAAGCCAAAATTGAAGTTAGAAGTTTGGTTTATCTTTTTTTTTTTTTTTTTAAATGTCCATAGATCATGTTACAGGAGTGCCTAAATATACTCTAGGAATATGTTTGTGGGTTTCTAGCTGGACTAGGAAGAACCTGATGAAGTACAACCACAGAAACATACTTGTAGTATCTGCCCTAAGTGCTTTGTGCCTTGTCAGCAGTGCAGGGAGGCATTTTTATTATGCACGAACCTATGAACTTTCCTTGTCAGTTCCTTATTAATGATTTCTGATAAATGGAATATAACACCATCATCTCGGGTAAGTGTTGATGCTGCAGAATGTTCGGATAAAAAATATGGCTACAATCCTGGATGTGAAACTAATCTGTTGAAAGTGGAAACTGATGGGAAGAACCCTATTCAACTTTTCTACCAGCAAATAGTTCTAAAAGTTCTGCTGTAGGAGAATAGTGGAAGATCTCTCAGTGGAAGGCAGCTACAAGAGCACACTGTTCACTCCCCTTATATTAAAAGGATAGTGTCAATACAAAGTACAGATACAGAATGGGAAATATGTGCAAAAAGCTGGGATAGAGCATACCTGTGGTAGACAAAACACGAGGGAAATCCGTAGGGTGTGTAATTAACAAACTGTTAGATCAGCGTAGATCTCAGTGGTCATTATGCCCTTAATTTAGTGTAATTCATTATATTAGTCTGACCTTACCTCCATTGAGTTTCTTCTCTATGTGCATAAAGGCAGTAACACAAAATCAAGCAATGTTTGGGTTCAGTTGAGGCCTAAGCAAGTCAGGAGACTTGTGTAACCCACTGTCTGGTTATTTAGGTGTTTTCCTGTGCTTGAGGAAGTCCTGAAGTTCTTAGTGATCTGTGCCGATTCCTGGTGAGTCATCTGTGGGCTGTGCTGATGCCATAATATAATCCCTTAAAACCGATAAGGTGTTTGTGTCACTGAGATGGTTGTGATCCTCCTTAGGAAATCGCTGCTGTAAAGCCTCACCTTGGAATAGTGACCTGTAGACTCTGTGACTTGCAGCAGAAGTTGCCACAGTGGGATGGAGAAGGAAAGCCCCAACTCTGCTGCTCAGCTCTTCGTTCTGCACACAGGTAGTTCAGATCTCATTTTCCCACTGTGGGCAGTTGTGGTCTGAAAGGTCTATTACAGCAGGCAGAAGGTCTTCTGAGGCTTCTCTGAAATCAAGCAGATATTGCTGAGTTCTTTTACCAGCTTTGCCATGGCTACAAGTTAGAGACAGTGATGATGGCTTTATCTCTAGACATCCACTTTCCTTCCACTTGCACTTTTTTTTTTCATCCCTTCAAGTGTAAAGCTTTCTGAGGGAGATAAATATCAGCAAGTGGCATGGTGAAATACATGGACTTGCTGCATTTCACTCAAGTTGATGAGGCATCTTGTGTTGGATGCCCATGCTTCCCCTCTTTTCCCCTGTTTCTCCCTGCTCCTGTTTCTATCAAGTAGCAATAAAAGGTGTTCTTTGGTTGGTTTTATCCAGTACATCAGTAAAAGAATACACTCTAATACACCCTAAAATCTCGATTTTGAGGTACAGAAGTAGTCTTTGCTAGCATACTTTAAACCTCTCTTATTCAGAGGCCTTAAACAGAGGCTAATAGAGCATGGCATATGTTAGGGTGTTACTGAAAAAAAACCCAACAGAACAAACACACATAAAAATCCCCTCAAAAGACAGATGACAGCTTAGAGAATTGCTGTAGCATCCTTATGAGAAACAATCAGCCGAAAGACTCAGCACTTGTTGTTGCATTGCACGTTATGAGAGTTGGAAGTATCTTGAAGGGAAACAAAAAATACACTTGAATTATTTTGAAGGAATTACTTTGTTGGTTTTATTTTTGTTCTGTTGGCTGACCAAACTGTATGGTATAATTCTTCACCTTTTTCTAAGGGGAGAGGGGTAGGAAGGGTCCATCTGGAAAACACTTGAAATGTTTGAGAAGCAGAGGAAGATGGATGTCTTTGCCCCCATTGTTTCCACTCCTTTCCATGTTTGCTTTCTTGCACATTAATGCATATGTGGACCAGGAAAAGAATTCAGTTTCTGTGACCCCCTTTTTCCTACAAATACCTTTTTTCTCTAAGCTATACCTGTCAACCTTTCAGGAATACAAGGTAATAATTTGTATTGTACAGTAACTTACAAATTTTTTGTATAATTTTGCTACTGCACAGGGATTCTTTTGGTTTCCCATGTCAACAAACTGATTCTTTTGTGGGTCTCTTTAACAGCTCTGCTGGATCGCTGGGTCCCTTGTTCGTTCCCTTCCCGAGTTATGTGATGGAAAACTTGTGCTTATGACAGCACAAGTCGCTGACAGGGTTGTTTTACTGTTGTTACCACTGGTGTCTCAGACTCCTTGCCCCACGTGTTCATACTTTCCCATCCTCTCCTGTCCTTGATGTTCCAGCATCTTCCTTACTTCCTCCAGCCTAAACAGCTCTATCTGCCTTCTGTTTCTGACATTTTGCTTCCTCTCCTGTCCCTTCTGTGCTGGGTTCTTGACTGCCCTTGCACACATTTCTTTTTTTTGTACCCTGCTCTTTTCCTTTCCTTTCAATTTCCTCCCAGGTTCCCTCCTCTGCTTTTGCCCTTCCTGCAGGATAAGCCAGCCTGGTGGGATGTGCTGGAGGAACAGGCTATGAACTAATAAGCTGCTGGTGGTTTTCCACAATATTGAGGTCTCTCTCTAGCCTTTCTTGGCAAATGTGGCTGGTTTCCCACAGAACAGCAGTTTCTAGCTGTCAGCATGCTTCTCACCACTTCTGCTTTACAAGACAAATTAAAGAACTGCACTGTTTGGTCTCAAAAGAATGGGCTATGTATGGAGTTGGTGATAGAGTGTGGCTCTTAACTTGCTTAAATAATTCCTTTTCCTGTGTTGGATCCTAAGTGTCTTCTGTTGAATATTTAGTGTATCCAGTTTCATTGGAAAAAAACATACTAAGTGGTCGCCAGTGTGCATAGAGCGACTTAAAAACGTAGTTTGTGGGGTTTTTTTCCTAAACCTGTAGCGTTTTTATTTTTCTTAGGAGTGAAAACTTGAGGGCTTTTTCAGCTCGAGCTCTAATGTGTAGTATATCATTTGCTGCATGTCAAAAACTATTCTTCACTGGAGAGTAGGCTTTCTGGCAAATTGCTTTGATAGAAGAAAATAACACATTCTGCATGATGCGTTTCAATAGCTTCTCTAATGAAAAGCATCAGAGAAAAATAAAATGCTTTCAGTTCTATAGATCAGTCTGTAGTTGATGAAAGTCTGTAGTTGTTTTCTACTTGCGTACTTGGGAATTTAAGGGCAAATACATCCTGTCAACTTAATTTCTCTGTGCCTGAAATTTGCAGTACAATACTGAATCTCTGCATATTTTTTTCCACCGATAAAAAGAATAAAAATATCCTATGAACCTCTGAATGCAGTATTATGTTTTGGCCTTTGTATTAAATCACTAGTATTCTTTGCTTTGGTGGGTGGTGGAAATAGGTTATAACTCTTGTTTTGCTGCTGTTATGTCTTGCTGCTGCTCAGTTGTTTAACTCAAAGGATAGTGACCACTTTTTCCCATGAGACTTTTTGCAGATGTTGTTTCTGGAAATTTCAGTGGCAAAAAAAAAAAAAAAAGCTAAACTAAGTGCATACAAATTAAGAGTCTGCTGAACTCTAATTTGGGGAACGATTTTTATGTAGTGTTTGTAAACCTAAACTAATGCAGCTCTGAATCATTTAGTTTCTCTGTTTGAGTTTACAGATTGTATCTTCCATCTGTAATTTTACTTCTTGGTGTTACAAAGCTTCTCTGTAGAGTTATTTGATGCGATTGATGTGAGACCCCTTCCCTGATAAACCTGGTCAAATCCTCACCTTTTCCTGTGCCCCACTTTCTTTCTGAGAGATGCCGATGGTCTCCTGCTGCTTGGCATTCAGTGCTGTCTGTATCTATTATGTGTGGTTTTGAAATCCAGAGTGCTGTTAACCTTATCAAAATAAAGTGAAAGGTCCTTAAGAAGTCCCATACCACACCTCTTTCTCAGGAAAAAACCTCCAAATTTTGGACTGAATTTCACTGTTCTACCATAATTTCTCCCATTGTGCAACCATAAGCCTGAAAGACACTTGTTTTGTCAATGGCCAGTAATCTGCTGTGGAAAGAGATGATGATATGCTATATCTCTCTTTGAATTTGTGCTTACGGCTTCTTAAGTTGTAAACATCTTTTTTCAAGTGTGTAGATGTCCTTGGGTTCGGAGAGACGTGGTGGCATATCTCATGTGTCTGCAGTGCTGCAACAGATGAACACAGGCTCTTTAAGAAGGACAGGCCAGGAAGGCAAGGACAGGGAGTTACACTTAGTATGAGAGAGCAGCAGGAATACGTGAAGTTTTGCTTTGGGATGGGCCAACTGAGAGCAGGTTGGGATTAGTTGGTGACATTGTTTTGGATATCTGCTGTAGACTGCTCAATCAGGATGAAGTAGTAGATGATGCCTTCTTCAGATAACTGGAAGAAGCCTTATGTTTGCAGGCCCAAGTCATCACATATGTCTTGAACCACTGTGACAGCTGGAAAGGCAACACAGCAGGACATAAGCAATCCAGGAGTTTTCTGGAATGCATTGATGGCTTCCTAAGCCAGGTGTTTAAGGAGTCAGTGGACAGAGGTGCTCTGTTAGACTGTATACTTACAAACAAGAAAGGGCAGGTTGAGATGCGAAGGTCAGGGTTGTAGTAGCTGTGGTGACCTTGGTCAATTTACCTGTAGTGACTGTGACATGGTGGAGTTTAGGGTTCTGAGAGGAGGGAACAGGGCAATAAGCAGCATCAGAACACTGGACTTCAGAAAACAAACTTTGTTATGTTTAGGATTATGCTTGGAAGAGGTTGGTAAGAAAGGTGTTTATGCTACCACTCAGGGACATTTTTGTGAGGGATGTATCATTGTAGTAAACTGGTAGCATCCCCTTCTCTGTGTGGTGTACACGGATGAGACAAAGTTTGTGGGCAGAGATTATACATCAGTAGCTCTAAAATAAATTTGATTTTCTAATTATATCAGTCGGTCTAGAAAAAGACATTACATCCTGCCAACAGTGTTGTATACTGGAAAAATGCATGCTAGAAATTCATTAGTGAGATTAAATGTGGGCTTTGGTTGTGTGTTTTGTTTTTTTTTTTCCCTCCAAATGGCAAATGCATTTAACTGCAATGAATCCATATTTCATTGTAGCAGATGTTTTCTGGCCTCTGTTAAAGGCAGAGGGAGTCCTTCCCACCACTGTACTGGAAGGGCTATGGCATCAAGTGCGCTTTAACCTTTGTTGCTTCTGCTTAACTGACATCAAAGAGAAAATAAGTCCTTGCCTGCCAGGAAACAGTATGAGGCAACCTGCTTGATGCATCGCTCAGTTGCGCAGCATTTTGATTCAGTGCTGCAGTGTATTGGTTTCTGATGGCTAGTGGATAGTCCCTTATTTGTTTTTTAAAATGGATGGTAACAACTGAGACTAGAACCTGCAATTGGCCCATCCTTGTCAGTAGTTCAGAAAATGGCAGGTGCTTTGAAAATAGGGTGCCAGAAACGTAGCAGGTAGGTGTAGAATGCCAGCTTCAGTGAGGCATTGGTTATATTTCTTGCTCTGTCTCCTCTAGATCTTTCCCCCACAGCCCTTCTTGCCTGCCTGATGCTTTTTTTGAACTTTCAAGTATCCATTGGTGGGGAAGACAGCAGTTTCAGCATCTGGTTCTGTTTAGGACATGTGCCCATGATCTTTCATTAATACTTCCTCTAGTTGTGAAATCTAGTAATTTTATTCATGTTTTGTATGGACTCCTGCTGGAATGTCTGCCTCCATTATGTCTTTCATTTTTGTTCATAATGACAAAGTTGGTACTAGGATGCTGCAAGACCAAAGTACTGCCTGAATATATTCTACAGACAAGGCTGGGCAAGTGAAACAAAATTTCATCATGCCATGTATCTGTAACAGTTCTGGGTTTGCCCATGTTATATGTGAAGCCAGAATTAGAGACCTCAGCTATGTGGAGCAGCTGTGTATTTGCCAGCTTGCAACCGAGCAGGCGGGCGGAGGTCTGTGAGCTGTTGTCCATCACCAGCTGCTGCTGCATCTCCTCATGGCTGGAGAGGAAATCCATTAGATGCTTCTTTGATGCCGAGTGATCGGTTGCATAGTGACTCTGCTGTGCTGCACTCTGCCTTCAGAAATTGTTTCAGTATCTCCTGTAATACTTTATTTGAAAATTAAAGTATTTTTGGCACAAAGGATCGTGTGGGATCTGTATTTGTGAAACCCTGTTGCCCTTGCCAGCTGTCCTTGCTCAGAGGTGAAAGCAGGCGGAGTGACCTGAGGGATCCTGGTGTTGCTAGCAGGCTTTGTGGGAGATGCCAAGCTGATAATGGCCATGCTAGGCCTCACTTGAGTTTGCTGAGAGCTCCTTTCACATTCATGAATCCAAAGTAGGATTCAGCTTCCGCAGCATTTCATTGTGCAGCTGGTTTCAATGCGCTTCTGAGGGGAAGGTGTCTGTTTTCTCTGCTATTGCTGGGTTTCCTCAGTGCTCCCACCTGTGCCACTGGCAGGAGTCTCAGGGATGGATTTTAAGACAGTGACGTACAGGATTGCATCCCAGAAAGTTTTTTTGCTTACAAGTTAGTAGTGGATTTTGGCTGGGGGTGCCTTGAGGCTTGAGTGGAGTGCAGGGTGCATTGCAGCTTGCTGAGAGTGTAAGCGTGGCTGTGGCTCTTGTCAGCTCCAGACTGGTGTGTCCACTGGCTGACCAGAGTAGAAGTGATGTTTGAAATCCCACCAGTTGGTTAGTGTAGGGCATTGAGTATTCTACCCTCTTGGAATCCTTAGCACTGAGTGACCCCTGTTGATGGTCTTCTGAAGACCATTCTGTCAGTGACTTTTACAGAGATGGGATGGGGAGGAATGAGGAAAAGCTCTCCCTTCCCTCTCTGCCTTTGCCCTTCAGACAGACAGGGGTTATGTGCATGTATGCTTGTGCCAGAGCCTGATTATTAAACCCATCCCAAGGAAACAGGATGCTTGAATTCAGTGCTGCTGCTTCATTACGGGACTTAGTCCTTGTTTTCCTCATAGTGTCCTGACCACCAAGCAGCATGTTTGCCTAAAGAAAGGTTGGGCTTCCCCTGTTCTCACTGAAGCTCTGCAATGGTGCAGGCAAAACACTAACTTCTAGGGGCCCTTTGCAGAAGCAGCAATTTGATTATGGTAAGCAAAGCAGTGAAAAAGAGATAAAACATCAGATCCGTGAAATAACCTTGCAACATGGCTGACAGTGCTCTCCACTTCCCCAGCAAAGTCCCCAGTCCCTTGCAAGGTTATTTCACGCATTGGATGCTTTTCACGGATTTGGTGCTTTATCTCTTGTTCACTGCTTTGCTTACCATAATCAAATTGCTACTTCTGCTTCTGTTTGCCTGAAGAGGCAGTATAAAAAGTGTGGGGGAAGGATTGACTGTAATTTCCCTTACCCGATGACTGAAGGAGGACACCTGATGATTGAAAGTGAACAAATAAAGTGAAGGGTGTCCCTGTTAATTTTTGTTTACAATGCAGGAGAAGAAAGTGGAGCCTGAAGTAAGATTTGAAACCGGAATGCAATTAGGAGTTAAACCATGTTTAAATTACTGTGTCACTTCTTAATTCTAAAGCACAGATAATCTTTAGTTGGTCAGTTGTAGGTTTGGAAAATGGGTGAAATAAATATACATATATTTAAGAATGAGAACCTAGTAATATACTGTGTCTTAATAGTTCACTTAATTCCTTTTTGAGTACAATACTGTAATTGCCTGAAGAAACCTTAAAAGCTGAGGCAGCATGCATATGTGGGAAATCCATATTGGTGTCTAAGGCAAACCTGACATCAGAGCAAGTGCTTACAAATTTTTGATCTAGTCAGCAACAGCTCAAGTGCCTGCAAAAAACCCTCCTCATTCTGTCCTGCGTGAATGTAACCATGAAACAAGTTCATTTGCAGTTTTCTTCTTCCTTTCCATCTTGTTCTAATTTCAGCTCTCATGCTGACCCATCGTGAAAGTTAGGCAGTGGATTTCATAAAGGTTCTAATTTTAATTCTCTTTGCTGGTAGTAGTAGCCTTTTTATGGAAATGTTTTGCTTAACACAGTAAACCATTAGTTATGCTACCTGTGCCAAATGGGCTTGGAGTGTAACATGTCTGTAGCACTGGAAGGGCTCTAGTCGGCAGATATTGCTCCTCCCCTTAAACAGCGTTAGCTGCAAATAGGTCTTCGTGCCCTCCTGTGTGTGTTATTTCAACTGCCTATTGTCATAATCTACTTCCATTTATGATTTTTTTTTATTCCCATCTGGTAAGGTGCTGAAGCATTCAGGGAAGATTCTCAGGCAGTCATGTTTTTTGTCGCAGGAGTGAACCATTGAAAGAAACAGAGAGATACATTGTTTTGGCCACTTTTACAGGAGAAAGTATTTATGAATCCTAGTTTGGCTTAATTCTCTTCACTTTTTTTTTCTGGAATCGAGTGTCAGTTGTAGTGGTATTCTTAAAAAAAGGGTATAAAAAATGAGGACTGTGGGATCACACTGTCTGTTTATACTTTTCAGTGAGTCATACACTTATCTCTTACTTTTTTAAATTCCGTTGGCTGACATCGACCCAATTTTGTCAGAAAAAAGTTTTTTTAAAAATATGTGTCTGGGTAAGAGAGACTTGGTTAACTTTCCAGTGAGAGAAGCGATCTACTTAAGATGTATTTTCTTAGGAAATCCATATAATGGAAAGCTCTATAAATTCTTTGACAGCAGGAAAAGCTTCAATTGAGGGTTGGGAACTGTCACTAAATAGCAAGTTGTAGGCTTCTTCAGTGCTTATGCTCATGGAATTGCTTGTCTCATTGAAGCACTATTAATTAGGCTGGCTAAACTAAGCAGCATTAGAAGTGTTGCCAAGATACTTGTAGAGACATTGGGTCTGCAGTCAAAACCTGCTATTAGAGCATGCTGGGTGGATGTGCTGCTCTGGCCAATAACCCCACTGGACCTTGGATCATGTTAGAGCTTTTCAGATAGAGGCAGAACTGTGTCAGATATGTTAAATTAGGAACGTGTTTCTGGGTGGCATATGTTTAAGAAATTGAAGATATTTATGCACACACACTTATCTATGTTTACATTTGGTGAAATCTATTCAATAAGCTTTTAATTCTCTTTGTTCCCTGTGGTCTTTTTGAAAGGTAGAACATACATGGCTGAAAGGAGGTGCTTGCCTCACCAGCAGTGCTTCAAAGCACTAATGATGTGCTTTAGATAAAAGAAGAGTAGTTACTGAAATGCAAGTAGGATGCACTAAACATGCGAGAGTGATTGAATCCTGTAGTTTAGAGGAAAAAAAACAATGAGGAATTCAAAGAAATGCCATTCGTGTAGCTACAGTTTCTGCTTTTATCTGGGAAATGGTGTAATTAATTAGAAGTTGTTATGCAAACCGGAAATTAAATCCCAGTAATTTTTCTTTTAAATAGTTAAACAGGAATGCCTTTTTAAATATTGTGTAATATTGCTTGTTGGAAATGCACTCAGAACATTTAATGGATATATACAACATTGACACATGGTGCTGTGAGGGCCCTCAAACCTTCTTGAGCATGTCCACCTCTTAATAGGCTTTTGACGACCGTTCTGTCTTTTAACCATGTTTCTTCTGTCTTTACTCACTTGCCATTGAATATGTCTGGCAGGGACAACTGTTGCTTAGGAGAAGATTTGTAGTAGAACATCAATATTTATAATTGTCATATAGTTTAGCAGCTACACACTGGATTGAGGAACACATTTTGGCAAGTATTTATTTTGGAGTGTTAGAAAAGATTTGGATCTCTTCTGTGGAGTGTACTCCTGCTATGTTTTCATAAAAGTGTCTTTAAGTGCTTTTTTGAGCTTCTGATGGATTCTTGGTTTAGTCATATTAATAAATATTTATCAAAAGGGCTACATTTGTTTAAAGATAAGAATGGTAATGATATGAAAATGCAGCTAGGGATCTTTTGAGGGCAGTGAAGGATTAAAAAGCATTTGTGGCTGTTTTAATTGGAATATATGTTGTTTTGGGAACTAAGAACATAGAATTGTAAAGTTTTTTTGTATCTTCCTCTTACAATTTCAGCTGTGTTATCAAACACTTTTATTGGGGGGGTGGAGTGTCATTCTGACTCAAAAATGCCTTTGAAATGTCATATTTAGGTCTGGTGCATCTTTTACTGCTAAGTGTTTATAAACTTTCTAAAGCTCTATCCTTTTTATCCCCTAAAAGGAACACACGTTTTTGAGGGAGAACACATTAGTTTCAGTTGTGGTTTATTTTTCTGTGACAGGGAACCTCAGTGTATGTTGAAAGATAGGTGCTGAAGTGCAAAATGCACTTAAAAACCTGATTTATGATCTTGACCACAAGACACGCAAACTAAGATTGAAGACCTGCAGTGTAATAGATTCATGACACTCTGCTTTTACCTTGTGTCCTAGTAAGGTGCCTGTCTTACTGTCCCTTTTTCTGTCAGTCTGAGTTACAACTGAGTGACATTTAGATCACACACTCCAGCACCTATATAAAATAAAAGCTAAAAAAAGGTGCTAATTTCCAAGAAGGGATTGCAGGTGATTAAATGCAAGCAGATAGCCCAAACTTACTAGTATCTTCCAGTTACCCTGCGTGGCAAAACTGTGGGGACAGAGGGGACATGCCATGAGTGGGTGAGATGCACAGGCTCTGACTGCTTGGTAAAAATCCCTGTGCATTCTGGGGGGCACAAAACTCACTCAAAATTTGAGGAGTCCGTTCAGTTTTGTTCAAGACGACTTGTATGTAAAGCCATTTAATTCTGCACAAATCCTCACCCCTTGCAGTCACTCTCCTTCAGAGGCCGGCCTGGAAGAGAGGAAAGCTTTGATGAGAGCTCCACAACTTCCCTAGGGATGCCTACATCTCAATAGGTTTTAATGACCATTTTGTCTTTTCAATCACCAGCTTCTCCCAGTGCTTGGAGTTGACCTGACTTTCAGCTTGGCCAGTTTTCTTAGGTTGCTGTTTTGTCTTGGGGGCTTCCAGACCTTCAGAGCCCATAGCTGGGGGTCTGGGAAAGTTAGCATCCTGTCTGCATTTTGTCCCCGTGTCCTCACTGTAGAGACAGGGCTCAGCTGGGTTTTTCATCAGTCAAGGAAGACCTGAAATTGTGTGTATCCTGCCCAACTTTCATTAGTCCTTCTGAAACTGGGCCATGGAGCAGGCGGTGTATGTGTGGCTGGAAAGAAAGTCTTCCTGAGGGAGGCTGGCTCTGTAACCTAGTTGTTTTTGGCGCTCACTGGTGAAGAAGACCTTGTCATCCTCTCTTTGTCGGTTTTCTGGATCGTTCTGTAGAAGTGTCCCCCTGCATTAACTTCCTAATGAGCCCCGGTGTATAATTAGGATGCTTTTAATTACTCTACTGGGTAACCTCACCCCGTTAATGATTTTGAAGCAGGCACTCTGGATTTTGCTACTGTCTGTCTGCAATGATCTTTAATGGCAAGCTTTACAGATTTTTTTTTTTTAACGTAGATTTTCATTTTAGGTAAAACACAGGTTATAGTCTGTTTGCATGTAAAAATTAAAACAAAATGTTAATTCTGATACAGGTCTGAAAGGGATCTGCATAATTAATTTCAAGCAATAGCTTTAATTAGCTCACATTTTGAAAACAGCTTCCAGTTATTCCTCATCATATATGATGCTTATATGTGAGTTATGTGAATATTTTCTGACATGTAATTTTTTTTTTCTTTCAGCCTTTCTTCCAGCTTGTGAAGTTACGGAAACTTGGACTTAGTGATAATGAAATCCAGCGGCTCCCTCCTGAAATAGCAAATTTCATGCAGCTGGTGGAACTTGATTTGTCTCGAAATGGTAAGCTCCAGTGTTAATTTGTTTGATTCTATACTGTCCTATGACATGGTCTGTGAACCTGGGTTTGCAGGGTTTTTCTGACTCAGAAGTTGCTATCTATGTCCTGCCGAACACTTTTTCATGTCATTCATGGATTTGCCCCCCTGGTTCTAGATGGGGAGGAGTGAAAGAGCAGAGAGCTGGTGGTGGAAATACAGTAATAAAATAACACTTGACTGTAGTTCGGCCTTTCTGAGAGCCTGCTTGATTTTCCAATTAAAAAAGTGCTTTACATCCTAGTTTTATATGTGTATCTGTCATAATGCTGATTTCTTTTCCCAAACTCTTTGAAATGTCTAGGAAAAAAAAAGAAAAAAATAGAGAAGTCGAAAAATATGAAGCTGCTTTCTGTCCTAAAAAAAGGCTGCCTATGGGTTAGAAATCCAGTTCCTTAGCCTTGTCTCCTTTTTACCTGGGATTAGCAAGAAGGAGAGTGCTAGTATTTCTAGTTGTACTTCTGGAAGAAGAATCAGTCCATTTGTCATCTGCAGAGATAAACCCATGTATTTTCCAACAATGTGTTTTAAAAGACAGTTTCTCCCAGCATTCTTTTCTGTATTTATCATTTGCTTATAATGTTTGCTGCTTATATTGGCCTTCATTGTGATGGAGCGAAAACACTTTTTTTTTTCCTGTGGCCTGCTGAACTTACCAGTTCTACAAGAAGTTCAGGGGCTGGTGGGTCACCTTTAAGCAGCCTTATGACCCACTGATCCAGAAAGAGTGAATCTGTGTTACCAAATTAGAGCAACTGTCAGCTATTTTTGCCTCCTTACATGCAGTGGATATGCACAAAATGCTCTCTGAGCTGTGATGGAAGGGGCGGGAGCAATCTTGGTTGCGTAACCTTGTAAATAAATGAGGGATGTAATTGAATATTCAAGAAAATAAATAGCAGAACGGGGAGCCTTTTTTCCTTTACAGTTTAACTTCACATTGACCCTTTGTGACTGAAGAATATTCAGTGGCCTATAGCATATTTCCTTTATTTGTTTGGTGCTTTTAATTCCATCTTTATCTGATAATATAATTGATGAAGCGTAATGAGTCTCCAGGCAATTGTCGAAAAATTTCTGTGAACCGTATAATTTTATGCACATTTGCAAAACCTTTTAAGAGAAGAAAACTGGGGAAAAACCCCCACATCTGAGAGACAGAAGAAACAGATTAGTTATAACATTTTAGAAATACATGAGCATTAACTGATGCAGTATTTTGGCTACTGAGTTTGGCTGAGTTGAGTGCTGTCTGTGACAGAGCTTATACAAAAAGAAACCCTCTGTTGGTAATGAATAACTAGCTGCAAAAGAGCTGGTGGATCAGAGCCATGTGAACTCTTGTCAGCCTGACTTGGAAGTTGGCTTGAGAACTCAACTGTAACGAGAACAGATGGTGTGAACATTTATGGTTGGGTAGATACGTGTGTGTCATTAGAAGTTACTGCACTGGGAAGTATTTTCTCCAGTGATGGGTTGGACTAATGCAGGTGGCAGAGAGCAATTGCTTTCCTATATCCAAGGTTCAGTGTTAATTGCCCATTTTATTGCATTACTTTGTCTTCTCTGTCGTTCATTGCAGAAGGTGACTGATACTGCTTCCCTCTGCTTAATCATATCACAGTTATTGTGATTATTATTATGACTTGACTCTTCAAATGGAAAATGCACCCGTGCAGTGTGGTGCTGGGGGGCTGTGGCAGAAGATAACTAATACTGCTTTTTGCTGTTTGGTCATTTCATGGTTGCCTCACAGGTCTCCAAATAAAAAGGCAAAACACATACCATCTGGGGTGCTGTAAGGGAAGTGTCACGTAAGGTTTTTGGGATTTCAGTATTTTAACTTCTTAGCTTTGCATTTTGAACCCACCTTTTGGTATGTCAGATTCTTAGCCTGCCACAGGTTTGTCCTGTTTTCTAACTACGCAAGAGTACTTAGGAAAAAAAAAAAGGAACTCTTTGTATTCCTTTCAGGCAGAGAAAAACAGCCCTACTTTTGAAAATGCAGTATGCTGCATGAATAGGAAAGTGTGATGGTGACATCTGAACTTGGGAAATAAGAGATCATTGTTCTGTGTTTTTTGTTGTTCTAGCTGTCTGGTTCAGTGCACTAATTGCTTTCAGTTCTAGCCATTCTGTTTCCTTAAGAGCTTAAAAGCACAAATATAAATTCATTTTATTGTTCTGTGTACAGGAATAGCTTTTTCTATTTTAACCTCTCATCACAGGAGGAAGAACAGGTTTTGAATAAAGTGAGTACTTCCATTTCCCTCCTGATAAAGTGATAATATTTTCCTTTCTCCTGCTTCCTAACCCTTTGGCCAGTGTATGATCTTTGAAGCCTCGTGACATAGTGGGTGTATCTTATGGCTGAACTTGGATGTGCTTCCATATGGCAGTGGCCAGGTGTGTTTTGTGAGTGGTGAGGTGTTGCATCCAGAGGTGGGACCAATCCCTCCATGCAGGATCCCTCTGACTCTTTGTCGGTAGCTCTGCGTGCCCGTACCAGGCAGTGTTATTTACCACCTAAGTAGTCCTAGTTCGTAGGCACTCAGGAAAGGTCAACAGGGAAACTCTTAAATGTGTCTTTCTTAAATTCTTAGGTGTTTTAAAATGCCCAAGGTATGCTAGCATATGTTAAAATGTGCTATATAATTAATTCCTGTAGCAGTTTTTTTGGTTAATAAGTGAATCTAGAACGACAAAAATCCTTCTAAGAAATAAAAGTAGAAAATCTTCAGCCGACGTAAACTTGATGCTCCCTGTGATCTTGGGTGAACATGAGAGTAGTCTGGGGGGGAGGGTAAGGATAGCCTCAGTGGAGCAGAAGGAAGAGGATTTTGGGAAGTCTAGGAGTCTTAAACTTTTGCTGGATTATTTTCATGTTGGTGCTGTTTTTTATTCTTCTGCAAGGCCACGTGTTCATGCAGATTTTCCTAGGAAGCATCCCCACCGTGCTTTTCTAGTCTGACTGAGGCTGTTATTTGAGCAAAGGTTGAATGGATGAATCAATAATTGGAATATGAGGGCAGGGAAGCTGTGCTAAGGAAACAGCATAGTGATAGTGAACACTCTGAAGGTTATTTGACAATCCAGTTTATCTCTTGGTATTAAGTTGTTCGAAAAGCTGATGTACTAGTTCTAAGGCTAAAGCAAACAGACTTGTAGGATTTCAACAGCAGATGCCTGAGCTTTTGCTGGCAAAGCGTGTCTGAGACTCAGAGTATTCCTGGAGAAATCTTCTGAGACAGATGCTTTACTGTTGCATGTCTGAAACTACTGCTGGTTCCCTCAGACTCCCCAAGCTTAGTAAAACTTTTCCTGGATTCTCACATCACAGTGGAATTTTTGTGAAGACACTGGGTCAATGAAGCATCCTTGCTTGATGTCCCTGCAAACCATCTGTCCTCCTGAAGGGCGCCAGTGCTTTTCACTGAGCTTCAGTGCAAACTTTTGCTCTCCATGATAGGGGGAAAGAAGCAGAATCTCAGGACTCTCAGAAGTGCCTGTGTGCTATTTGTTTCCCCACAGCACTTGCACAGTCTCTCAGCCAAGTCCTGAAAGGCCCTGGGATTCAGAAGGTGCAATCTTCAGAGGTAGAAAGATGTGCTTGAATTTCTGCAGTTTTTCCCTTTTGCCTCAGCTGGCCCTTCATTAAGCTTCCCTCTTTCCCAAAGTGCATGCAGTGTATTTCAGATCCCTTTGAGTTGTAGCAGGCTGCTCCCCATGCTGCTCATCCCCCAGAGGTTTCTTTCAGTGACTCCATCCTCCCTTTTCTCCTTGCACAACCCCTGGAGGCCAAATTCTTAAAGCTTAGGGCCCTGCCATCTGAGGTTCATTAAAATGTTAATGGCTTTTCTCGTTCTGTAGCTTCTTCTAGACAGGAGGGGTGATGCATAAAGTTTCTATAGTTAATTTAATGCATGCTGGTATTTGGGATTATGTATACGATGTATATCTGCTATGTTCTTGCAGAGGTGGTGCATTCCTTTTTAGTATCCCTCTTCTCCAAGAAGTGGATTTTTGTTTGCCTTTGACAAATATTAAATCCTCCAGATTTCAATGATCTGTTTTTGCCATATGCTCCTTAAAATGCCCTGAAGGTGTTAATTTATCTGTATTATCCTTGTTTGAAAGAAATTTCTACCTTACCATGTTTGCTCTTAACAGGTGAGCTGTGGAAGCCTGCATTTTTGTTTTTAACGTCACATACCTTTCACAGGCATTGATTGACAGATAGTCTGCAGCTTGGTTTCATTCAGCTCTTTTAGCAGAAGAAGAAATCACTGTGAGCTTTTACGCTGGGCGGTGGATGGTGGGTATTAGGCACTGTGGTGACTTTTCTACCCTTCCCAGCTGCAGGAGTGCCATTTGAACTGTCCCGCTGTTTAGTGTTGTGTCCAAGCCTTGAGTCTCAAAACTCTGAAAAAGGTGCATGTGTGCGTGCAATGGAAGAATGAAATGGATTTTTATAATCTTGGTAGATGGGTTATGCTGGTTCTTTTTGCTGACTCAGCTCTCAGCTTTACTTTGTGAACTGAGGAGTGACGGCTTTGCTATGCCATCTACTGAGGAAGTCTGTGTGTGGGCAGAACTTGTTAAGCCATATTTGGCTCTGCATGATGCTTGATAACAAAATCTCAATATGATTCTTTACTGTGATACCCAATAGGACTAATACTGTTTGTTTAATGTGTACACATTATATTTCATACCTACTGTAGAGGTGGGTTCTTCCTACATGATATGCTAATTGCTACCCTTTTCTGTAGCTTATGGTTAAACGGAGCTTATGACTGTATTGATAGTGTGATTGTTCTGGACACAAGTCTTGTGACGTCAGGACATTCTCATTCCAAAATTCTCTCCACACAGAGTTGCCATATATGCTGTCATTTATATGAAATAATTACAGATTTTAAAAAAGATAAATATGCTACTTTAGGATGACCCTAACAATAAAGATCGTTCCTCAGAATCATGTCAGTTGTCACAACACTGTGTAAGGAGAGAGCTGCTGCTGTGCAAGGTCTGAGCAGGGTCCAAGATTCTGAAAGTCAGTCTTCAGAAGACCAGTGTCCCATGTACTGCATGAGTCTTATTTTTATGTTTTCCTTGCTTCCAAAATGGATCACAGTCACAAATTTAGGAACTTGTATTTTCTTTTGTCTTCAGCTGTCAGGGTACTTTGAGAACTCCACAGCAAGGGTATTTAACTGTTCTACTTTCAATAGCAGGCAGTTTGATATTACTGCTTTTTGTTTGAAGTGTTTATTCTTTTTAACTGCTTTACAACCTAATTAAAAGTCTCTTTAGAGATGTTGGTCATCCTCAGGACACCGCATTCATTGTGTATTGTGTGATTGGTACATTTCATTAAAAAGTCATTTGGAGCTTCCTTAGAGGGTCGAGTGAGCAGGCAGCAGCTTTCCTGCAGAGCATCCATCAGTCCATCCTGCTGAAGAGCAGTGTGGAATCTTTGCTTTGCCCTCCAAGACTTGAGCTCACTTGTTTGTATCAGTGCATGCACACATATGCTTACCCTTTTTAATTCAGCTGTCTGTTCTCAAACACATATCTGTCATCTGTACCATAGGACTATCTCCATTCTGCCATCAAAGTGTTCGCCTTTTCCTCTCCTAAACTGAAAACAGGATAACCAATGTTTTTTCAAACTAGAAATTTTGACAGAGAAAAGGCTTGAACACTTGTTTCAGTTCAGCCTGGTCTGGTGACCCAGCTATTTTACAGTGAGGACATGAGCTAATTAGGGAGAAGCACTCTTAGGTCTTCTGATCTTGTCCTGCAGCCTCACATGTGATCTACTCTCTCGCCTGGCAGCTGCTGCTGTTGCTCTGTGCTCTTGCCTGGGATCCGGCTGTCCACCTCTGCTGCACTTCCACAGCATCTGAGCAGAGACCCGCTCCATGAAATCTTCTTCTCTGCCTACCACCAGCTGCCCTGTTATGAATGTGCTGCTACAGGCCTGGTGGCAAATGGCAAAACCCAGAGTGCTGATAAGTAAGTGGGAATTGATGCTTTCTTGCTCAGTGGACAAGAAAAAAACTCCAAGCCAGCAAGCTGGCATAGTTGACAAATGCATCTATTTAATTAACATATGCAACTGCTGGATGTTGCTTATTTGCCTTCTGGACTGATTTGTGTGCGGTGAGCACTTATGGACAAACAAGAATTGCTCTCCTACTCCTGCATGGATGTGTCTTATCTGGTTCAAGAAAGCATCCTGTGAATATACTCGCTGCAACCTTGGGTGTGTACATCTGAAAGTCATGGCATATCCCACCAGAGACTACTGTGTTTTGTGTGGTGGTAGAGTATCTTAAGCTTCAGTCTGAGTCTGGCCAGTGACTGGTTTTTGGGAGGTTTTTTTTGTGCTAATGAAAGCAAAGCAGACTTGGAGATAACAGTTTTTCACCCTTTTATATGGTTGCTTGCTAATAGTTGTTTTGCATGCTTGGGTTTTTTTCACAAATCTAATTTCTTGTGACATACATTTCTTTTGTATTATCTCCCATTCCTCTCTTGAGGTTACTTTAAAACTTCTACTTAAAAACATTACTGTTTTAATGTCTTATACAGTTTAGGGATCAATGTACAAAGCAGCACTCTGGGGAAGAAACACCTACTGCAAATTGCTTTTCGATTCTGGGGCTCTGCAGAGTATCACAGACATGTAGAAAGTCTTGCTTGCTTTGAAAGTGATGTAAAAGTTGGGATTTTGGCATATATGTTGCTAAAATTAATTTAATGTTGGTAGGTTGGAAGAAGAGGGGAGCTCTATATGCAGCAAGAGAAGTAAGGTGAGAGAGAAATTACTGGACCTCGTCCCTGAGCAGGGCTTCTCATCAAGGAGGGGAAGGAAGAAGCAGCTAGTGCTGACTGTGATTGAGAAGGAGAAGATAAGTGAAATGTCATGATGGAATAATCTAATTAGAGGAGTTTAGAAGGTATTGTTTTTAAATGGATTACAGAAAAGTGGATTTTTCCATCATGGTATATTCTGCCATATTTAACTTACTTTCTAAGGAGACTTTGCTAATGTACGTCCATGCACAAGGCTGTAGAAAGGAACAAGACAAGTTGGAGACAGAAATCTTGGGGCTACCTGAGGTATCAGATAGAGTGTTAAATGTCAGACAATGTGTATAGGAGTGACATAAAATAGTGCGTTAATTTTCTGGATAATCTAGATTAGATAGCATAAAAGGGCAATCTGCAAAGAGGCAATGTTAGTTCTTATATTTGCAGAGTTTTTAGTTTTATGGGTTTTCCCACCTTGCTTCTTAGACTAAAAGTATTTAATTCGTCTTATCTTCAAGGTCTAAGATGGAAGTCCTTATAAAATGTCTCCAAGCCTTGTTTAACTCTCCATTGGCATGTATAAGTAAAAAGGTAGAAGACCTAAATTTGTTGCCAAACTTGGGCTCTTTCACTTAATTCACCTGGAACTATTGTTTCCTTGTGGTCTGATCTTTGAGCTTTCCCTCTCCCCTCTTTTTCCTCCTGATTCCAGTTTACAGCTCCTTATCCTCTGTTACTGCTGCTTCCTGCAGCTGAGAAGGACAGTCTGTTGAATTACCACATGCTATCTGTTCAAAAACCAGCTTGTTTTTATGTCCGTGCAGCGTTTTCTTTCAAGTAACATGCCCAATATCGATGTATCCATGAAATGCTGAGGATTTTTTTCCCTGCTGCTCTCATTGTTTGGAAAAGAGATATATCCAGAGCAGTGAGGAGGAGAAATGAGACACGTCTCTTCAGTTTCTAGTTAATTATACAGTAATGGATTAACTTGAGAAAACCCAACCTGAACCTGCTGGTGAATTTTCCTTAAAGCTTTAAAGACAGGTCTTAAATGAGATGTATATCTTGTATTTTGTATATTCTCAGCCTCAGAGTGTGAAGAGGAAAATGTTACAACCTGTTCAAGAGCCACTTAATCTCAATAGACTTCACAAGAACCGTGTGACTCCTGTCACATTGTGCCCAGAAATCATAGCACTTGATCTAAAGAGTTTGGTTATTTCATTCTTCAGGGATAGTAGCAAAGCCTTCTGGTTTTAGAAAAAAGGAAACCTGTCTGATCATTGTGTATGTCTGGATCTCAATGTGAAAATGGAGGGAGGGGATGAGTAACCTTCCACCATCTCTTCCCTCTGCAGAGTCAGACCCTCTGGGAGCTGTACTTGCTTGCTTTTGGGAGGGTAGAGAGATGTGGTGGTGGTGTCTCTGAGACAACAGCCTGCTCAGCTGGGCTTTCCAGCTGGAGAGCCCTTCACAAAGACAAACAAATATTTGCAGCACAAATTCCTACTTGAAAGGTATTTGACTAAGTGGGCAGTTTCCTTCCTCTCATGTTTGGAAGGTGGAGCAGGTGGAGAGCAGGGCTGGAAAGCAGAGCTTTCCCAAGGGCAGGCTTCTCAAGGGAACCCTCTAAGAAGGTGGGTGGCACAGAGGAACTTTCATGGAAGTGACAAGATAACCTTTAGGCTCCGAAATCCCTTAAGCATTGCAGTGCTTAATGCTTCAATGAACCTTTTCTGTATGTGTGTGTGTGTAAATACTGTAGTTGATAATGTATATTATATGTGTGAGAAGAGGAGGGGGAAAAATCATCTGTGTATTGAATTGGATGGATGAGATCTGGTTTGCTGCTGGATATCTCTCCTGAGGGATAATGTCACATGGATTCACATTCTTTGAGTCTAGAATGGGTTTCCCTGGGTATATATTTGGTGTAAACCAATCAACTGCCTAATTACTAGTCACTAAGCAGCTAAAGCTGCTTTGCTTGTGCTCTGTGTACCTGTTGGTGGGCCTTCCACTATGACTGTTTAGATCAGGTCTGTTCAGTTGACTTTTACTGGGGTGTATGCAGTGTGCCAGCTCCAGCTCTCCTAAAGCACAGTGTCTCCTTCATAGTTGGAAAATATGTCAGCATCCAATAGTTACTTCCTGAAAGACTCTAGCATTGTACAGTCTCTCTCAGGAATGTGGTGCATCTCTCATGTCTGAAGCTTCAGCAAAATTCTTGCAAAAATAATTTTTATTTTGAGCTAGAGTGACTGTGTGAGTAGCTCTGGTCTGGTAGCCCTGTTGCATCATAGGACTTTCCCAGACATTTCTATCATGCTATTGTTTAGGTATTGGAAGTTATGTTCATTATTGCAGAATGTGTAAAGGATGCTGGTGTCTTGGCTTTTGGTAGATGAAATATTATCAATTCTTGGAATTCAATATAAAATGCTGTAAAATTGTGCCGTACAAAAGGTTTTGTCAGTTTAAAAATAAAGATTATCTTCTCCCCCCACCCTCCCAACCACTAGAGGAGAAAAGGACTGGCATCAAACAAAAGGATTTTTAGAAGTAATTTTCTCACCCAGACAATCATTAGCAAATTCTTGTGCAAACTATAATAATAAACATCTGAAGAGGTGTATTGAATGGAGAGGACTACACATGCCCCCTTGTATACATGACTGCCGAGCTTGATTTTGATCCACTTCTGCTGCCAGTGTATTTGTACTGTCACGTCACAGGGCTTATGCTTGGTTTATGGCTTTATTATTAGCAATGCTGCACAGTCTGTGTGCAAGAACATCTGGGACATCATGTAAATGCGGAGCATTCGTCAGTGTAGCATTAGAAGAATCCTAGATATTTAAGTAGGATTTGAGCTGGTTATCCAGCAGTGGCAAGAAAAGTATTCAACCTTACTGTTGTTGATATTGGCAGACATGTTAAGATCTGTAACAAAATCGAGTACTCCACACTAATGGTGAAAACTTCATAATCCATCAAGAGACAAAAGGACTCCTTTCTATGTTTTAATATCCTCTGCTGCATTCCAGTTGATGATGTCAATGATTTTGTTATGTACCATTATCTTCTCTGCTATAATTACCACACAATTTTTTTTTGTCATACACTAAAATGCTGCTTGCCTATTCTCTTCTGAATTCAACAACTCAATGTTATTCTAGTCTTCACTAGGCAAAACACAACCAAGTCTTGAGCAGATACTTTATCACTGAGAAATCTTTTTAAGATGCCTTGCAATTAAAATGAGTTGTATTTCAACCTCGTTGAATGGACTAAATGTATAAATATACAATGATCCTCACTTCAGACAGTTGCACTGAATTTTTGTCCATCCTTTGTCCGCACAGGCAGAGGAGAAAAGTGAATAGTGAAGGTGTCAAGGGGGGAAGGAAAATGCACTTTACAGAATCAGAGAATGGGTAAGGTTGGAAAGGACCACAGTGGGTCATCTGAGGCAATCTCCCTGCTCACACTGCACAGGATTGTGTCCAGACGGTTCTTGAATATCTCCCGTGAGGGAGACTTCACAACCTCTCTGGGCAGTCTGCTCCAGTGCTTGGTCACCTACACAGTAAAGAAGTTATTCCTCATCTTCAGGTGGAACTTCCTGTGCATCAGTTTCTGCCCCTCTTGTTCTACTGCTCAGCACCACTGAGAAGAGCCTGGCTCCATCCTCTTGACACTCTCCCTTCAAATTCTTCACAGAATATGACAAGTTGGAAGGGACACACAAGGATTGTCAAGTCCAACCCTTAGCCCTGTACAGGGCCATTCCCAAGAGTCACACATGTGCCTGAGAGTATTGTCCAAATGCTTCTTGAACTGTCAGGCTTGGTGCTGTGACTGTTTCCCCAGAGAGCCTGTTCCAGTGCCCAACCACCCTCTGGGTGAAGAACCTTTTTCTAATATCCAACCTAAACCTCCCAGACACAGCTTCAGGCCATTCCCTCGGGTCCCGTTCACCAGTCACCACCAAGATCAGTGCCTGTCCCTCTTCTTCTCCTCACAAGGAAGTTGTAACTGCAATGAGGTCTCCCCTCAGTCTCCTCCAGGCTGAACAGACCAAGTGACCTCAGCTGCTCCTCATACAGCTTCCCCTCCAGGCCCTTTACCACCTTTGATGCCCTCCTTTGGACACTCTCTAAGAGCTTAATATCTTCTGATATTGCAGTGCCCAAAACTGCCACAATATTCAAGGTGAGGCCACACCAGTACAGAGCAGAGCTGGACAATCCCTTCCCTTGACTGGCTGGCGATGCTTTGCCTGATGCCCCCCAGGACACAGTTGTCCCTCCTGGCTGCCAGGGCACTACTGACACATATTCAACTTGCCATCGACCCAGACTCCCAGGTCCCTTTCCGTGGCACTGCTTTCCAGCATCTCATTCCCCAGTTTTTATGTGCATTCAGCGTTGCCCCATCTCAGGTGCAGAATCTGGCACTTCCCCTTGTTGAACTTCATATGGTTGCTGATTTCCTAGTCCTCTTAATTAGTTGAAGTCTCTCTGCAGGGCCTCCCTGCCTTCGAGGGAGTCAGCAGCTCCTCCCAGTTTTGTGTCTTCTGCAAACTTGCTTGGTATCCCTTCCAGTCCTGTGTCCAAGTCATTTATGAAGATGTTGAAGAGCACAGGGCCTAAGATGGAGCCCTGTGGAGCCCCACTAGTGACAGGTCCCCAGTCTGATGTTACCCCATTCACTGTTACCGCTGTGCTTGACCCGTGAGCCAGTTGCTCACCCACCACATGATGTGTTTATCCAGTTGAGTGCTGGACATTTTGTTCAGTTTGGCTTCAAGGTTATCATGGACAACAGTGTCAAAAGGCCTGCTGAAGTCAAAGTAGAAAATATGCACTGCTTTCCCCTCATGCACCCAGGTAGTTGTTTCATTGTAGAAGGCAATCAGTTGGTCAAGCATGATTTATCTTTAGTGAATCCATGCGGACTTCTCCTGATCACCTTGTCGTACACACAGAGGGTTTGAGGTTAGGCTGGCTGGCAGTTCCTTGGGTCCTCCTTATTGCCGTTTTTGAAGATCAGGGTGACATTTGCTTTCTTCCAGTCCTTAGACATCTCTCCTGATCCCCATGACCTTTTGAAGATGGTTGTGAGCAGCCTAGGCATGGTCTCCACCAGCTCCTTCAGCACTAGTGGATGCATCCTGACAGCGCCCATGGACTTCTTGACCAGCGACAAGTCTTCCTTCTAACATGCATTTACCCCTCATCTCCTGGGTCAGAGATTATGTGCAAAAAACCCATAAAAATGGAATTTCCCTTCTTTTCCCTCTGTCTCTGAACATTTCTTACTGAAGAGTTTTGCTCATGTAGTGATGTCATAGTCTGGAAAAGTAGTTTATTTTCAAAACAGATTTAGTAATTTGTGGATGCATCAAGACTATAAACAGTGCCTATACCGCCTTATTTCAAGTACTACCCTATATTGGAGTAATTCTTACTTAGCTCAGATGGCTTTTACAGATAATACCCAATACTTTTGTAACAGAAAAAAACTTACCAAAGTAGTTTTGCTGAGAAGGATTATTTTCTGGGTCTTATAGTACATAATACAGAAGTAGAAGAGAAATGATTTGCAGTATGGCAATGACATTACACTTTGGTGGAGCAAATCAGTAGTGTGATTAGTTTCAGAAACTTTGCCATTGAGGATTTATCTTCTACTTTATATGCTGCATTTTTATGTATTTGTATTTTGTGCCCCCAAACAAATTAGGATCGTTATTTTTAATTTAGCTTTGCTTTTTTGTGGTTTGTGTGTTTCTTTGTTTTTAATCTGTGAGAATGAGTCACATAGCAAAGTGTGTATCTGTATGTGAAAGGGTTGTGTGTGTACATAAATGCAAGGTAAATTCATCTATTTGAATTGGTTTAGATTAGCTATTAGGAAGAAACTATTCACTGCGAGGGTGGTGAGGCACTGAAACAGGTTGCCTGAAGAAGTTGCAGATAGCACATCCCTGGAAGGGTTCAAGGACAGGTTGGGTGGGGCTCTGAGCGACCTGGCCTAGTGAAAGGTGTCCCTGCCCATGGTAGGAGGACTGGAACTACATGATCCCTTACAACCCAAGCCATTCTGTGATTGGGTTCTGAGCTGGGAATCGTTCAAAATGGATGCATTTGCTCAAATTACCTGGCAAGAGATGAACCTGATGAGAAAGTACTTTCTTCTCACCTACACTTCTTTCTCCATCACATCTCTTTTGGGGAGAAAAAATGAACAAAATACATAAGGAGTCAATTCTGAGTTACTCAGGTATGAAGAGACCTAATTTCCAATTTTTTTTCCAGCATATTTAGATCACATATGGCTGCTAAGGTCGATGGTACCACTTGCATGAGGAAAATCTATGAAGGCATTTCCCAAACTTATTTGTGATGGGAATAGCAAAAGGAGGAGATGGAGTAGACACGGTGCTCTGTAGTAAAAATGGAAATAGCAAAAAACTTGGAAACAGAGGTCTAAATTTAAGATTTGCCTCTTCTTTTTTGAATTATTTTCAAAATGAATCATGAAGGTTTATTTTGAGATTCAGGGAAACTAAAAGTATTTGTTTCACTTTTGCTAGATCTCAATGGCAGTAAACAAGGACTAAATCAGAAGACCCACAGTGTATTTGTGGAGGTACAGTTTGCTGTAAGAGAGTAAGAAGACAGTTCTAGTTTTAAGACTTACCTGACTTCAGTAGGTAAACCTGTTATATTGAAGTTACTTGAAAAAAATATCTGTTTTCATGTACAGAAATCTCTGTTTACTTTCTGGCAATTGGAAATAGTGTACTAGCACTTACTTGTGCCTCATTAGTTTGAATAATATTTTCACATTATCTGGCTTTAGTGTGAGGGTGGCTGGTTCTGCTCAATGAGTGTATGTTACAGGTGGAAAGACTTGCACATTCTCTTCTTCTTTCCCTTGTTTTCCCTCCACACATACTTTTTTCCACTACAGAGCGGGAACGTGTTGATCAAATCACAAGAGGTTCAGGTTATAATGGGTTGTTTAGGACTGTCATAGCACAGTCGGGCTTTTTTGATGGGCAGAGTCTGATAAAGATCAGTCCAAGGACAGGTGAATAGTAGGAAGATGAGCATGTAGCAGGAGGGGAAAAGGGGATGGGAAAAAGCACAAAATGGCTCTGCTTCAATAGTTATGTACTTGGACATGAAGCGTGTTGAAATGCCTTGAAAGATACCAAGGTAACTCCTTGCAGTAGCAAGTTACTCAATGTAATGAAGCAATAATTTCAGTGTAAATAAAGTACAGTTGCTGACAGGTTTTTTTCCTTTTTTTTTTCTTTTTCTTTTGCAGATATTCCTGAAATACCAGAAAGCATCTCATTCTGCAGAGCACTACAGGTAGCAGATTTCAGTGGGAATCCCCTGACTAGGTAACTTGCACCTTGTTCTTAGTACTTGACATACCAGAATTGCAATCTTGCTGTAACAATTACAATTTTAAATAAGCCCTTAAAAATTGTGATCTAGGCTCTCTATGTAATCTTGCCAACACTGTTTGTTTCTGGCAAGGACCACAGCAAAAGTTCAGATGTAAAAAGTGATGTGCATCTTTCCTGGGAGGGGATGAAATTTGTTAGTGAACCAGGAAAAATGTAAATCTGATCGTCTATAAAGTAATTATCATTCATTTTTTTACATGCATAGGAAAACCGTGCTTGTACATGGGAGAGATAAAGCAATGGCTAGCACAAATGCATTGGCACAAACCCAGGTGTCTGATGATTTGGAATAGACTGTAGATCAGCTGCTGCAGATAATGGCTTTTACTAATGATTAAAGCTTGGACTAGCATTTCATCACTCTCCCATCAATTGGGACACAGTGACATGCAGTAACATGAGGCAGAAATGACTGCGTGTGTTGGTGGCTGCTGTGTCTGCTTCCAGTCTGTGTTCTGATGAGCTGAGGTTTGGAGGTTACGTGCACTTTTAGTATAAAAGAGGAGTTTTGTTTACATTTCTCTGCTCAATTTGCTGAGGAATTTGGGATTTATCTAGTGAAGTGAGGGTGGAGATGGCAAGGAAGAGGTGATCTGCTAGTTAAAGCTTTTGAGTACTATTTGGAAAACTATTTCCTAAGCCAACCATTGCCACAGAACTCCTTTGTGGTGCTGAGCAAGTCACATAAGCCAGAGTGTTCATAGTGGGCGCTCAGTGACCTGCTTTGCTTTGCAGTGAGATGGCTAGGAATACTTGCAGGGTTAGCTGGCTGGCTGGTCTGCCAGAGTGCTGAGAAACAGGAGAGTGTCTGTAATAGCTTAAGCTGCTCCAGTGGTTTCGCAAGACAGCTTCTTCCACGTGTGCAGCTTAGATTCTTCAGAAGTGCGCTTTGAATATCACCCATAGTGCTCCCTAAGTTCTCTGGAAAGTCGCATCTCTGGGCATTAAAGGGGCACTTGTGATCTTAATCCCTGTGGCTCTGTAGCCTATTTATATAGCGAGGATAATAATACCACAAAAATCCGGCAAAGCAAACTGAGGCTGAACTGATGTTTAGATATGCAAGTGGTGAGGGTCACTGAACAGCTTTTTTCCAGGCATCAGTGTGCAGCGTATAAAGCTCAGAGTTGCATCTCGTGGTGTTGAAATCAAAACTGTCTGTAGTAGTGTTCTAGTTATTTTTCTTCATTTTTTGTGCTCAGTAAAGCCTGAGGCCTAAGTAATGTGTTTCCTCAAATAGTACTTGTAATGCACAGCTACAGCTTCATGGAATTCACAAAAGAGTTTTTCAATGGTGTTGAAATAGATCTCCTACCTCTTTGTTGACAATTTAGGGGAATTTTAAAAATTCTTGATAAAGTGGCTCTAAAGTGTATGTGTGTCCTGGAAAACATCACTACAAGTAGTTTACTAAGTTAGAAAGCACAGACACCAGAAGCTGTTTACACGTGGTTGCTGGGTATTTCTGTGATGAGATCCAGAAATTCAGTTTTACCTGTATAACAACAGCATGTAAGTTTGGCACTGATTTGCCCAGGCAGAGTGGGAAAGTCTAGTAGTTATTTCCTTTTCTGTGTAATATTCTGGAACTTTTTTTAGCCATTAATTCTCGTCTTTATTTCCTCTAAGCTCAAAAGCCAGTTGGAGATCTTCCCGATCAATGTCCTACCACTAATACAGTTGCTTCATTGTCAAACTTAAATGATTCATGAAACTGGAGCATTAAAACTGGCTGGTGTACCATTTTCACAGCTGTTTTCAGATGATTTCAGGTTTATATTAATTAAAAGCAGGTGCATTTATTACGGTTTAGACTGGAAGTCCACTGCGTGCTAAAGGTAGAATAGAATAGTTCTAATTGGAAGGGACCTATTGTGATCATTGATTCCAACTGTCGACTTCAGGGCTGAGCAAAAGATAATTAAACCATTTAACTCCACTCTTAAACCAGTTAGAGTCTAAGTGATAGTGAATTGTTCCAGTGAAACTCACATTTTGAACATATGGAGCATGTTCTGTTAATGAGGTCCAGATAATGATCAGCAGTGCAGTACAGAGTTGAGCAAATGAAAAGCCCTGCTCCCCCCATTTTAATTCACTTTTTTGCTTCTCCCCATCCCATCAAGCACAGTTATATTTGCCTGTAGGTGTGTGTCTTCCTTTGGATAGTTGCCTGCAGATCATATCATGTGCCTTGAGCTGAGTGATGGGGAGAGCAGGAACCAAACCAAATTCTACAGTTTGAGCTTAGGTGGCTTCTGGGGGTCAAGCACAACTTGGGTGGCTGGGCCAGAGGCTTCTTCTCCTTTACCTCATTGGCCCTATTACTCCATCCTATCTCCTGTGCAACTGCAAACTGAGATGCTTGGTGCAACCGGGCTGCCAGCGGGTAGCACAGGAATCCATCAGTGTGAAGGGAAGGGGGAGCCAAGCCTTGCCAGGAGACTGACCTAAAGGCTTTGGTAACTTGGGGAATGTTTTGCATATGACTGCATTTCATAGTGTAAGAAGGGAGGGATTACATGCTGTTGTGTTGTGAACCAGTAAATGTGGAATGCTGTAACAGCAGAACATTGTCTTCATAGCAATCAGACTGTTTCTTCAAAAAGCAGCAATTAAAGAGCAGCCTAGTAGCTAATATAGAATGGCCATGCTCTAAGCATGTATGTAACTGAAGCCTGAAGAAAAATAAATTTTAATTATTTTACCATTTGGTGATACAAGAAAATAATAGTAAAAAAGTTTTGGTTTTTTTAATGTTTTATTTTCTTTTTAATTTTTGTGAAAATGCTTAAAATGTTCCTAGTTCGTAACTATAGCTTTTTGAAATTGGAAATTGGGGACAGGGAAGAGAGGAGCTGGGAAACAGGTATATTACCTATTCTTTGACACAGAATAAACTTTAAAGTCACTAAATCATGGGTTTTTTTTCTTATTATGATCCTTAGAATTTTCTGAGAGTCATGCTGGATTCTGGGAATGCCTCCCTCTGTGTGTATTTGCTAAATAAACCCTTGTTCACGTGAGTGAGAATACTTCTGCTGGAAGTCCTTGATTTGAATTAATATCTCCATAGGTTGCCTGAAAGCTTTCCTGAATTGCAGAATCTAACATGTCTTTCAGTAAACGACATCTCTCTGCAAGCACTACCTGAAAACATTGGGAAGTAAGTTTTTTACACTTTATTACTCTCTTAATTTATTTTCTTGTTATTGTTATGCTTATTGTATAAGTGACTTGCGTAATCGTATGTAATACACCTGTAAAATTATTTACAGGTCTATCTTCTTTCTATTCTTTCAAGTCTGAGGGATCTGTTTAAAGAAACCCCTTGTCATTTTCACTTGACATTAGCAGGCTAATGCAGAATCTTTAGCATGTATATGTATGGTTCAGCTATTTTCTCTGTGATTTAGAGTAACTTGGAATTTTAGGAGCAAAATTAATTGGGTGTTTTGTGATGTCGATCTGACCTTTTGCTTTCCTGCATTGTAGTAGACCATTGATCCATTATTGTCAGATGGCTTGCAGCTTAGCTTAAAACCAGGCAATTGTTGGCACAAGAACAGATGGGTAAAAGCTGGCAGGGATCAGGATGGAAATTAGAAGGTTCATAACTTACTATGGGGGCAGTCTGGTTCTGAAAAAAACTCCAGTGGGAGCTGTGGAGATGAAAAGAACAGCTCTTAAACGAAATTTTGTAAGCTTTTAAGATGTGTTTGTTAACTCTGGAAAGTAGAGCAGGGTTGCAATGACAGGCTTCGAAAGTGGAGACGCGTGGAAAGTGAACAGTGTTTATCGGTCTCCTTTTGCCTGAAATGAACATCCACACTTTCAGAAGGGAAATCTCTGTCCCATTAGTGGGGAGGGTATCTCTTCCAGTTTGAAGGAGAAGAGGTGATTTCGTGTTGCCTCACTTGAATACATGAGAATGACTGCTGGTTCATCTCAAAGGCTCATCTATCCTAGCTTCCTTCTACAGTTGCAGTAAGTAGATGCCTAGTGAGAATTAAAAAGGAAAGGTGTGTGTTTGATGGCTCCTCTTTCCAGATGGCTCCTCTGACTGTTTCTGGTTCAGAGGATTTCCTGAGCTTTAGATTTTTGGTTTGTCTAATTGATGGCCCGTAATGAATCTCTCTTCAGTGTTACTTGTCCAGTTTCTCCTTGAGCATGCATAGACATCTTTAGTATTCTCCCCTGGCAAACAGCTGCACAGGTCTGTTACACTTTGCATTGATTTGTTGTTGGTTCAGTCAATTCCAGCTGTTTCTAAACAGGTGTCTTCTTGAAAGGATTTTAATAATAAGAGCTCCTGCAATGTAGTCAAGTTCAAACGAGCATTACTTTAGCCACTTCTCATGGGTATGAAAGGCGTCAGCTGGCACCATTCCAGCAGCAACAGAAGCAGAAAATGACTTTTGAAACCTTCCGCAGGCACTAACCCGTACAGCTAATGTTCACCCAGTGACTAGGGGAAAGTCTTACCTAAAAATTGCATGGGCCAAGGCTTTTGTGACCCTTTTCCTGTTCTGTAAAAGTTCACAAAACTTTTCATGCAGCTTTTTCAGCACTGGCAGCTGAAAACAGGCCTGTTCAGACTTTTCAGTTACTGGAAACCAAGGCCAAAAGTTTGGGATCCTGCCTGATTCTGAAAATAAATAAAAGAAACATGGCAAGCTGAAATGGTTGCCAAAGCATGAGATGGACTGCTGCTTTGCAGACAGTAGCTAGAGGAAGGTTGCTGGCTTCCTTGAGAGCTCACTGGCTGCGGTGGCTGTGGCTTCTTGCTTGTCCTGCCTGTCATTTGTTTGCGTGAGTGGTGATAGCATCTGTTCTGGAGCAAATGACTGGAAACAACTTTGGTTAAAATGGACATACCAGAGGTTTGTAGAGATGTCAGTATCTGGAGCTGTGCAAGAAAAGAAAGGTAAGCATTTCCCTCATACTGGTCTAAGCAGTTCATGGAAATGCTGTGATACTGTTTCAGCCCTATGTGAGCTGTTGCAGAACAGAGCAGTGTAACTCCTCCTCCCTCAAGGTCAGTATTTGATTCCCGACATTGAAGCTAAAAATCTGTGGTCCTCACGTGCATCAGGAAGACCCATGTGCTCGTCCTGGTGGTCTTGGAGGTTTCTTCTGGGAGGCACACATTTATTCAAGTCTGACAGGCCTGCTTTGATCTGGGAAGTGTTCCCACATTAGCTGTCTAGAATATGAATATTGTATTTTTACAAAAACACTTTAATCTCATTAGTAGAAGTTTTTATTATCAAGTTTATGCTTAAAGAAGCAAAGACAAATGTGTGGGACTCTTGTTTTTGTCTTATCAAGTATTCCCAGTAGGTGGGAATCTGGCAGTTGGAAAGTCAACAGTAAGCTTGGACTGAGGATGGATGCTTTTGAACTCAGAAGAATGTTAATGTAGCATGAGGGAAACTCATGGGGTGTCCACCCAAAATGTAACTGTTCCTGAAGTGTGTTGAGGAATGTCTTGACACCAAACAGAAAGAGATCCTGTGTGGTTCCAACTGGAAATTATTGGGAGGTCGTCTTTGTAGCAAACTAGAACTGCAACCTGAAGTCCTTATACATCGCTTCTGAGAAGGAATTTTACTGGATTTTTAGCATTAGATATTTAGGTTAGAGATTTTTTTTTTTTCAATTTGGTTACCAACAAGTGCAACTTTCCTTTTTTAGTTCACAAAATTTACATCGTTTATTGCAAGTGAATTTGATGGTGCAGCCAACCACTGTGTGTTTGGTAAAAGTAGTGAAATGCTCTGCGGCTTCTCCAAAGGTTGCCTACTTCTTGTACTCTGTGTTCCCTCCTTTGTTCTTTTCCATCTGCTGGGACCCAAAAAATGCTGGGAATTTGAAAGTAATGGTAATTGTGTTTTTCTGGCTGAACAGACTAAGTAAAGCTCTTAAAAGTGTTTGGATATGTTTGCAAATGCCTTCCTGGAGTTTCAGTGTCCTTTGGATATTAATGCATGGTGTTACTTGATGGAATAGGCTGGACCTGTGTGCGCTCTGTATAAGATCTGTCAAATAGTGAGCAAACAAAAAATATCTACTGGTGTTTTATTTGACTATAGTTGAGCTTGTTTGGGGAAAAATTTGGAATCCATGTGCTTCTTGCAGGTCTTCTAATGACTAGAGTGTGTGGAAACCTTGGGAAATGCATCCTAAAGTCTTAGTCTTATGGTGCTTTCTAGAAAGGTTCCTCCTAATACAGCCAGTGAGATCTCTCATTCATCTTCATGTAGTGCAGTGATCAGTATATACTTAGGGTCTTTTTTTTTTCCTTCTTTTTTTTTTTCAAGCTACCAACTTAAAATCTTGTGGCAATGCAAATTTGCCTTACTGTTTTAAATGGGGAAAGCAGCAAAAGCATTGGCAAATACTTCACAAACAGCAGTACTTTAATGGTTAGTAAGAAAGTTCTTCCTAATGGCAGATAATAGGCTTGAATTGCCTTGTGGTGAGCCATTAGTGGAAGTGTGTCTTCCTTGTGAATTCAGATATTCAGTCTGTTTTTCGCATGGTCTGATGTACAGCCTGGGTAAGATGAGTGCCAGTGTTCAGCTTCACTGTCCGAGGCCAGTGGCTGAACTTGCTCAAACCACTGATATGTAGAGTTCTGTTAGTATTTTTACTGTGCCATTAAGAATTCTTCTGCACAGACCTTTTATATTTTTCTTTTCCTTTGTGTTGCTAAAATAGTATTTTTAAGGGTCACAACTGGATGTTTGAAGAACATAGGCAAGGCCTTCCTCGAACATTTTGCCTTTCCTCCTGCTTATTCATAGCCATGCTCAGAGTATGTCAACTTTTCTTAGTTTGTATGACCACTTCAATTGGCTTATCCAGTGCTGGTATGTACTGACAGTTTTTCCCTGCTGGATGTAGCCTTCTTCTTTTAAGCTCATGTATTGTTTCAGGGCTTGCTAGAAATTTGTGTGATACGCCGCTTTAGGACTGGATAACAGACTAAATGTCTTAATTTTACCAGTGCTCCTTTTTGTATTTCTCTGTGATTTGTGTTCTCCTAACTTGAGGTTTGGTTGCTCTCTGGAGTAAAACAGTGAGTGTTAATATATGTGAGATACTTAAGCTAATAATTAGGTGGGTGCAGCTTGGAGCAGGACTTGTCCTGTTGGGTAGTTGAACTATTTGGAGAAACAAGTTACACCATTTAAGGTGTGAGTAGGAGTGTCTTTTACAGCATTTCTCAGTCTAATGAGAGCAAGTGTAATTTCCTTGCCTATTCTGCAGGACTGTGTGTGTCTGTAGAGCTGCCGAACGAGCAGGCATAACCTGTTCCTCCTAGCATGGGTAACATTTAGGAATTTCCACTTACTTCTAGGATTTCTCTTCAATACTTACTTATTTGTGTAGCACCCAAAACACAAGGCTTTTTCTGAAATTCAAAAACCAGAGTATTTGTATGCAAGGGTATTTGAGTAAATCAGGATGTTTGTAAAGCTTCCTAGGGTATACTTTACAGCAGCAGCATAAATAATCTGATGTCTGTCTATCCCTAGCACCTTCTTTGTCCATATGTGTTCATTCTCTGGTGTTGGTTTCAGCTGACTGTGATACTGGCTTTTTACCAGCAAAGATTTGTGATTTTAGAGAGCCATATAGTGCTCTAATGCTTTAGTGTCTAGAAAGAGAAGAGAGATTGTGTCAGCTTTGTATGTTTATTTATTTATAAATTTGTGGTTCTTAGGCTTGAATGAGATCCAGGTACCTTCTTTGGAAAGCCTTTTATGTGTGTCTGTGATGTTTAATGAAGCATCGGACTCTCGGAAGGGTGCTTCATGAGGAATTGTCCTTAGCTGAAAAACCAGTCCTTTCAGCATGAAATACGTATTTGAAAAAGACAGTTACCTGTCAAATTCTGTGGGGACAGCAAAATCAACAAGTTTCTTAAATGGCTGAAGCAAAGGGCAGAGCTTCACTACTGTGCTTTAAATTACAATTTAAGAGCTGCTGCCCATCAGCACACCAGACATCTGATACCCAGATTTTAGCTTTCACAATTTTTTCAGCAGTCTTGTCTGTACATGGAAAAGATGAAGATTGCCAGATTACTTTTTTTTGGGTGCTAAGCTTTAAATTATGAGGTTATTCATGACTGGTGGGTAGGGTATTTTGAAAGTTCCCTACATGGCAAATAAAAAAAGCTTTCCTCTGCCATACACAGCCTTTATTCCTCCCCTAAAAGTGTACAGATGGTCTCCTACTTGAACATGATCTTGAAATCCTGAGAATTCAACGAAAGATCATAGAAATATAATGATTTGCAGTATCCCTATCATTCACAGCCCCCCCCCCCCCCCTTTTTTTGTTTTTTCAAGAGGACTGCAGTCTGTGATGCAAGAAAGTAGAGTAGCTTTATTTTGGCTTTAGAAACTTTTGATGTGGGGAGGGGTGAATTTCTTTAGATGGGAAGGATATTCTGATGCCTATGACTGATGAGTCTGGTTTACCCCCAAGCTGCAAGCAGGCTGAATGGATCTGTGGACCTTACTACTGAAAGGGAATTACCAGGTAAGCAGAGAACTTTTCCTCTTAATGTTTGCAGCTTAGCAGGTAGAATGCTGGAACAGGGATTTCACTGTGAAAGTGGAAATAATGAAAAGAATAGAACAAATGTTGCTGCAGTTAGGAACATTGTTTTGCAGAATGATTTGTTAGAGGTATGCTTTTCAACAGTCATGGAACCACAGATATCCAGAGATTTCATGTTAGTTAGTCACTGAATGTGGTGGTTTTACACACACACACACACACACACACATAGGTTTTGAAGTTTTCAGCAGTTTCTGAACCAGAATGTCTAATGTTGATCGGAATAGGAATAACTGGAGAGAATAAAAGGTCTTCAAAGGGCAGGGTGACATGCTCAGTGCAGATGATCCAGAAGCAGATCCGAATGGCATGCTAATCCTGAGAACAGATTCCTGGGCCAGTACTTGACTGTGTTTTTGGTAGTGTATGCTTGGATGTCTCAAGTGTAGATTACACATCTGGTAGCATGACAGAGAATGGAAAATGTTCTTAAAATTGTGTGGAATAAGACAATGTAATTCTCTTTTCAGGTTTAGCATAGTAATGTCTGATTAACATATGGTCTTACATGATTCAGCAGAAGTGAGAGGGAGACTTATCTTGCAAATATAGGAGGAGGACTGGATGTAGGTGGTCTGGCCTGGCGGAAGTAAATAGTATTAAAAATAGTATTAAAAACTCTTATTCTGATTTATCTGAATTTAGCATGGCAAGTAATATTTACAGAGTTTGAGTTGGTAGAGCATTCAGTGATAATCACAGCTGGTTGGTAGCTGGCAAAACTGAATGTTAAGGATCTTGGAAGTTTACTTCAGGAACCCTTTAACAATGTAATAGTGAATGCAGTGCCATCTGGCCTTTAAGTAAGAGATCTTGCATCCTGTGTGTTACACAAAAGAAAAAAAAACATATTTAGCAATATTTTTTTGGAATCAAATAATTCCATTTTTATTGAAGTTGCTGAAGATTGATGTAGCATGAGTGGAATGGAAGATATTTTGAAAATGAAATCATGTTGTAATAGTGAATTTACTTAACTTTGCAGTCTGTTTCAGTAAATTTGGATAAGAAAATTGGAGAATGTTTGGTTAGAGCATTCAAAAATGAACAGGCTGAACTGTAATTATGAATCTTTCTTTTCTTTGATTATGCCTTTTGAAGTGTTCCTGTCCATTCTTTTGGTCCATGCTTGTTGCTGTGTGTGAGAGAATAGAACTTGAAAGCCAAGCTTATATAGAAAGCTAGTCTTAACGAGCGGCTTAGACTACCTCCGTAATGTATTTGGGGAATTCCTTGGCCATAAACTGTAGAACTTTACTCTGTTTTTAAAATTTGGATGTTACTTGTACTACTGGCCATCTGTTTAGGCTTTCCTCCACAGAGTGGCTGAAAGATACTGGTTTTTTTTATCGTGTTTTTGCTTGTGGAAGATCTGTAGATTTTACAAGCCAATTAATGGTATTGACAATTCAGTTCAAATAACTAACTATGCAATGTTCTTTCTCTGGCTTTCAATGCTTTTGCTGTTTAAGTCTAGGATGATAAAATTATTAGTTTTATTTTTTTGGTACCCGTTTAAAATTAGTCTTCCAAGGAAGGAGTATTTCCCTCTCCTAATTTGTGTCCACTTCTCCCAGCTCTATAGAAAATGGCAGGTGTTAAGACCATAATCCCAAATTTCAGATTTTGTTATGAGAATTGTTCTTACTAGAATGCTGCTCTGCTTGTCAAACTCCAGAAATGACCTGTTAAAGAAAGCCTCATGTGTCTTTCCCCTGAATGTTACACTTAAATTTGAGAGGGAAGAAGAGTGTTTAATTCAGGTACAAGTCACATCAAGTTACTCTGTCTCCAAAAAACAGGAGGGGGAAAGCTCTTGAGGATGATTTCTGAATGAATAGTCTTTAACAATATTAATGAGACATAATAACAGTTTCATCAAAACCAGATCTAGTTACCTTGCTTTCTAGTTGTTTTTTCAGCTTCCTGTTAGTGCCCTCATTTTTGAAACTTGTATTTCCTGTAATTTCTGGCTCACGTAAGAATTTGTGGGATTCACTACCTAAAAATTTGCAAAAATTGCTTTCCCGTATTGCATGGTGTGGACAGAAGGCGTTAATTTTACGAAGATTCATCAGTGCTCTTCTTTATCATTCACACTGTAAAACAGGTTTCTGTAACCAAAGCATAACCAAGGCAGGACTATTGTACTAGTTGTAGGTTATCATATAATGGATATGAATTGTAAAATTCTTTCATGGTAACTTTGTCTAATTGTATGTCAGCATTATGCAGTAGTTGGAAACAAATAAGCATGTAGTGTTGAACCTTGTAAAAAGAAGGGCAAAATGTATACCTGGAGCATATAGACCACAAACTACATGGTTATGTGTTAGGACACCTTTAGGAAATTCACAAAACATATATGGCGTATTCAGGAAGCATATATGGCTCCCCTCTATGGCTAATGTTGCTTTTGTTGCATTGAAAATGTCATTACACCAAAAACCCACGTGGAGCTGGTTGTTCAGACACTGAGGGAAGATACATTACTGGCAGGTAGAATAGCAGTGGGTGAAATACAGCAGACTCAGGGAAGAACTGAAGTGGTAGTTAACTCTGAAAAGGGGTGCGTGCTACAGGAACTCCTGAAACCATCCAAGTTTAAGCATCTAATTTGATAAAATGGGTTGGAAGGGACCTTCAGAGATCATCTAGTCCAACCTTCCTGTTATGGGCAGAAACATCTTTCATTAGATCTGGTTGCTTAAAGCCCTGTACAACATGACCTTTGAATACTTTTAGGTAGGGGTATCAACAGCTTCTCTGGGTACCCTGTAACAGTGTCTCACCACCCTCACTGTAAAAAAATTTCTTCTCCAGACTGAACAACGCCAACGCTGAGCCTGTCTTCATAGGAGAGGTGTTCTAATCTTCTCACTGTTTTTGTGGCCCTCTTCTGGACCCACTCCAGCAGGTCTGTTCCATTCCTATGCTGGGGCCCCCAGGCCTGGAATGCAGTGCTCCAGGTGGGATCTCACCAGAGCAGAGTAGAATCACTTCCCTCAGCCTGCTGGCCACACTTTTTTTGATGCAGTCCAGGATATGGTTGATCTAGGGGCTGGAGTTTAGAGAGTGGTCTTTTCAGGATCTTTGTGCAGTTGGTGATGCAGTCAGTGAAGAGAGAAGAAGAGAAAGAGGCTTCTTTTCGGAGTGACTTAGGACAGGAGCCTATCCCAAAGGTACATACTGTACCTTCACATACATGTGGTCTGAGTAAGTGGTATTTTGAGAGCTGGCTAGTGACTGATTAACCCTGTCATTTTCTTGGGAAGAAAAAAGCTGCTGAACATCAGGTTCTCAGTGAATTGTTTATCAGCCCCTAGAAGCCTCTGATAGGCTTTGTGAAGGGATGGGAGTAGCTTAATAGGATCCTGTCAGATGAGTGACCAGTCATCCAGCTGGTGTATCCTGGAACAGGGTCATACATGTTAGCGGTAGTTTTATTTGGCCAGTGGGGATGGGCTGTAATATATTTAAATATGGCTAGTTTCATGCATTTTTTATGCTGTTGTCAGAGTACCACAGGTACCTTCTCGTCTCACGGAAGACCCTTGAATAGACAGAAAAACCAGCATGTTCCTCTTCTGCACAAAAAAATATAATAAATTGCCTAGTCTAAACTCCTCAGTTTAGTGTCACTATGAATGTTTCAAAGTGTATGTGCTGTATAGAGATGCAGATGCAGGTGTTATCTGAGGTGCAGGCGTTATCTAGCAGTAATCTTCAGGTGCTGGCCTAATGAACTGAAGTCCTTCTTCAGTGCAATGGCCAGAATGTAGACTTTGTCTCATTTCTGTATGCTGCATCCTTGGGCAGTGTTCTCTAGCCACTGCTGCTGCTGCATAAAAAATGTAATACCAGGCCAAGTTCAGAATCTATAACTGTGTTCTCATCTTAGCTATCCTTATTGTGCAGGACTTTCCCTTGTTCTGTATAAATGTGAGGACCTGTGCCCATTGTCCCGTCTTCCCCTTCTTTTTGTAGTCATACAAACATGAGGAAAAACTACATTTGGGATTTTCTATTCCCCTAACTGTCTGAAACTTGCTGGAAAGGGTGCAGGGTGACGGATTTCTGCAGGTGCTTTAGATCTTCCTCTTTTCCAACTTTGCTTCCTTGTTTCCCAAAGCCTGACTTCTTATCTTGTGAGTTTAGCTGTGTGCTGCTCTTGACATAAGATGAAAAAATGTAGCTTTTATTACTCAAATAAAAGAAGGCTGTTGTCCAGTTTTTAATATTGACTGAGCACCTTTAGCTTTTATATTAGTTCATTTTGTCATCTATCTTTGTTTTCTCTTGGGTTTTCCCACCTTTCTCTTTCCACCTTTGTCATTTTAAATTCCTCCTGCCCTGCCCTGCCCCCTGCCCCCCACCCCCCCAAATTGCATATGCCTTACCATGCTTCCCAGTGCTTTTCTCAGAAGCCTTTACTGCTATATGCCAAGGGCTTAGATGCTCCCGGTCTTTTTGCAGGGATTGGGATAGAAATGGAGTATATACTTTTGTGTACTGTCACTTCTTAGGCTGACTTTCTGTCCTCTTGAATAGGGGAATTGCTGCAACTGTCCCTCATGAAGTTGAAGTGCTAAGATCAATTCATCTAAGTTTTGTATTTTGTAACTTTACAAGACAAAGTGTATTTAACATATACCATACATTGAAAATATAATTTCATTCAAAGTAGCTAGGGAACATGTCTCTCTGTCTCTCTTCTTATTTTTTTTCTTACCTCAGTGATGTTGTTTTACCTGTTGCAGTGAATTGCTATTGTTTAGAGAGTAATCTGCCTGTGAAAGTGTTGTTTTGTAGGGCATGTTGCTGCTGCTAATATCATTGTAATTAATCCAAAGAAAAACTGACTTTTTTTGGGAGAAAAAGAACAACAGGTTTTGTTTCTGATCGTAGTGGGTGATTCTAGTGTAACCTTTCTTTTGGAGGAGACTATTGCGGACATGGAGTATTTGTGGTGTTTCCTATCTGTAGACCACTGGATTATGAGTTTCCCTCTCAAATCCCGACAGGAATGCTCAGAAAAGACAATTCCAGCATTTATGTCTACTTTGTTGCTATTAGTTTTGTTGTCAATTGATTGAATTCACATTCTTTTCATTCTTCTAGCTCATGTGATGAATATCTACAGTTACTATAGGTACAGCACTGAATAAGTGTATCTGTTTGATACTGAAACTGACATTTTTAGCCATGTTGTACCTTTAAATTCTACTTGGTTCCGCCCTTATACCAGAAATCATCTGGAATGCTTAGGTGAAAAACTTATAATTATTTCAGTTAACTGCATCTTCCGCCTGGTTTGGCTGTTTCCTTGTGCTCAGTAATTTCACACACATGCTTCAACACACATGCTCAGTGTTCAACGTGTGTGTGTTAGCTTTTGTAGTGAGAATTATTACAATATTAATGCTTTTTACAAGCTTTGGTGAAGTAGTTTTTAACGATAGTGGGTTTTGGGGGTTTTGTGTGTTTTTTTTCTTTCTCCTTTAGAATAAAATTACATTTTCATGTGCATTTTCTTTTGGCATTTAGGGTTTTTTTTTGGGGAGCAAGGACTGCGGCAGGCTGCAATGCTCTATGGTGCATTTGTGTTTGTAAATGCAGTTGGGGAACAGCTGCTTATGGCACTGTCTTTAGCCTGAGTAGAATAGATTGCTGTTGCCTTTGTGTTTTATGGATTGAAACAGGTAACTCCCCATGAGTGATTTTTCTAGATGAAGATGAGAATTAGGCAAAGACTCTAAAATCGTTAAGGCGTGGCTTGCTTTAGTTCCTTTCAGGGACTTAAGAAATATTGGGCTGACAGCGCACCTGTAAAATTAAGTGCATAGGGAAGAAAAAGAAATTATTTCATTAAGTATATTGCTATTTGTAGTTGAGAAGAGGAAGGATTATACTTTCTGGAGACAGTGTTTCTAAATCATAGAAGATATTTGAAAAATAGCAAGTAATGTAGGGTTTTTCTTGCAAATTACTTAAAATTGGGTTTCTTAACATACCTTAAAACCAGCAAAATGTTAGTGAATATACAGGGTGTTAAGAAACTTGTTAAATTTGAAGGACGAGATATCCCTGTGCTTTTAATGTATTGGAGATTGGTACTTCAGTACATCAATGTTATTTTATATGACAACTTTCACTTTTCAGGTTGCAGCACCTAGGTTTGCTGGGAGCTGTTTCTCTTAACTGGTCAAAATTTGAGAATAATGAGTCACAAATTTCTTTTAATTTTCTGACCTTTCTATCAGATGGATCCACCTTAAACATAACATTTCAGTCTAATGGTGCAGCTTTGCTGGTTTAAACTTAATAGACTTAGTCTGTATTTTACATGACTTGGTGGGAAGCTTAATTTTTCCTGTTGGGGTTGACTTTCATTGGATTTGGACTTAAGACCTTGGAAGAAGTAGAAAGGATAGGTAAGAAGTGTTGGGCAATGTCTTTTTTTTGTTCCAGGGTAGAGTTAGGCTTGTGAGCGTGCTGTGGGTGAGGATAGCTGGGGGGATGGAGTAAACCAGGACAAATAAATAAAGCATTTCTCTTCAGAAAGCTGTGTCATTAGAGATAAAAACATAAGTTGATAGGTAGTTCACTCCGGTAAGAAGAGAACCTCACCTGGGACTGTGGTGGGCCACAGTCTCCGAAATGCATGGAATGTGGTTGGATGCAGAGATGGCTGTGGATGGGGACTTGTAAGGACACAGCTCCCGAGGGAGTCCCCACAGCGCCGTGGTACAGCTGCCTTCCTTGCACCGTCTAGGCACTCGTACTGACCCAGGTGTTTAAGGGGATTTATTTTGTGTTGGATTAGGGATCTGTGTTACTCTCCTTGATGGGATATTTTTAAACAGGATCAATTTCCTGATCTGATTCACTGGCCTGGCCCAGTTTAATGATATGATAGGGCTGGTTAAGGTGGTGGTTCCCAAGTTCTTGCTGTTGAACTTGGTTTTGCTGACAGATTTCCGTTTAGCCACAGCAGAAGTGGTGTCTGAGATAAGAAATTAAGAGATTGCACCATTTTACTAACCAACACTCCTGTGTGATGAGGAGGGAGATAAGTAGATGCCGGGTGATGTGTAAACACAAGATTACAAAGCAGCTTGGTGGTGTGCGCATCCTTTTTGTATTCTCTTGATAAAAGTGAGTCATGGGCCTCACCTAATATGAGTTTGAAGAGAAAGTGTGAAATTTAAAGGAAGATTGGACTAGGTTTCTAGAAAACCTGTAAACGAAAATATAATGGCAGTCTGTGGGTGTCAATGTGAGTAAGATCAGACTCACATTCCTCTTGGAGAGAAATGGTTCTCCATCACTCCTTCCCTCTTTCCCTTCACTTTTTTGGTTTCTGTGAGGATGTCAAATACAATGTTCCATCTTGGCTTGTGTTTTATAGTGTTAAAATTTGTACATGTGCATTTTCTCTTGTGTTGTTGGAATGATGGCTGCCTTATTACCTTCTTTCTCTCATTGATTTAGAGTGGCAGTAGCTGAGTTATGCTCACTTAACTTTTAATTGAATTTGTAAGAGGCTTCTCCTGAAGTATCTTCACCTATATGGCATATTTAAACTGTACTTCTTCTGAAGGAATACAGAACCCACTGGGTAAAATGTGCTTATTTTAAAAGCTGGAGAGGGCTGCTGAGACTGTAATCAGAACTCCTGAGAGATTTCATTCACTGTTTTCTGAATGCAGTAAAAAATAGGTGTTTGAAATGAGGATTTATTTTTCAGACACCATTCAGAGTCAATCCATGAAAAATTTTCATTTCTTTTTAATAAGTCATTATATCAGTTCTGTTGCTTTTCTCTGCTTAGATAGCTGTATTGGAGTTGCAATGTGAAGATTTTTTTTTTTTTTTTAGTTTTACTGAGCTGCTTTTTTACTGAGCCTAACTAATGATCCTGTAGTTCAGTATGTTGGTATTGTTTGAGGTGAAAAAAAAATTTTTATGGTCTAAATGCAAGGACTTCTTTTTATTTTCCCGAAGGTGTACACACTTAGATTTAATGTGTTTCAAATTTAGTGAAATTCTTGTTTCTAATCTAGATTTTATTTAAGGCCTAGCCACTGTCCCCCTTCCCTGCACATCAGGCCAGAATATATTCTGTTGCAGAAAACTCCTTATTTGCAATCACCATATCTGATTTTTGTTTTTCCCTGGGATGGTGGAGGATTAGAGCAGATTATAGTGTTGGGATAATGTCTGACTCCTTGTGTTCCATTTAGTCATAAATAAACCCCTGAGAAATCTGAATGTTGCTATGGTGATGTTAGTAAAAGCCTGGGATATGGAGTAAGCGAGCTGCTTAGAAGCACAATGTCACTTACAGTAATGAGCACGCCGTCATTAGAACAGTGATGGGTTTACCTGGTGCTCTGTAACTTTGGTAGCCCATGCCAGGTTCTAAAAGCAAGTAAGTAAATGTGATTCATATGAGTATGCTCTGTTCAGTAAATTGCAGCTACAAACCTCTTAACAAATGGAAATTTTTGTTTTGTCTGTTTACTTTCTAGCTTTAATCTGTGGCAGTATCACAGAGAAACAAGCAAGAACTTTGTTTTTGTATTCTGCTTTTCACATGATGGACTGGTTGAATTAAAACAACAAAAAAATCACTTTACAGCAATTTTGTTTCAAACTGTGTAAACACACACTGCTGAAAAGTAAGACTGTATTAAAATGTGTTTGTTTGTTTGGTTTTTTTTTTTTTTAGTCTTTATAACCTGGCTTCACTGGAACTGAGAGAAAACTTGCTGACGTATTTACCTGAGTAAGTGACATTTCATGTGTTTGATTATATTAACAAAATGTTCTTATTCTTAAAATCTGCTAACACGTGAAACTGAATGAGCTAGAAAAAATATTCAGTGCCAATTGACGACATATATGAGATACAGCCTTCTTTTAGCAACACCTAGTTACATCCATTATTCCTAGTTGTACTTGATTATTAACTGGAGCTTGCAGTTTGCATGGATTGGCTTTGCTCTATAAAAAATATTCAGTACAGAACACAGCAGCACCAAACATTTCTCGCAGTCACTGAACAAGCGCGTTTGCAGTGGGAGTGGTGGTTTGGGTTGTTCTCATGCTGAAATTTCATAACCATGAGAGTAGAGTAACAAGATCTTGGAGATTTCCACTCTGTACCTTCATAGCATCTAAATAAGTGTTCGTGTTTGGGGCTGAGTAACCAAAAGCTTCTAAAACCCGGAGCCTTCTACCAAAGCTTCTAAAGCCTCAGTAGCAAACTAGACCTACTGATGTCTGAAGTCTGACTCCGCACACGTGATGTTTGGGGAAAAAAGTTATATAGATGTCTCTGTACTGTCTCTAGCAGAGGAATTCATGATCTTTTGTAAGATGAATTTTGTATCTTATATTTTGGGGATCCTTTTTGTCTGCCTAGAAGAAGCCTCTTCTTTTTCAATGAAGGAGCTTCCTTGCCTTCACTAACTGGTTGTTTCTTGCAGGAGCTTTGGTGACTCCTATTTTGCCTGTCTAGATAATCTAATAGATACTGTAAAAGATTTAACCTATTTTAATCAGAATCTCTTCCCCAGTCGCTTTGGGTTTCTTTTTTCCTGTCAGTCTACCCACTGCCTTGGTTGTGGCTGTTTATAGCTGTGAGCCACAAGGCACTTTAAATGTCAGTGATCAGAAGATAGGAATTGCTAGCTAAGTTTTGTCATGCAGTGTCAGAGTGAAACTATCACAAATATTGACAGTTTTATTGCTCCTGGAAAATTCTAGCTGCAAGTAATGTAGTTGAGAAGTCTTTCTGGCTTTCGTGCTACTGTGACTTTGGGGAAGGTAAGCAACAGCCTGTTTTTGAAGGAGAAGGATGGCTCTCTGGGTCTGTTTATGTTCGGAGAACTTCTTTTACATCCTTTTGGGCTTCCCTCTGTTTACAGTCTCAAATCTAACCTGAAATACTTCAGAAATGGATGGATCATGCTGAGAAGATAAATAATGGATTTATTGAGTCTTGAGTCACATAGTTACATGTGATCACTGTGGGGAATTTTTATCCAGTTGCATAACTGTAAATTTCCCCTAAAAATAAATCTAACTGTACTAAACTATGTGTCATTTTTCACCCCAAGGGACTTAGGGTTAAAATAAAATTAAAAAAAAAAAATTTGATTGCCTGTTCTAAGTTTCAGGGAAATACAGTTAGACTGACAAATCAAATTATTTTTTCAGTAAGGTATTACTGCAAATAGTCTATGCCTGGTAAAATAGCTGTCTACCTACAGTGTGTTGTAATTTGAAATTCAAGTTTCAGTAAAATGAGCTCATTCACATACATAGGGTTTCTGTTGGTTTAGTGTAATGTGGTTTTGCTTTGACTTATCTCACAGATCACTTGCCCAGCTGCAGCGACTAGAAGAACTTGATTTAGGAAACAATGAACTTTATCACTTGGTAAGAGAACATGCCACTGAAAGCGCACATTGGTCTTCTTTTATGCATCATTTAGATTAAATAGGTTGTAGGATGTTCAAAATTAAAGAAAGAAAAATGTATGGAGGGAGAGTCTTTTTGTATGTTCAGATGAATTCTGGCAGTGAGCTCGTGCTTCCTGTATCTGCTTATCTTGTTCAGTACAATATCACTTTACTCGAAAAAATGCAGCTGATCTCTAGAAAATGAGAGCACTGCACAGCTTTTTTTTATCGAGGTAAAAAGGAATGGAAGGACACAAACTCCTGTCTGCGCTTGCAGTTACAATGAATACACGGGCTTCTGTTAGGATCTGGATGAGCTGAGCACAGATGAAAGCTCACTTATTTTCAGAGTGAGAGTAGGAATCTTTGTAAAAGGGCTGAGGCAAACTGTTGAGGGTTGCAGGGTCCTACAATGTTGCAGATTGATCTACCGAAAAGATATCTCTCATCTCCCATGAAGTCTGACTCAATTAATTGTTGGATTTGCAGTTGATCAAAAGTGTGCATAAAATAAGTTAGTTAATGCCAGATAAAGAATGGTAATTTGTTAAGCTATAGCAATTAACTTCTATGATGGAGTTCCCAAAAGCTTACAATCAACCCTACCACATTTAAACAAGATACCTCTAAATAGTGCTTGCCGAAGAATTGGTTTACTTATATTGTAATTGTAAGGTGGCCATTTGTTTTTTACTTAAAGCTGCTGTGCTACTTAATGTTATGTTTTATGTTATAGCCAGAAACAATTGGTGCACTTTTCAATCTTAAAGACCTCTGGTTGGATGGAAACCAATTAGCTGAAATACCTCAGGTAAAGATAAGCTCTACTGGTACTGTTCTGAAGATGCTTTTAAAAGAAAACCTTTTCATTCATACATAAAGGGAAGTGCTTTAAAATGGAATAGTTTTCTCAGTTCACTTTGCCTGGGTTTGGTTTTGGGTGTGTAAGGTTTTTCTCTTAGTAAACTAATAAGGGATTGGCCATGATACTATACGTTGTCAGAAATTTTCTTTCAAGCATTTTGACAAAGGAATTGTTTCCTAACAGCTGCATTGTTAAATTTTTAGGATGACACACCCACTGTTTACAGTTTTTGCCCAATGATCAGGGAGCCACTAGTTGTCTGAGCTAACCCTCACTTGTATTTCTATCTAAATTGAAGTTTTAATAGTTTTGAGTATGACTCTGCTTTTTGCAGTCATCTTCATCCATTGAAGCACAGTGTTAGAGAGAAGTACAATAACAAAACTGCCGTAAATAGAAATTTTGATTTAGTCAGGCAAATCCCCCATCTGATATGTCACGGGATGAGGGCCTTAGTATTTAAAGCTTAGAGCACTCCAAATTTCCCTTTTTCCCTTTCTTAAGAACTGTGATAACATGTGGGATGGATCCTTTTCCCTTTTTTTCCTTTACTGACATGTCAAAACCTGTTTTTCCTTGAGTTCCTCCTGCCATTTGCTCTTATTTACTTTATTGATCTAATTGTCAACTGTGTACCTGGGAAATCAGTTACAGTTTAGTGGGCTTAGTTGACTTTGTTTTTGTTGGCTTGGACTAATAATTTTTTAAGTAGAAATAATCATTTATAAAAGGTCAAGTGTGACTTTAGCAGCCGTTTTTATCGAAACTGGTCATTATTGTGTATTTTGTCTAAGGGCCAAAAGATGAACTTGTAGGATAAAGGGTATGTGTATGTGTTTAGTGAAAGATCCTCTTGAGAGACAGATGTTTCAAAAATAAAAGAACAGATCCTGTGAGTCAGGATCAAGGCTGTCACTGTATGAAAATTTCATATGTGTAAAAGTAAAGGGCAGTTCTGCCCCAGCTCTTCTGTTCTCTAAAGGGTGGATGACTAAAGTAAGAACTATTCTCAAGCATGTATAGAGGTGTCTGTGTATATGGGAAATGGGAGGGTGCTCTGATAGCTAATAGGGGCAAAGGTATTTCTCTGTCTAATTGTTGGATTATCACTGTAAAAAAATTAAGTAGTCATTAATAATTGTAGATGATGGCAGTATAACTTAGCAGTTCAAATATGCTTGCTAGAGCAACACTCCCAATTCCTATTCCTGCATTTGTTGTAGTTGGGAGATGTGAAGATAGAAATCCCTAGATGTCACGGCACGTTGCTGTAGCAGCCGGGAGAGACTAATCCTAATTTGCCTGGGGTTAATTGGGAGGGGTAGATTTAATTATGTGCAGGTTGATAATCTGCCCTTCTGAAAAAACAACTTTGCAGTCTACTTGAGGAAAACTCCAGGTTTGGCTGGTGTTTGCCTGGGTGTGCTCAGCATCCCTTGTCTGACTACTGAAGCCAGTCTTAATAGCTAGAATAAGAAACTATGACTAAATCGCGTGGTTGGTTTAGCATATGTTAAGTGTAATTATTTGCCTTTTTTTCTGCATCTAGAGGTTATATAGAGAATGGCCAAGTTAGAGGTCATACAGATAATTGTTTTACTTTGTGGAATTTCATTGCAATGGTACATTTTTCAAATTGCTTTCTTACGTGTTTGAGCATGACTTAAATTTTTTGTCTTGTATCGCAGGAAGTAGGAAACCTGAAAAACCTGCTTTGCCTGGATGTTTCTGAAAATAAATTGGAATGCCTTCCTGAAGAAATTAGTGGTCTGACTTCTTTAACAGACTTGCTTGTTTCTCAGAATTTACTTCAGGTCTTACCTGATGGCATTGGTAAGTACAAGGTGAATGTTATCACACAAAACCATTTAATCCATCTTAAACTTGAAGTCACTTGTTTTCAAGTCTTTTGAAGTCTTTCTGTGCAAAAGATGAGCTTGTCTCACGTTGGTTTTTTTTTTTCTCTTTTACTTAGTATGAAATGCATAACTCTATAAATTTTGCATTTTTGTTCTCTACATGACTACCTCATAATCCTCTTTCAGTCTTCACTTGATACCTACCAAACAAAATAAAAGTTAATGTGTTCTTTTGGTTTCCATGTCACCATCATAACTCCTTTAACACTGTAGAATTTTAGCTTGTAACATGCCGTGGGTCACTTGATAAGACTGACTGACAGTATCACTATAATAATACAGAATTTTTTGTGGGGATGTGTATTTATCTTCAATTGGACAATGTGATTAATCCTGTACTGAACCCAGTGGATGACTGGTTGTGCTTCAGTGCATTACTCCTTGTCCTTGAATATTCAAACTACAACCTTTCTGCGTCTGACCCCTTAGAACAGGTTCAGTTACTGAAGAGTATTTTCTGAAGCACTACCAGTGCCTTTTTTAAGGTACATGTTTTTACCCATGATGTAGTTGTGACAAGTGGTCAGCGAAGCATTTTTTTTCTCTACTACTCATGAGCTGTTTTTCTGGAAAGTGTCACACTGCAAGAGTGTACTTTCTTGAGAAGACTTTTTTTTTTTCCCAGAATAAAGCTGTAGGGTAAGGAGGACTTGTGAATGTGGTTTAACCACATCTAACTTTTAACATGTGGGAAAGAACGAACAGACTTTCCCCCTTCCTCCATATGCTATGTGAGAAAAGGGAAATGTTTCTCTAGAAGTTCAACTTGGGGAAGTGGAGTGAGTACTGTGGGTCCTACGACTGGCTAATGTGCATTTGATAGACAGTTGTAGCAGCCCCCTGTGATGACCTCAGCTGGCCAGCAGTTGTTGTACATCAGAAATGGAGCTGTACCTTCTTAAATGCAACAGCCCATGAAGCCTGCTTGATGGAGCTCGTCGGCAGAAGTGAACCTTGCTGGTCTCTGTGGAAGCTCCTGGGAGTTGCTCAGCTGATCACCGAGTTGCTGGTTGGATCGGTGGATCTGTAGAGCCCTCGAAACAGGGCTCTCAGCACCAGTGGGGCAGGCTATGTCTCACCAAGCCTCTAAAGCCCTAATGGAGCTGGCTCCAGAACCCTGGCCGTTACCTCCCAGTGAGGAAGCTGCTTCTGATGTCCAGCTGGGATCTCCTAGGCTTCAATTAACAGCCATTGCTGTCTTACCTGCCACTGCAGGGAAGAGTTTGCTTCTGTCATCTCTGTAACTGTCCTTCAAGTAGTTCTGGGATATGTAGTTCCTAGATATCTCCTCAGCTGCCTCTTAGTGGGAGTCAACAAAGCCAGCTCCTTCAGCCTCAGCTCACATGTGCCCTGGCCATCTTGATAGCTCTCTACTGGACCCCCATCATGTGAAAAGGGGGAAGACAGGACATGACGTGAATCTGAGAATGATTTTACAGGTGTGGTTTCACTATTTGCAAGTAGATGGGATATAGCAACTTCCATTGATCTGCTGACTGTAATTCTCCTAATATAGTCCAGCTGGTGTTTATTTCTGGTGAGAGCTCACTGCTAGTTATATTCAGCCTGGTGCCCTCGATAGCCTCCAGGTCCCGTCCACCAGGACTCTTGTACAGCCCTCATTTCCCAGGCGGTACTGGTGCACAGGTTTATTCTGCCCAGGTGCGCAGCTCTGCACTTCTCTGGGCTAAAACTTGAGTTTCTCTTTAGGTTGTTATCTTTCTGTGTATCAGACGTCTCTTCGTGGTTTAGCATCAGCAGCGAATTTGATATGCCAGCCTATCACACCTTTTGGACTGTGTAGGGATGGCAGGGAGGTGTCAGCAGCTAGTGATGTCTCCTGAATTCTCTGTCTTGGGTTCTGCCCATTCTGGTGCAAAGAAGAAGAACAAAATGGTATTTTGTTCTTCATAAGGTGACCACCTCCAAAGAAGTTTGATTTCCAGTCTAAAAACTTAAACTTGGGTTTCATGTCTGACTAACTGGGTTCTATATTAGGACAAGGAGACCTTAATCCAGTTTGGGTTTGGGCTGTCTCTTCACTGCATGCCATTCTCACTGTAGCTGAATAGGCATAGGTGATCTTCTGCACACTTTTTTATTAATAGATGTTGTATAATGGAGGAAAAAACAGATAATTTTCACCTGTTTATAGGCCTTTGGGTCAACACATCCTTGATATTTACATGGCATATATTCAGATTGCAAATTTATTGCAATTTTCTTAGGCTTAAATGTTGTATATGAATATTTATATTGAATATGAACTCAGTGATGTTAAAACTTGCAAAAATAGTGCAAGAGCCAAGTGAAGCAGTGCTTAAGGTTTTTTTTTTACCTGAAAAAATTCATTGTTTTAGAGGATTTTTAGAAGTTTTGCAGCAATAAAATTTTATGTAAATAAAGCAGGTATTGGAGGATACTAAACTGAAAATAACAAATTTTTCTTTCTGTCCAGGAAAACTGCGGAGGCTCTCCATTTTAAAGGTCGATCAGAACAAACTGATTCAACTAACAGATTCAATTGGAGACTGTGAAAGCCTTACTGAACTAGTTCTCACAGAAAACCAGCTGCAGGTAAACATGGTCATGGCTACTCAAATGGTAACGGTAATAATGGTAATAAGACCTGCTGTTAGGTGCTGAATCACTTAGCTCATTAGGTTACTCACCCTTGCTCCTGCTAAGTAGGAAGTTTTCTTTAAATGCATCTTATTTCTTACCTGTTCAATGAATGCTGGAGATCAAGTTGTGTGAAGTAATAATATGCCCTTCAAGTGCTTCAGCAATTACATATTCATTCTTGAATCTTTCATGACCAGTAAGGGAATTGGAGCATGTGGAGTGCAGGTATCACTTACTTCGTTGTGTTTTTAATGTGGGGTTTGTGCTGTGTTGCATTATTGCCAATTTTTTCTCTGCATTACCTGGATCAGATTTGCTGGAACTGAATAGGAGCCCTGAGTGCTGCAGAGCCTCTGTTGTATTGCTCCTTGCTCTGCTGATGTACTCCAGCCAGATATTAAATACGATATGTGGTCAGTTAAAATAAATAAGGATTCCTTCTCTTAGGTATTGCCTTCCATTATTTTGGAACTGTCTTCACATGACACTGACACTTGGAGAGCAGATGTCTCTATAAAGATCTAGGTTTGAGCATTTCTTAAGTTCAGTTGGTATGATTGAGTTAGGATTCTAAGTCTGATGGAAAGATGCCTCTCCAGAAGTCAGTTCATAGCACCTAAGTTAGGAGATTACTTCTCAATTAATTTGGAAACCTGAAGTTAGATAATACGGGCATTCTGCATACGTGCATTCTGTACACAGCTCTCGTGTGACTATTGTCTTAGTGGAGAGATATTTCATGAGTGAATTTGTATTAGAAACTGACATTCCTACATTTTTGTTCTGCAATATAAAACTTTAGATCTTCTTTGGAAGGTCTGGCACTAATGAGGATTAACTACACTGCAGTTTTGAAAGTGGATCAGAATATTTATTAATTTTTAGAGTGAGAGAAGTTTTGTTCTGACTGTGTATTTACAAATTCTGTTTGCATATTATTTTGTTTATGTTGGCACAGTCATTGCCGAAGAGCATTGGAAAACTAAAGAAGCTGAACAATTTGAATGCTGATAGAAACAAATTAACATCTTTGCCCAAAGAGGTAAGTTTTGTGCAGATGTGATTGTACAAGCAGAAAACTCTTGGTTTCAAATGCCTACAAGAAGTAGCAGGCAGTGTTGGTGCACTGAGTATTCTTTCCTAACTGGTCATAACCAGGAACTTGTCCATTAGATCCGAACAGCAGCTCTGGTGGTTTGGTGGCTTGGAAGTGTTTTTGCAGTTGAACAAGAAGTCTTGGATCTAATTAGCTTGTAACTGGCAATTCCCAGTATGGGTGTCAGGTCCAGCACTGTTTGAAGACTTGGACTTCTGGTAGGTGGAATGCATTTAAACACCAATATGCCTCTTCTGCATGTGGTGTAAAAGTACTGTCAGCCTCTTCCTCACCTCACTCTTGTGAGCAATATCAAAGGGAAAGTTTCATATTTTGAAAAGCGGCTCAGAGACTGTTGTGACAGTCTTACTGATTTTGAAGATCTCTGAACTGCTTTTGCCCTTAAATGGGAGGACCTGATGTGACCAAGATATCTCAAATCTTAGAGCTGTGATCACTGCGACTTCTTGTCTGTTGTACAAGTGGGTGGAATGAAATGAGGCTAGAGTTTCTGTTGTGAAACTAACTGTAACGAAGGCTTTAGAAATTTAGTTCAGTTGTAAATTCTGGAAAGAGGTCAGGGGAAGCAGCATCCTGTGATTGGAGCATGGGGCTGTGAGTTGGTTCTGTTTGCACTACTGTTTCTCTATAGTCTTTGTCCAGATAATTTTCTCCTTAATTTTCTTATCTGTCTGTAACATATAGCTCTGAGTTTGAAGCTTTTCTTCACCACTTTCAGTTACTTCAGGAGCAGGAGGGATGTGGCAGCCAATGGATGGAAATTGAGAGAAGTATCAGCTCTGGCTCACTTCCTTGTGGAGCTCGGACAGCTCAAGGAGGTGATATGAGAAGGAAGCAAAGTGGCAGGCAACCCGCTGATGGGGGAGAGAGGGCAAGCAGGGACAGAGGATGCTGCTGTGGCACTGACAGCAACAATTCCAGTGTGCTGGGTCTGAGCTGCCACAGGCCAGTCAACTAATTAGGAGGGAGGAAAAGGTGTGAGTACTGCAGTTTCTCTAGCAGAACAGTGTCTTCTCTGCAGAGGTGCTGCTGGTTCTGAACAGAAAACTGTAGAGGGTGTACCCAGACAGGCTGCATGGGTGCTGACAAGAGGCAAGATCCTGGGAAAACTATGCTTCTGGGTTGGTATGTGTTGACAATTTTGATCTTGTGCTCATTCAGCAGAAAACTTTCCGTGTCTGTACAAAGAACTTTAGGTTAATACATTACACAGGTGTCCTAAAATATCTGAACTTGAGATTTGTGCAATTTTATGTCTATTCTGCCTTTAAGCGGAATTGCTCTGAGTTTGTTATAGCATGTAAGGAATGTATAAGCACTTTTCTTAGTTAATGGAGTACATGATATTGGAGACAGTGCATGAGGGCAAGCAGTGTGGCTTGGAAGGAGCAGGGACAGGAGCAGGTGAAAGGAGAAGGCATGGCTTCAGAAGCAGGTAAAGCAGGGTGAATATGGAGCATGTCTAGGGGGAATAATGGGGCTGAGAGCTCAATGCAGAACAATAAAGGGATTAATGCTGAGCAAGATACTGGAGACGTGGAACCAGCAATGAGTTTCAGAGGTGGAAAGTGTTGCTCAGTTGGTGAAGGAGTTGGGGATATCCAAGGGTGAAGTGAAGAATAAAAATGTGTGAAGAGAACATTAGTGCACATGAGAGGGATGGAGGGGGACAACTGAACAGAAGTGGGAAGAAGTCAGGGATGAGCCTGTGTTTGGAGAAGACAGATAATGAGGAAATGGAAGGTAGTATCTGGAATGAGGTGAGCTGGGGAGTTGATGGAGTCCAGGAAATAAAAATGGGAGAGGGTGGTTCCCAGGCAGCTTGGCAGAGAGCCAGAGGAAGCAGAGTTCCTTGACTCCCTATCCACTTCTTTGAAATAGAATTTTTATTTTTCCGTTAAGGGTGCCCACATCAATGTGTCTGACTCATTAGAGCAAATACTGCAATTAATTTAATTTAAGATTTTATGTTTTGCTCTGTGGATTTTTAATTTTTAATTTTTTATTTTTGAAGGAAGTCAGTCCTTCTCTAACTGGAGGGTCATGTGCACCCTCTAGATCAGTGCATTTGAATTCCAAGCTGGTAGAGTTACAAATAGACATAAACAACCGATGCAATGGTTTGTCTCAAAAATACTGTTAATATGCATGTATAGCAGAACCTGCCGTCTAGCTAATGAGTTTTTTCAGTTTCAGTTTTTCAAGTTTCAGTTTGAATTCCCTGGGCTTAGGCTGTGCAGTAAAATGCTTTTCCCTCTTTAGATTGCCTTCTAACAATGCTGATATACTGGTTTCAAAAACAAAGGAATCTGCTGCTCTCTGCTCATGTTTCGTCTGTTCCTGGAGCTTCATTTTCTTTGTGTAGTGTTCTTCTTAACCAGTGGCATTTTGCTTTAAATTAAATGTGAACGTTTCTGTAATGCAATTTTTCTGGTTAAAATTCAGAGGAATTCAGTGAAGAGATACGTTTCATATCTCTGAAAGAAAAATGTTCTGTGTAAACTGAGTGCTCAGGTGTAACAAGAACTGTTTGCTGTTTTGCAAAGCATCCACAGGAGCAGCTTCAGGTGTGCTGATAATGGCAAAGATCCTAATTCTGAGTTTCCCTTTGGACGACAGGGAGGAACGATTTGGTGTCTTGGGTGAAGTGTTTGATTTCCATTTTCCTTCTCACCATTACTGACTTGGAAAAAAAGTAATATAAAATGCATTGGTAGAACACTTAAGGAAAATTGAAAAATGTGTCACCCTTTTTCTGTCTGTTGGAAGGCTCTGCTTGACAGTGAGGGAATCATACTATTTTTTGCATTTATTTTCATCCTATACCAACTAATTAATATTTAAAGCCAGGCACAAGCTTCTGACAGTAGTCATTTTCAATACCCGTGCCTGCTGTGTGTTGCTTAAGATGTCTCCTGAGACAGTATGGTGAAGGTTGAGTTCTCGGACCTTTGCACATCAGTCAGTGTTAGTACTTGTACACTGGTTCCCCCTTCACAGAAGCAGAGTCAGATGCAGAAGTAGAGTATGCACCGCAGATATTTTTATTCATTTATCTTCCCCTCTTTTCCTTTAGCTGTTTTCCTGACCTCTTTCATTCTTCCCCTGCTTTTCAGAGTGCTAGAACAACTGTGCATTTGTGGTCTTCATCCTGATAAGTAATGGGTATATGACAGGCCATTACTGGTTTCTGTTGGAGAGGGACAAAGACACAGAGTCTGGTAACATGCATGTAAAAAAAAAAAAGGAAAGAAAATGGGAGAAGAGTATATGTAACCAATACAGTATCTGCTTGCTGGTGTCTCTGTCCTTTCAGCCAAAATTATTCCTGTAGCAAAGAGAGCTTTTATAGATAGAATGGCAGAAAGTATGTGCCTGCTCTAATATAACCTGGTGAGATAATCTCTGAGTTCTAGCTTTTCTGAGGCAGTGTGGCTTTTTTTCTTTTTGTAGTTTTTGGGGAAGGGGGCTGGGGGGAATGTTGGTTTGATTTTGTTTTGTTAGCAGTTTAAGAGAATTGGATTTTGGGTCAAATCTGTTAAACCGTTACATTGCCAGATTGTTTCAAGGCACGTTTGTAAAACCATCCTCTATCTTTTGGTGTAAGATTTCTTGACTTGGGATTATTGAGGAGTTTTTATGCAATTACACCTTCAAAGTTTCCTGGTTCAGAGGTTCTTCTGTATTGTGTGCTGATAAAGGTAAAATGTGGAACAGCTGAATGTATGACCAAGACTTGAGTCACTGACAGATTTCATCTTCATTATCTCATCTTGCAGCTTGATTCCTCTCTTACTGAACCAAGTGGTGAAACAGACTTCAGCAAGAACTGAGAATGTCTAAACCTGTTCATAGTTACAAATGTTTTTCCCCTTAAACTTGAAAGACCTGCTTGGTGACTCTTAGGCATTGAAATCTCACCCTGGCACAGGAGCGCTGGTGAAACTGGTGTGTTGATTTTGGCACTTGCATAAATAACCTCCTTGGAATGTTTTCCAGTTTATATGCTTTTGTTAATGAGTTTTTACAATCTGCAGAGATCTTGTAATATGTCCTTCCTGGCTCTGAGGTATATTGTGAGAAGTATTACTCCTGTAGGTAAAACTGCAGGGGTTTTTTTGGCAGTAACTGTGCCTTTTAATTTTGTTTTTTAAAAATGTTGGGACTGCTTTGTTTTTTCTGGTTTTAATTTCTGATATCCTGTCCCTTCCCTCAGTTGTGTAAAAGTATGTGTTTGTGTGTCTCAGAGGGGAAAAAAGGCACTAAGGAAAAAGGCAGGAAAACTTGTCTTGAGGCAGAGGTTGGAGAGGCTCTCTTACTGTGCTCCTCCTCTACTATTCATCAGTGGTGCACGGGGTGTTTAAGTGAGTTTGCTGAAGACTTTCCTAGCCAATTTAAAGTTATTAATAACCGAATAATAGTTAATAATAGTGAATTGGGCAGTTTCTTCCACCTCTAAATGTACTTTATGCTTGCAGTTAAAGTAGTAGTATACTTTATGTAGAGTCAAGGAAAATTCTGACTTTATTTACTTTGAACCCAAACAAAATTTTGGATATGACATTCCGGAAAAGATTTTATAACACAAGAGAAACTGTGTTTAAATTGCCAATGTATTTAGCAGGCTTGTATAAACCTAGTGAGAGTTCTTGACGCTGACAGCTGTTTTGAGAGTTCAATAAAAGAGATGTGTCATTGGACTTTAACTAGTCACATGCTGAAGAATAATCATTATAGTATTTGTCATAATATCGTAATTTTTTTTCATTGCTTATACCTGTGTGAAAGATGCTAACTGGTAAAGGGCAGGATAATTGATTCATAGCTTTTGAGTACTTAACAACTGCTGGTATCTGTTTAAGAGTCAACAGAAACAACAGCAGAGAAGTGATGTGTTAAAACTTGCGGTTCTGGAGGACTAAGACAGAGCAGTCATGGGTATATGAAGGTCAAAAAAGCAGGAGGCTGAAGTGCCGAATGCTGGCCATGATCAGAACGTAGTGGGGAGCTTTAGTAGCCAAGCTGACATGCTACCTATGTACGTCCAAACCTTACTGCTTCTCCAGAACAAGGAAGTTATTAGAAAGATGAGCCTCAGACTGAGATAGAAGAAAAGAGCAAAAAGATCCTCCATATGTAAGGTTTTGCGTGGAACACAGAGGGGGCCCAGTGATGCTCGTTCTCTCAAGCAAGTCCATCTGAACTGCAAATATGCAGTTTTAGTCTGACTTCATTGTATCAGTGATCTTAAAATTAGCACTTCATAGTAATGACCATTTTCTGCCTGACTGATGTGTGGATTTTGGTTTTGGTTTTTATCTAGGCTTACTGTTCTTTGGAGTTGCTGTGATGTGACAAGGGAATAACCCTTAAAGTTGCTAAAATGAACTAAATCACAAGAGTATGACTTAGACATGCACAACTCATTTGAGATCTTTTTCTAATGTCTTGCTCACTGCAGAAGAATGTGAGGACTTCTTTAAGCCTCCAGTCCTTGGAACAATTACTCATGTGCCTAGAACTAAGAACATGCTTGTCCCCATTAATTGAAGTCTGTGCTTGAAATGAAGTGTGCTTAAGTGTTACATGGGCTTGTGGCCTCGACTGTGTACTTGGTGCGTATGCGGTGGTTTGGCAAAGTTTGTTGTAAGCATGTGATCAGACCCTTGGAAAGCATGGCTCTTCCCCAGTTAATGACTCTCAGCCAAACCAGCGACGTTCTGATACTGTATTACTTCACGGTAGTCACAGCAGTGTTTTCTGTTCAGCATGCCATGCAGTGTGTGCACTTTGCCCTGGTGGTACGACTTCATGTTTAGGTTTTCAAACATTGGACCTGATGTCTTTCTGTACTGCTGGATGGGTGCCATCTTTGTTTGAAATGACAAAGATTTGAGTTTGTTTTGAACTGTCAACTTGTCTTTTTTTTCTCTGTGATATCTCACCCGATATTGCTCGTTAGATTCTGTCTTCATTTTCTAGAACAGTTACTTAAAAAAAAAATCAGTGTCTCTTTTTTATCTACCCCACTACCCTTGTAAAATTCACTACCTCTGAATGAAACAAAACCTTTGAACAACTGCCTATTGAGTGATAGAGCAAAGTTAAATTAACAGAAGTTAAAATAATTTAGGAATTGTAACCCTCTTTTTGGCAGTAGAAAAATGTGTGTTCTGTCTCTCTTTTGTTGGCATGCACTTGTCTAGTATGGATAAAGAAAAATAAATTGAACATCTTTTGTATTTTCTTAATTGTTAGCCGCTTGGAAAATTATGGGTCAGGTAAATTGATAACCCTGTAAGTATTATTCAGTCCACGGTTCTACTGTTACCTTTCATTAAACTGCTTTAAATGCATGATGACTCAGGCCGTCCAATTCCACTGCTGCATTTTTCCATTGTCAAAAGTATAGAAGTTTTGCTCTCATCAGGGCTGCATGGCTTTACTTTGTTTGTTTGGCCAAACTCTTTGGATCTCCATGCTCCAAGACTGAATAACACAAACTTCATTCATGAAAAGCGAACACCTTGTGTACACTTAGGGCATCACTTACCAGCTCATCAACGTTCACTAATTGTGTTTCTTGCTTTTCACAGCTCCTCGTGTTAGAAACACCAAATAGACACTTAGTGTGTGTATGTATTTTTTTTAAGTGGCACTGTATTCTGTGAATATGTGAAGGCACGTTATTTAAGAATCTATACACGCTTTAAAGTGAGTAGCAGAATTCTTGCATTAAGAAAGTTTGGTGACGATTTCAGCACTGGTTTCTAAGGGCTTTGGTTCACAAGCTAAAATGGCTAACAAGGTCGATGCTTCTGTTGTACACACAGGGCCAGGAAAGCTGATAATCTTGTGAAATAACTGCATTCTTTAAGAGTCCAGTGATTTAGGGGAAACATCACAGATTTTGTTTTGTCAAGAGAATGTTGCACTGTAACGTTTTGCTGTGAATAGCTTGTGAATCAAGAAGCCTTGAGCAGCTGATTGCTGCATTCTTCCATTACAAGCATTTATGATACAAAGGAAGGTGAGCAGTGTATTTGTTTTATTTTGTAAATCAGAGTTGCATCCTTTTAAAAATGGCTTTTTCCTTGTAAATAGTGTAGGTTAAATCAACATTATTTTTACTTTGCCAGTTAAAAATCTTTTAAGGTAATCGTTTGTAATCTCAAACTTGGGTTTGGATTGAATTGTGGATTTTGCAAAAACACACCTGACACTTAGCAAGAACACATGAATAATTTTGGCTCAGGTTTGGGGACTCCTGATCGTGATGTAGCAACATGCTGACTATATTTTGAGAGGAGACCCTTCTTAGATGTGTGTGACTATAGAAGTCCTGCAATTTTTGAACTAAGCTCTTCCACAACATTGGGTGTCTATAGCTAGATTCCAAGTCCCCTTTACCTGAAAGGTTCCGAAAGCATTGGAATATTTTGCCTCTAATACTTGGAGTAAGAGAAGAAACATTTTTTTTCCTCTTCTTATGGTGGGTTTTGGAACAAGCAAACAAGCAGCAGTGCTTTTTGAAAACCCAGTATGAAAAGCAAACAAAGGTAGATTTCCTTTGTGAATAGGAACAAAGAGTTACTTGAAGCAGCTTTTGAGTTACTACAGCTAATAATCTTGCTGTTTATAGGAGTAGCTCCTTCTGGAACATAAAACTGGAATGTGGTTCTTTTAAATCAAATATGGAGGGTTTATTTTTCTGAAGACATCTACTTTTGGTGGAAAATACAGATATTTTAAGGATAAAACTGAAAAATCCTATCTTTTACACCCAGAAAATTAGCTTAAGAATGCAAATGCTTACATTTGGATAGAGACAGAGGATATTAGATTACAATAGATTAAAGAAGGCCAATTCATATGGGAATCATCTTGAAATTAGATGGTTTTAATGAATCAGGGCATCAAAGATTTTACTCAGTCTTCTGCTTCTTGTGAACTCTTCGTTACTCTTTGTGGCCTCAATAAATGTTGGGAGTTGATTGGTGTGTTTAGCATTTTGCCTTGCCAAAAGCCCCATTGTTTGTACCTAAGTTACTGAGAGGAAGGAAAGAAAGAGAGAAAGAGAGAAAGAAAAAGAAAGTAAGAAAATGCGGAGCTAGAAAAAGTTAAGGGTAAGGGTTTTTGTGAGTGTCGTCTACAGAGTAGCCTGTGTGTGATTACTGGTTTCTTCCTTGTGTGCAAGGCTCTGAAAGGCAGGTAGAATGCAACCTATTTGTAAAGATACACAGATACAGATATTCAAGACATGGCTCCAACAGACTTGCTTCAGGTCAGACCTCTTTTAAGCTGACACTTGTTTGCAGTCTGTAACTCTTGGTGAAGTGTCTGGCAGGCGTTGTAGCTCGAATGTGCTGTGACATATTCTGTGACCAGTACTGCATGCCTTCGTTATACTATCCTATGGCAACAAAACCAGACTTTTCTTTTCCCCCTCTTCTCTAACATAGGTTGGGGGCTGCTGCAGTCTTAATGTATTTTCTATACGTGACAACAGATTATCTCGAATTCCTTCTGAAATTTCACAAGCCACTGAACTTCATGTCCTGGATGTTGCTGGAAACAGGCAAGAGATTTTTGTGTTTTCATGTTCTTTTGCTGTATTTACTTAATTCTTTCTGATAGCAAAAGATACGACATTTAAGAATGAGGTAATATGTCATTTATGTTAGTGTTATGGTTGAAATTCTGAAAGTAGTCTTTCCCCTTGGCCAAAAGTAGCATAAATTGTGTTTTCATGAATGTGATTTTTTTTGATTACTTTGACTATGAGGAAGAGATAGGATTTTAAAAAAAAACCCTCTGCATTTGTGTATTTTGGAGTTAAAACTGAGAATCTAGGCAATTGCTAGAGCTTCAGCTGAAACTACCAGCCAGAACACCGAGTAACACTAATATTGAGTGTCTTATCTTTGCAATACAGCGCAGGTAGCAAGGAAAGCCACTTTGACCCTGTAGCTTCTCACAAATCTTAGTGTGCGTCAGACATCAACATGCAAAAATGAGTGGATTAAAGCATAAACCAACAAATTAATTCAGTTTCTTAGTAGGGAGTTAAATGAAAAAAAAAAACCATAAAAGGAGGAAAAGCAAATGATATTTCTTCTATGCAAAGTAATTGTCTCAGAGGCCCTTACGTATTACTGCTCTGACAGTTGTTTATGTGTAAGGCTCCTGAGCAGAAGCAGATATCTGCCTTCCAGGGCATTTTACTGCAGTAGAGAAAGCTCAGCATAGTTTCACCTGTTACTCACAGCTACAGAGGATTATGGTATAAAGTTAAGCTGCAGATTTTTTCTTTTCTAAAGAACAGGGTAGTTGGAATTGATGACTACTGCAATGCCTCTTATTAGAGGCAATAATTTCAATCCTGTTTATTCTAACTCAATGATACATACTTAAGTCAACTTCATGACTATCTATTAAGTCTCCTAGAGATTGCCCTGACGTTTTTACTTTTTTTTTTTAAACTAGGCTGACGTATCTTCCCCTCTCACTGACTACCTTAAAGCTGAAGGCTTTGTGGTTGTCTGATAACCAGTCCCAACCTCTACTGACATTTCAGACTGACACAGATCCTGAAACAGGAGACAAGATTTTAACATGTGTATTACTTCCTCAAATGCCTTCTGAGCCTGTTTGCCAAGGTGAGTGCCTGGAGTCAGCTTTTCAGTATGTATAGAAATATTACATTATAGAAATATTTTTTTGTTTACTGTGTTGTCTGTTCCATAAAGGTTTGTAAAAGATGCGTAAGCTCTAATGAGCAAAGTACCGAAGTTCTCATTGAATTTTCACCAATAAACCTTTTTTTTTTTTTTTCCCCTCTGTAATCAGTCTTCAGAAGACTTGAAAACTTGGCAGTAAGTGTTACTGAAAATACAGTCAGAACAGCTACAATAAATAAAATACAGACCTGGAAGAAAAAGACTTAGATCATTATTCCGAGGCTTGCCAGTGGGCCAAGTAGTGATGTCCATATTTGTGCACATTGATTATACATCTTAAATACATATATATGTTGTGAAAATTAGTGCCTTTCTGACTGCTTTTTTTACCAGAAAAGTGTACTGCATAGCTGGTAGTAAGCAGTAGACACTTTACTTTTTAGCAAGCTCATTTTCTTTCAAGCGAATATGCTGTACAATAACTTTATTATATTAATTAACAAGTGTAGAATTGCAGTATAAGTTGCATTTATCTTGTGTTGAAACTTGCCTCTGGGTCAGGTGGAACCATAAACTCTTTTTCATGGTGGGCTGGGTTGCTGCTCCAGTAACTTCTGAATGTTTTTTGTCCTCAAGTTCTAAAGCTGTGTGTGAACACTGAAGGGGATTCGTCTGAGCTAATATTTAAACTTCTGGTGTAATCACTAGAGAGTAATTCATCCCATGCAAGAATGGACTTTAAAAGAAAATCGTGTGGATTCTTCTCCATTGAGTACAAAGGGGGCCTGAGGAGAAAAGTTCTGCTGTAGATATCTGTATTGTAGGTACCCAGACGTGTTTCAGTCCTATGTGACTGGAGCAAATAGAAACCATTGAAGCAGTAGGAGTGTAGAAGCGTCTGTTTTATCTCAGCTTCTGGATTTTAAGAATAAAAATTCCATGAAGAATTAAAATAAGTAAATGAATCAACCTGTTTAGATTTAGAGAAAAAAAAAGCTATTTCAAGAAGAGGAACTGAGGTAGACTGACTTTCTCTAAAGGCCATAATACTAGAAATTAGATTTCCTTCTCTTCAGGTGAATTTCATAGCTTCAAGCGTAGAAGGCTTGGAATTAAGATTGTTGGATATGTATGGCTGGCAATATTAAAAGGATGAAGTCAGTAAAAGCAATGATCCTGTGTTAGGAAATCCATTTAGGGAACTGGCTCATGTCAAGTGGCAGCCATGATCCAGAAGAAAAGCCACATATATTAAATTATATAATCAGCCTCTAAAATCGGAAACAGTCCAAGTACAGAAATATCTCATTTATACAGAAACTATTTAGTGTGTGTCCTCAATAACAGAAAATAAATGCAAGTTCTGTTTTCTCCCCAAAAAAGTAGAAATAACCACATGTAAATCTTGGATGAGTGATTGGTTTTTTATTGCATTTATTGCCAATATAGCATGTTTCTGTGAATCCTGAGTTGCATCTTCCTGTTCTAACAGATAACCTGCCACGATGTGGTGCATTGGAGAGTTTGGTAAATGAAATGTCAGATGAAACATGGAATGAGCGGGCAGTGAATCGAGTCAGCGCAATTCGCTTCCTAGAAGATGAAAAAGATGAAGAGGAGAATGAAATGGTATGTTTTCCCAGCCTTTGGATACCTGCAGACACTGTGACTTTAATGCAAAAGTGTAAAAAGTATCTGAGCATTCTTGCTGTAAATATTTCAGCTGTGACTGCATGTTTTGTGTGTACATTTGTAGCAGAAACTCTTCATCTTGACTGCTGAAACTTTTTATATTGACTTTAAATGCCTTTTTTTTTTTTCTGCTTTGAATATAACTTTTATATTCTGATGCAGGGCAGTCTTTGTTTTGCTTTGTTTTGCTCTGTCTGCTCATGATGTTTTCTTTCCAGAAAGAAGATAGGATCTTTCTCTGCATCTTTGAAGCTTTACTGCCTGAAAGTATTTAGGGTCTAATTTAGTATTCCAGCACTCTGGCATGTGTCTCCATTAAGTTTGCCATTGTTTGTCTCTCTAATTTCTATTTCCAATCTTTCTTGCTCTCTGTCTTTCATTCCATTTACCATGAAACAACCAGAGTGTCCATAAACAGCAGAAATGTTGCTCATTAGTTTCCCACTTAAATAAAGGATGTGGGAACATCTGTCACTGTACTTATAAGACCTCTCCATTAAGTTGGACTCTGCATGTCCTGAAGATCAAAATGCAATGTGATCTGTAGTTTTACTAACTTTTATTAACAATTAAAACTCTTTGTAAAGGTTAAGACTTCTTCAATCACATTTTCAGTATGTTTCTCTGATGCTCTGAAAAGTTGCTGGTGATCCTCATTAGCTCTCAGCTTGAGATACTTAAGGGCACTATCTGGATTGTTTTACTTTAAAAAGTGGCCATAAAAACTTCTAGTTAGTAAGGGAAATGAACAAGTAAGTTAGTTGCTTACTCCAAAGCAGCAGAAACTAGCTGCCTCTTAACAAGCATTGTTCGTAGACTGACTAATAAGTGAATTGAGAATTATGCTGCTTAAAAACTGTGCCAACCCAAGAACGTCCATACAGTAGCAAGGGCTTGTGTGTTAAAGACAACTGCTCATAGTATTACAGCCTGATTTGAGGCAAGGACCTTTTTAGGGAAAAAAGGGTTTATGATCTTACTGGGGAGAAGGAAGGGCAGATTTCCAAAGCAGTCTTGACCAGATCACCCGTTTATGGGTCGTCAGTTCATCCATAATCTGCATGGTTTACATGTATGCCACTGCAAAGTAACTGCATGTATACGTTTATTATACGTATATTGTATTTGTGGTGTTCTGTTGGTCTCTGACCTGGATGCTAACTGCAGTTTTTGTAAATTTTGTTTTCCTTGTAAAGGTTTCAGCACAATGATGTTAGACATTCTTGTGTCTTAAGAGTGGAGAGAAATACCCTCTCCTCTTCCTCTCAGGATACTTGTTCTCAATTGACAAGAGAACCAAACTGTGTGGTGGGGCTGGAAGACGTACAAAGCCCCACACAAACGTGTATTTGACACTCGAAAGAGATCTTGTGGGATTCTGTCAAAATCTGATGAATGTTTTCTATTTGAAATGTGATCTTAAATCACTTACATGGTTTTGGGAGAAAAAAATTCCCCAACTACATTTATGAAAGAATCTTTACTTCATAACTTGTAATTGTACTTCACTTGAGTGGCTTTCAGATCAGTAGGCCAAAAGAGGAAAAAATTTGCTCCTAGACAGTTCTTAAAACCTCTTTCACTATCTTCATAAACAAGCACCTATGAAAGTCACATTCAGCACAGAGCATCATAGTTTGAAAAGGAAAAGGGGGGATAAAAAAAAAAAAAACACCTAATATTTGGTATGTGAATGCTGAAGCCTTGAAAGTGTATGTTGTTTTTGCAAAGAGACGAAGGCAAAACCACTTATTGCGCTGTTTATTTTTAGAGAACACTTCTAAGGCGAGCCACTCCACACCCTGGAGAATTAAAGAACATGAAAAAGACAGTGGAGAATTTACGGAATGATATGAATGCTGCTAAAGGACTGGATTCAAACAAAAACGAGGTCAATAATGCCATTGACAGAGTGACCACTTCTGTGTAGAGTTTCATCTCCAGGTTTTGCCTCCTGTGTCTTCCCCTGCTGTCGAAATGTTCCTGTCATCTTCTGGGACCTCACTGAGCCCCTTTTTGTTTTTAACCAGAACCTGATTCATCGTCTCCATACACATGAAAAGTGCGGCCCACAGGAAGAAAGTGCCTTATTTCATCCAGGCAGTGAACCAATAATTTCTAAATCAATATTGTAATTTTAGTAGTCCTAGGCTTTTTAAAGTTTAATACACTACTGTATGCAAAATACAATATTTTTGTCTTAAACACAGGGGAAATAATGCTTTTCTTTTCCAGAGTGCTGGGATATCTTCTTCCCAGTGGCTGGATGTGCTGGTGAGAAATATAGTTTTGTGGGAAATTGATACACTTTTTTATTTTTTTGGCAGCTCAGATGGTGTAAATTTTAAATTTTTGTATAGGACTTTCATAACAAGATGATGTATTTCATTTTTAAGAGAAAATTTATCTTGAGCGGTACATATTTTAGTATTTGTGGAAGAGAACAAGTTTCATGGACGGCTGTATTCATTTGTTTGTACCACCCATTGTGCCTTATTGTGTCTTGTATGTCATATTAGTCTTAAATCTAGCAATTCTCGAGGAAAGTGAGTAGATTTGGTCTCCTGCTTTAGATATGTCTTTCTTTTCAGACAGCAATGTGTTGGGAATTTTACAGCAGAGAACTTATGTTTCTGTAATGGGATCTTAGGTCGTGAAGCACAGATGTTAGTTTTGTTGTAAACAGAATTAAGATTTAAATGACCAAACTGCTATTGTTTATTACATAATGCACTCACACTTTAACTTAGTTGTATTGAAACATCTTGGTTTGGATGCCGTGTTGCATTGCAGTCACTAGAAGTTCATGCTTCCGTTGGTTTTTTTTAAATGTGCCATCTGTAAAATAACTTGAAAAACAGCACGATAGACTTTCAGAAGCACACTATGAAACTAGTTTTATGTATTACACAAGAAAGCATGATTCTTTAAACTGCTTTGGTGGTTTTATAAAAATATATAAAACCATAATAAAAAAAAAATCTTTAAACGCTTCAGTAGATTTATTGTATCATTAAAACAGCAATTAAAGTATCAACTAATACTGGAATTTATTATCATTGTTACTGTGTTGCACTTCCAGTGGTCCAATGCTGATTTCAAGGTCTTATTAAATCTGTGGGTTCTGGTTTGTTTCTAAAGGTAAGTATTAACCGAGTTGAATTCGGTAAATAAGAGTTTTGCAAAAGGCTGCTAAAGATTGTTGGTGTCTCTGGGTTGTGTATGTGCCATGAGCTAACAAAGACCACTGACTGGTTCAGTGCAGGGACTTGAGTAGTCAGAGTTCAGAGCAAAAATTTCACATATTTAGTGTGAGATGATGCGACAAACCCATATTGAACAAAATGAAATCCCTGACACTTCATGAATGGCTAACCACACCCTTTCTGCTGCTGAATGTTTCTTCCAGAAAATGTGGGTTGTATGAGGATTTCTGGGAGAACATAGGAAAGGAAGAGATCAGGGAAGGTCTAATAACTTGTGTTTTCAAATTAACACCTGCAATGTGTGATAATTTTTTACTTTAACTTTTTAGATTTTGGTTTGAAGCTTTTACAAAAGGCACTGCTTTTTGATATTGAACAAGTGGGTATTGCAAGCTATCTGCAAGTATTCAAATCTAATCTGGCACAATACATTAATTTTCATTTCTCATCCCAAAGATTCTTCATTTAAGCTCCAAAACGTGGTTTCTTTGCAGGAGGTGCTGCAGGTTTGTAGGTATTAGGTCAGTTCAGGGTTAGTACAGTTTTATTCTTCCCAAGGCAGAGCTCTCCTGGTTATTCTTGGTAAGCCTCTGTTAAAATGAAAAGAAAATGAGTGTTTGGTACAGCTGACTCCAACCCTGGATAGAATTTTCTTTTTAAAGTACTTAACTGAGTTGACACAACAAAAGTCTAAAAATGTACCCAGAGTGCAAGTAAACCTCGACAAACCCATTTGAGATGGAAAAGCGTTCCTAAAATAGACAGTTCTTAAACTAACCAAAGGCAGCAAGACTCCACGATGCCAGTTTTTCGTTTGGAAGCTGTGGTTTGTTTTGTTTTTAGTGTCTGCACCATCAGCAAGATGAACGTGTAGAGCTTGGATTTGGGCCTTTCCTGACATGCCACCAGATGAAAATAATTAACTGCCCCTGTGCACCTACTCACTCCTGCTACAGGCAAAACAAGACATAAATCTTGTTATAACTCTGTGATAGGTGCTTGCTTGCTTGGCAGTTGCTTTTCATACGTTCCAGCAGGTTTGTGGAGACTGTGCTGCAGCCCACAAACCTACCAGAAGACAGGCACTACTTGCTGCATCTGCTTTGGCACGAAGTGACTGGTCAGCAGTCAGGTTTTTTTTACATGTTTGTTTTGTTTGTTTGGGGGTTTTATTGTGCTTTTTTGTTTGTTTGGTTGGTTGGTTTGTTTGTTTTTTTGTTGTTTTTGTTAATAGTGAGAGAAATATTTGTTGTGGTTTCTCTGGCTACAGGTAAATGGGTGAACCAGGCTTGTTACCTTCATTTGGGACCGTTTTCACACTCCTGCACCCAAGGGTGCTGGTATTGTCTCCTTGTGGTCATCTCAGCCAAAGATGGGTGGTATGAATTGCTTATTGAAAATGTTTACGTCCATGCATTTGTAAAATAAAATAAAATGAGCTCAGACTAGAATCCAGCAATTGCCTAATGAGAGGTTAGAGGAGCTGAAGTCCATCATCAGACCATCAAGCTACAATCCCTGAAGGAGTGTTGGTGTTCCTTGCTTTTGACTGCCATCTGTCTTCACTCTGTGAATCTGTGCAGTTGAAGTCTGGATTTTCATTATGTTTTTTCAGTCAGTATCTGGGGAGAGTTAAAAGAGAGGAGAGGTATTTTTCAGTCTTCTACACTAACACTGTGTAGCACTGTATGTTGTTAATGTCTTTTAATGCTTTTTGGGTGAGACAATTAAAGATTTTGCTCTGCTGCAGGTAGTTCAGCTGTGTATAAAACGTAGTGTAGTGTTTGAATCAAGCAATACCTTTAATTTCCAGCTTAGTGAACCCTTGAGGTATGGCAACAGCTGTTGGTGTTGTGGAATAATAGCAGTTGAAGTGTCATTTGTTTTTCATGGCTGAAAAGATGTTTGGATACTTGCTGTGCAAACAGTGACAAGTGCCTGCCCTCTCTCCCCCCAGTGCTGGTTCAGTGACTTGCATGTCATTCTGCTTGATCAAACCTCCAGCAGCTGAGACCCCAGAAGTCCCTCCAGTCTCTTGACTGGTCTATGCGTGTGCCATTTTATGAAGTGGTTTAGGTACCCTTCTCTTCCCAACAGTGTTATAACATTCCAGGCAGTTTTAACTGTGTTTTGGAGCCAGAAAAAACTGGTAATGTTCTGATGAGGCAGTGTGTGTCACTGAAAGCATGAGCCCTCCCTAGTCTCTGTTTGGCTTTTTTCTTTCGCTGATGCTGTGAGGAGCCTGAGTAGTGAATATGATTTTGTAAGCATGACTGACTTTTTTCTCTATGAACTTTTTCCACTTCGCTTTGTAAGTCTTTTGGGTGGTGGGTTTAGTCCAGGGAAACACAAAATTTGCATCCTGTTTCATTATCTATAAACCAGTAACCAGGGAATATCAACTGGCCATAGTGGTGGAGTGGATTTAATATTAACCTGTCATTTAGTGCATGCAAATTCTCTTATTGAAAGTCACAATTCCATAGTCTTGAAAGAATGGGGGGGGAAGACCTCTTGTGCTACCATTGTTATTGTTGCAATAGATTTTTCCACTCCTCTGTGTTGCTCCAGGCTTTTCTCATAGCTTCCATATAATTTATGTGTTAAGGTTATTTTTCTGGCTTAAATTCCATATTTTTTATAAATGGCATATTGTAGGAAAGTGCACACTGGAAACTTGTATAACGCTCTCCTTTCTGGCAAGTACCTTGTTTGTGTCCTGCTTAGCCTACTTCTTGTCTAGCACTAGTACTTTACTGGTGCTGAGTGAACATTTTTTTGATGATTAGATACTGTCTGCTCATGATTTCAGCTTTTAAGAGGAGAGTAGTGACACCAGGAATTTGAAATTTTTAAGAAGTGTATTTTTAGTATATCATTTGATCCTACTCAGGTAAATGTAAATGTCTTCCTCCTACTGAGACGGAAGCACACTATTTATCATAAATATCTAGGCCTTTTGTTAATGGAGAATTCACTGCCATTCTTTGCCTTGACTCCAAAAATAAAATTACTTTTTCAATTGACTTGATATGAGTGTTTCCCACCTTCAGTTTCTGTCAAACGCATAAATCTATTTCAGTGCTTGGATTGCTGTCAGAGAATATGGCCAAAGCTGACTGGTCTTGACTATCAGTGATAGTTTTGGGTGTTCCCTTCCTCCTGAACCAGTTGTGAAATTTTCAGAGGGCCAGTGCCTTGCTCTTTGATGCTAAAGTCAGGAATATAATCAGTATTCCACCAACTGAATGAAAAATGTGATTCCCCCCCCCACCCCAAGTGGAAGAGCACAAGCCTGGTTTGAAGATACCTCTGTGGGCTGCTTTTCAGGAGCTGTCTTACTACCTTTCCTGGTGGGTGTTGGAGACATTATTTGTTTTATTGCCACTTGCGTGGTTCTTGTGGCAACCAGCTGGTCAGTCATGGGCTCTGCCAGAGCAGAGGGCTTTGGGGAAGGAGCTCAATGACTGTAGCTGGACTGTGTACTAACTTCAGGAGCAAGGGTTCACGGCAGCCTGTTTTTGAATTTCTAAGTTGTTCAGGATGTTGTGCCTCTTAACACTGATGTTATTAGTCTGTTAACACCGAGATCTTAAGAAAGTAGTTTCGCTTTGTACAGGAGAAGCTCTCTCTGAGAAGTACAGCATTGTCCACGGGAAGTACTGTCCATGGGAAGAACTCTGTGGCCCCTCAGTGATGTTTCAGAGTAGAGTTTTAGCAAATCTGCCTTGGCATTAATACCAAGAAGTGGACACCTGATGTCCAGTAACCTTTGACACTTTTTCTCTGATGTGCTCATCTGTTGCTGGAGAATGTTGTCTTGACTGAAATCTCGGGAGGTGTGGTAACAGCCACGCCCAAAATGTTAGCAACGAGTGCTGGTTGTGGTAACTTTCCTCAAAATCCACAGATACACGCAGCTTCCAAATACTACCACAGCATCAGCAGCTTGGATTTCAGGTTGTAAGCATCCTCAGTATAATGCAGGGACAGGACTTGGAAGAGTGAAGTTAATTTTGTGTTGGACTAAAGCTATCTTTATTTGAAGCAAACTTTGGCAAGTTATGGGAATGTGCTCTTGATGTAAGCAGTCAGATTCTATGATCATTACCATTAAACTTGCCAGTTTTACCCAAACCCAAAATAAATGGGCTGTTTTAAACCATTCTGAAGTAGCTCCTAGGAGATACGTTTGTCCTGTATTTCTGGAAGATTGAACAGGGCACTACATGACTACATGATTATAAACATGAATTTATTAATAGTTCATTGGTGACATCATGGACTTCCACTAAGCAACTTAACCAAAACAAAATCTAAACTAGCTAACAAAAGGAATGTTTATTTGAATATTACTGATGATTTTTTTTTCTTTCAAAAGGGGAGAAGACTGCAAGTCTAAATAGCATTTTTATAGTGGATTTTTTTAGGATAATGTACAGCAATTTTACTTTTTTAATGCTGTTTTCAGGAAATTAAAAAAATCTTATCTGGCTACTCAGTACTTGAACATCTAAGTTTGACATTGTCATGTGTTTGCTGCTAGCAAGATTTCCCCATATAAGGCTTGCTTCCATAGTCTGTTCAGGCAGCCTTGTTGTCTTGCTTCCTATGAAAATGTATTCAAGGATGCCTTTGTTTCAGCAGCATTTTGTTTAGCTTTCATTCTTGTTTCATGCGAATTACACAAAGATTTCTAAGAAACGGCCTTTTGTCCTTTAAAAAGGGAATGAGCCTGAAATAATTTTGAATTAGAGGAATGTGTTATTATAGTTGTATTTAAAAGGAAAAGAGTGTTTATGTTCTTTGAAATGCATCTTTGAAGACATTTTCTTTCCCATAATTGAGCTGTTTAAGCAAATCATCTTTTAAGTAGAAAAATAGGTGAGAATGTGTGTTTGGGGTTTTGAGTTGAGTTTAGTAGCAGATGTACGACCATTGAAGTGTTCTGTAACTGAAAGCACTGGATTCTACTTGCCAATGGAGACCAGTCTGTTGCCATAAGCAGGGTGTTTCATTGTCACTGTGGGGTTTCAGTGTGGTACTTTGGAGACATGGGTGGCTTTCATGTTTTGGATTCTTTTTCATTCATGAGAATGATTTAGGGTGATACATAGCATTTGCACACCTTTGTTGCCTGGAGGAAATTAATTCTCTAGAGGATTTATTAGAGAGATCTTACCAGAATAGAAACCTTGTACTTTATGAGAACAATTTGCCCTCCTAGCGGAGGGGTATGATACAAAGCAGTATTTGTGTTAAGAAGAGACTGCTTTTTAAAACATGAAAAACATGTTGAAAGAAAGCAAAAGGGGAGCCCACCTGACTTGCTGCTGAAATATTGAAGCAAAATGATCCATTATGAATCAGTTAGGATCATTAACAATGAAGGGAGAAGACAACATGTTTCCATGGAACATAACTTCTAGGCTGATAAATATTTTCTCTCTACAAACACTTCTGCATTTACAAAACATTGTTTCTGTGACACCAATGTGATACTGGTTGCACAGCTTACATATCTATGAGAAACTTGAAGTCATAAATACTGAGTTTGCCTTTTTGTTTTGTTCCAGTTATTAAGAGAATGTAAATCTATGTGCATCTCACTCTGTGTTTCATACTGATGACTTGAAACAATGATGTTTTTAATCTTTTTGGGTCTTAGCTTCCCCACATATGAAACATAAGAAAGAACTTCCAAACTTACCTGGGTAGTAAGAAGACTAATTATCTGTAAAATTCTGTAAGGAAAACTGATTTTTCTTTCTTAATATTAGGATATTTGCCAGTAGAGTCTTGTCTAAAAGCATGGTCCTTTAGTATTTAATATAATGAGAGCTAATAAATTACTGGAAGTTTTTTAAGATAGTTTTATTTTTGAAGTACAAGTCTACTATCTGCTAGCTGAACTACCTTGAAGGCTGGTGGAAGCTTCTTGCCCATGTAAAGCAATCTTCTTTAATACATCAGAGTAGGGAGTTGGTTTTATTTTTGGGAGGGAAAACAAAATCCAGTAAAAAAAAAACAAAACAAATTGAGGGGTTGCTTTGCATTAAAGTATAGCAAACAGGGCTGTACCTTCCTTTTCTTGCTTCAAGCAAACTCCACATGACTGGCCTTGCTAATACCTTGCACCACTGTGTAGCACCTTGGCTACTCTTGGCCTTGTCTAAAAGGATGCAAAGAGCTGGGCACCATAACACCCTGGCGGTGGCATTCCAGCATCCCTGGATTTCTCTGTTCCTTACTTTGTATTGCTACTGAACACTGGATTAAAGGTTCACTATCATTTCTACTCCCTCACCCTTTCATCAAAAAGTATCAAGTTGTAAAAAAAGAATTGAGGATTAAGATTTGTTTTCAAAGTAATGGTAGCCAGTTCTCTCAGCACCAGCATTCGTTGGCATTGTTTCTCCATTTTATTTCATGAAAATATAACTGTCATGTGCAAGCATAGGCTAAAGGACATTTCTGATTGTCCTGTCCCATCTTTTGCCATTGCTATAACCAAGTTGTGAAACTGCTTTCATAAAGATACGACCATGCACGGTACTGTATTGAGCTAGTGAGAAAGTGAAGAGTTCTGCCCTGGAATTGTCTTTTTGTTTCTATTTTACTTTGATTTTTTAAAGATCAAGAATATTGAAGACTAAAATCTCTTGGGTTACAGAAGGTGTTAAACAGGTACTGAATTTTCCTTATAGCTGTATGTCAGCATGAGGAAAAGCATCCTGCCACAGGGAGCAGCAGTGCCCTGTAGCTCCGTGTTCCCAGCTGAGCTGCGAGGGGCATAGGGATGTAAAATCTACTGATGCTCATCAACTTGCTCCTTGTGCATACAGGAGGCTGCCAGGGCAGTTGAATGCATGCCTAAAATGATGAAGTGATTGGCAGCATAAGTTTAATTAAAAATCTCTGTCTGTCACTTTGAAATAATAGCTTTTTACTGGTCTTAGAGAATTTGAGAAGCTGTTGTTTAGAATTAGGGACTGGGGTCAAAGAAGAAGAAGTTAAATCCTTCACTGTACCCATATTTATTTTTAGAGTAAAATTGCTTTATGACTTCCTAATGAGCTTAAAAGTTGACAGGGATTTAAACTGTCTCTGAAAGTACCCTGAACATTGGGAGTTGGGAGGTGTCACATTAGCTATTCTGAAATAAAACAGACCAGACCAATAGCAAACAATTTCACCTAGTGTTCTGTTTACCTGTCTGATTAGAATTGCTGTTCCCCTAGTTAATATTAACAGAAAGCAAAATTTCTGTTTCAGGATGCCCTGTGTTTCCTTATACAAGACAAGTGTAAAGAAATACCAGGATCCTGCCTTGCATTTTGAATAGTCAGGAGAAACGGAATCTACTGCCACTGATTGTTTGTGCTGCTTTTGCATTGATCAACTAAACTGACAATCAGGTCTAGTGTCCTAAGCAATGTGGCTTAGAGTAACCAGAAATATGGGCTATTATCAACAAATAGCAGTATCACTGAGTTTCAGTGCAGTTCAAAATATGGTTTAACAGCAAATTTCCTGCAGAGGCCAGTCATGCCTTCCTTGTACAATGCAAATAACCCTTTGTTGAGGTTGTCATCTCTTCAAGGCTCACAGGAAGGTGTACAGTGTTTTCCAGTGAGATGCTGAGATATTGTCCTTGTGCATTCCTTAGTCTTTTCAGCCATGCTAAAACCAAAAGGAAATTGAGAATCCTATGGGGAGCTCCTTTGGCACCTGAAGATGAATCAGTATATCCAGCATGAACTGCCTTGTCCTGCCTCCTTGTCTTTCTCAACCTTAGATCTTATACAGATGGTGACATCTGAGTTGCTGGTAGCAGCAATAAATCTGTGTCTGTGTGTGTGTATGTGTGTGAACATAACCATTCTGCATTTAAAAAGGAAAATGGGAACTTAAAGAATTGTTAAATCTGAATCAAATATCTGTTTAAACAATGTGAAGGTCACCGTGTGCTGCTGATAGCCTCACCATAAGCTTGATGATAATTGTTTTTGTTAGTTTGTGTTCTCCATCTCTTTGCCTTGTTGGAACATGGGCCTTAATGTGCCATATATTTATACGGCATCAGGCTGCTTTCTGCCATTGGATTTGTATCACTGTAAGAAAATGTAGAGGTGAGATTAAAAGAAAGCTTAAAAGAAAGATAATGGTTAGTTTGAAAAATGGCTTCTGAAGTTCAATGAAATTAAGGTACATAGACAACCTTGACATGACTTGTCACGTATGAACTTCTGTGTATGAGTGAGAGAGGTGGGGTATTTTTGATGTAAATAAGTAATGGATGTTTTGGGATTACTGGACTACAATCACTTTGAAAATCAGCAAGTCTTGAAACGTCAATTTAGTGCTGTACTTTCTATTGGGACCATTAAACAAATGAAACATTTTATTTAATGAATAATGAAGAGGGAAGTGACTTAATTGGTTTTTTTAACTCAGGTCATGAGACAAGATGGTCACTAAAGGTCTAAGTACTCTTGTTTGTTTTCTTAATAGTACACTTTATTGAAGACTGTTGTTGATCATAAATTCTTCTTTACGATGCTGAAGGTAGGCTTGGTTCCATGCTCATGTAAGTCCCTAAAGGCTTCCATTATTTTCAGCAGCCTTTGCTTGCTCTTTGTATCAACAGTATTGCCCATTAACTGGCAAAGTGTCTCTCTGGGACTGAAGGTACCTCTCAAGGTAAAAAAGGGAAATCCAGTATGTACAAGATACTAAGATACCTAGCAGAACTTGCCAGACAGTTTCAGCACTTACATACTTCAATCACTTTCTTAAAATCTATTCATTGCCTTTTTTTTTTTTTGTCATCTTCCCCTCAGGACTCCATTAAGTGGCTTCCCAAGTCTCCTAAACTGTACAGTGGCCATAACTTGAGCTCCCAGGGCTCTCGCTGGGCCTCGTTGAAAGGAAAGGAAAGTTTTCATGGTGGTAACCTGTACAAATTCAGCTCTGCTAGTGGAAAATGGAGGGAAGGAAGGAGCAGTCCTGAGCAAGAAGCAGAGGAACTCGAGGATCCTGATGATGTAGGTAGTCTTCTTGAACTCAGGAGGGAAAATGTGTATCCAAGAGTCTACGACTGCTTGCAGTGCTGTGCAGCTGAGCACTTTGGGTTTGTGGGGGGCTGGATTGCTTACAGTCTCACATCCTTGCTTATGCAGAGAGTACAGTGTCATGTTCAATGTTTTATTCCTTTCCGTTGCCTGCAATTCATCCATCCAACCCTCAGGAGTGCAGTTCAAGTTGCAGGTTAGAATGAGTAACCTGAGTAATGATGAGACAGATACGGTTTACTTTAATCCTACTCGTATCCCCAGTTACCAACCTCCCTCCATCGCTTTCAGGTAAGTAGGAGGTTAGCAGCACTCGAGGCTCGGTGTCTCCCTGGGACTGAATGGTAGAAAAGTGAGGTTGCAGGACTACTCCACTGCATGTTTAGTTTTGGGTGGTGCTCTTCCAGGATACTAATATTTGGGAAACCCTGTATGCTGTGGTTTCTCTATCCTGTACCTGCCAGGTGTCTGTCACCTCTGTGGCAGCCTGACTCTTTTCTTGGTTATAGCCTGGGAATAGGAGGTTGTGATTGCACTCTTGCAGCCTTTTCCTGTCAGGGCATTGCTCACCAGTCTTTTCTTCTGATGTTTGCTTGGAAATGAGAGAGGAATTTGGGCTCCTGCTCTTCTTCCAGGACCTTTCCTTCCTTAGTAGCACCTGTGAGGGCTGCTGGTGTGCCCTCTCTTCCAACCCCCAATCCTGGCTCTTGCTCCTGGCCTTTTTCCCTGGCACCCATGGCACTGTAGCACTGCTGATGGGTCTGGGTTAGTCAACCTGACACTGTAAAGAGGAATCTCTCTCAAGAGAAGAAAGATAATGAATGTTTTATGTGAGCTAAAGCTAAACAAATTCCCTTTTAAGTGAAAATAGGAAGCAATCATGCCTGGTATGCTCTCCCTGGGGTTGGCAATGCTTTTTTCTATCCCAACAAAAAAGAGATTGTGGGAAAGCATTGATATGGATTGAAAAATAAAGTGTCTACTGGAGTTTTTGCAAAGATGTTCAAGGTAATGCCACTGCTTTTTATTTCTTGTATTAAACTTCCAAGCTTAGGAAAACACCTGTGGGGCTTATTTTCAGAGATGCTGATCTGTGTTTGCTGCATCATCTTACTGCCAACTGAAGTTAGAAGGATTTGGGCAATAGGAAGGTCTGATTCAACCTTAACCCATTAAAGTAGGGAGCAAAAATCAGCTAAATATGAACAAAGCATTAATAAAATATGAATGGAATTTGGACATTATGTCTGAATTTCATTTAACCCTTTGCCAAGCATAACTGATGGCTGGGAAATGTCATTGTGTTCTTCTGTTAAACTTGTCTGAAACTTTAATTGTTTGGTGCATGTGTTTTAATTTGGTGTGCTTTAATTATTTCTCTTTTTGAGCCCTTGTGGTTTAGCTAAGCATAGGGTGATGTTTTCAGTTCCTCACTGCATCTCAGAGGTGCAGCCTAGAGCCAGGCTTCAGAGCAGGCTTTGGGATGCCTCACCTTTGAGGTTCTATTTCCAGGGGAATTTCTAAACCACTTTAGTTTACAGATCTCCACTCACTGCCATTTGCAACTGAATAAAGTCAATCCAGTTACTGAAGCAGTCTAGAGTCATAGATGCAAGATACAGGCTTGCCTTCCCTCTCACATCTATGCACCCAGAAATGGAATGTGAGCCTTGAGGTATAATGAGAAATGTTTTATTTTCTGTATGGAAAGTTCTTTCCTTGTGTTCTTTCCTTGTCTTCTTGCCTCATGTGTGTGATTCCTTGCCCCGAGACAGCGGATTCAGTGCTACAGAGATGCCAGGGTCTGGCCAAAATAGTCTTGTTCTCATGCTCTGTCCTTTTCATAGGGCATTGCAGGATTTAGTTGGGCATATGCGTGTTACATGTGCTTATGCATGTGCTTGGGGGTCTAGTGAAAGGCTCTATGAATCACAGTGCCCTCCCTGTTCCCTGATGTCAAGGGCAAAACATGCCCAGAGAAATAATGGTAAAAGACGTACATTTGCTGTAAAGTTACGGTTTTGTCTTCAGTGAAACAAATGCTACCATACAGCAGTGGGGTAGTGAGGAATAAATCCAGGTTACCATGGGAAGGGTCTGTGTATCAGGTAGGTATTGTCCCTGCTGTTGCTGTGTTTACCTTTTTCATCCTTAACCCCCAGGAACCTATTTCCAAGTTTTCCGGCAGTCTTTTTGATAGCAATGGTGGCATGAGAGATCAAAGAAATACCAGAACAACCCTTCAAGAAAAGCACAAGTTGGCATCGAAAGGGAAGACTCTTCCAGGGACTAGCAGTAAGCCAGCTGTCTCCTCAGCAGGCAGCTTCCCGAGTGAGAGCGCCCGGATCCCGGAGGAATTGAGGGTGTTGGATGTGCCACAGACCCCGCTGAAGGTATTGGAACTGCTGCATGGGCTGGGCTTGCTGGTGGGGGTCTCTGTGTTTCTGTGGGGAAATCCATGTGTCTGGGGTGGTGGGGGGTAAGTCCTCTTCTTGTGTGTGGCAGTTTATAAAATATGCATAGAAGGGGGACATTGTATGGTGGATTTCTTGGGACTTATCTTTCACAGAGAGTAAGCTGAATGTCATCCTTCCTCCTCCTGGCTTACGTATAAAAAGAATTTGCCTTTGAAAAAAACCAACAAAGCTCACTCTCCTGGTAACCATGCATCTCATTTTATATACCCAGCTTTGGTATTGTGAGCTCAAGTCAAGAGTTTGTGCAGGTGGGCACTCAGCTAAGCCTTTATTTAGTCCATGGTTTTGGAGCAGTGGCATGGTCTTACCCTCATGTCATGAGAAAACCTCCATCCTGTGAAAAGGGGTGGGAATGTTCAAGTGAAAATTTATCAGTGAGAACTGCAAGATTTTGGCTGAAAGTTATGAAAAAACTATGGTCTGAACTCAATGGATATATCCCATCTTGGCATGCTTTGGAGACATGAGGAGGAAACATAATTTATGGATTGTTTCTTGGGAGGGTACAGGGCACACCTCTGCTGACTGCCTGTGGGGCAGGAGATATGGGATGCAGCACCAGGAAAGGCAGCTTGCCCAAAAGTAGCACCAGTGCTGGGACCTGTCACCAAAGCACTGCTGGCAGTCACGGGCTTGTGAAGTGTTGAGCATACAGGTAATGCTGAGTCTAAGCAACATGCGGCAGGGTGGTTTTCATTCGGCTGATGTGGTCTTTTCATATATTTTAGGAATTAGGAATTTCAGATGAGTATGTTTTATGTGCAAGAGTAACTGCATACGTTTGTTAAATGTGCATAAATTTGTTAAAAGCAAATATTTTTCATAAATTTATCAAATAATATTTACTCTATTATTTACTTCTCCTGTATACTGACTGGCATTGTTGCCATCGTGAATTCATTAGTGAATCTGTGGATTTTATGAAGCAACTGGTTTGGTCAGTAGCCTTATAAAGAGTGTTATATAGTTTTGGCATGACTCTAAAACGTGGAGGCATCATGCATTCTTGGTGTTATTGAAAAGTAAAGGCTAGTCTTGCATGTGCCAATGTTGAAGCATAGCACCATTTTCCTCTGGGCTGAGCTCTCTAGGGTCATGTCTGCTGGTGTTCAGAGTGAGAGGTAGATTTTCAGTGCTCATGTTGGCAATGTTTTTGATTAATCAGACTGCTTACCCATTGTAATTCTTTTCCAGGTAACCATTACTGTGTGCAGTCAAATGGGGAGCCTTGGTATTAGCATTGCTGGTGGAAAGGGCTCACCCTCGTGTAGAGACAGCGATGAGGTGCATTTCTTATTCAAAATTTATCTACTGATCATTAGAAATAGACTGATGAGTAGTTCTTTGAGCTATTATGTTTTGTTGTTTTCTTTCTGAGGTTGTCCTTAATGTAACATTACTGTCTTAATGATAAAGCTAACAAGGGTAAACATGGGTAACTTATCTCCCAAAGTAGGAGCTGGCACTAGCTTTTGATGGGGAAGCTTCTGGAGGGATGATTTTGGAGAGAAAACCCAATGATTTTCCAGAGGCAACCCGATGGCTGAAACACTGTTGTCTAATTCCCGTTTTCTGCCTCAATTGGGGTCACTCCCTTGGCAATCCACATGCTCTCCCATCCCATTTGCTCATTCCCAGGAGCTAACTAGACTTGAGAGAAGTATTTCTCACAACTTCTCTCTGAATTATAATTTAAATAAATCTTTGTTTCCCAGTCTGTCCCCCATGGCACAGTGTAAACAATTACTGACTTTTGTTCATTTTTGTATGCGTCAGCCATGGAGACTTCTTTTTTGGTCTTGCTAATGTGCTAAGGCATTTGGTTTTTAATTTTATAGAGGCGACAAGTCTTGAAAATTAATTACTTCCCATTTGCTTTTTACATCTAAGAACAATGGAAGAAATTCTGTCGCGTCTAAAACCTGTCTTTTGTCTTACCAGGGGATCCTGATCGCACGGCTGCCAAAAGACAGCCCGTCAGACTTGGCGGGGGTACAAGCAGGAGATAGAGTGGCTGAGGTAGGTGTGTTGTTTGTCAATGGGGAGTGTATTCTCTTGTTGTTGTCTTTAAATCAAATCACTCAGAGTTGCAGAATTTGAGATCTAGATCTAGGCTTGCCTTAACTTTTTAGGTATCTATTATTATGAAGAAAATATAATAACACTAAATTGTTGTATTCCTTCTTGTTATATTCTGGTTGTCAGATCTTTATGTTCAAAGTGCTTAACAAAATATTATTCACTTAAATGACTGATTTACATAGGAAAATAATGGTCTTAGTAAGCAGTTATGCAAGAACAAATGCAGTTGTACCTGGTCCAAGAAGCTTTCCTATGACATGGCATTAGATTTACTAGATGAGTTCATTGCAGTTGTAACAAAGAAATATAAACTAGACGAGCTTGTTTCCCCAAGGTAATTTTTGATGGGGAGAGAACAGCTCGAAACAACTCCCCTGATGGAGGCTTACAGTGCCAAGTGCCAAGGGATAGATGTGTCTCTGGGGCTGCTCCACTTCAAGCCTCATCTTTCTCTGCAGAAACCACTCTCTTGATCTTCAGAGCACATATACAGTTTTGTGACATATATTTTAGACATACTGTTTGGTTTCTACCTGCTGAGAATGGTGGAGTAGGAGGGGAACTTCTACAAAATTACTGTGAGGTGAAACTGGTCCATGACTTATTTTCAGCTCCTTCTCTTAAACTGTCATTTATACTTGCTTAAATGAATGCTCTTTACTCCAGCATACTCCATGTTAAATTAAGGTGGCATAGAGCAAGCAATATTGTATGTCTGTTAAATTGTCAGGAATATGGATACAATCTCTGTCAGCCCAAGACTATTTAATCATGAATTAATCTACTAATTTTGTCAAACTATGTATGGAATTGTTAGCAGAGGATTGTGTTCCATAATCCATATACTGTGTTAGTTTAACAGTTTTTAAAAGGTTAATTATAGGTAAAATTCTGTATTATTTTCCAGTTTTTCTTTTATGAAAGGTGTTTTAACTGATGTGAATTTAAATAATTCTTTACATATTTCACATTGTCAGATCATCAGGGAAAAAAAAAAATCAAGATTTTTAGTTGCTATACCTTTACCTTCTGAGCAGAGTTTCTGGTAAAGTCAGCATCTTGAAAGTGAACCCCTTTGGTCAGGTTTCCCCATGAGGCTGTAATTAATTTCTTATTTTTGGGACTATTTGGAATATAATAGCTGCTAATGTCTGTTCACTTAATCAGTACTGAAATAAGTGAAAAATACAAGAAATTTCTGTTCCATAGTGTTGTGCCCTGCTGTTGTTGTCAAACAAATAGTTAGGATTTCTCCATCTCCCACAAGATGGCAGAATCATTCATCTGTTTAAAGAATACAGAAAACAAATCTCTGGTTTTTGTGTATGTGATTAAAAGGAATTAATGCATCTAGGTGTGCTATAGGAATCCTAATGTTTTGACCACAGGGATAATCTGGTTAAAAATAATGAGCATTTTTCTCTTGAAACTATGTGTTACAACTTCTTATTCTTGAACTGATCATTTCAACAGTGCAAATATACAATTCATCAAAAATGGGGAACAGGAAGAATTGCAATTTTATTGTTTTCGTGGTGTGACCATATAACAATAGAGCAAATCATTTGTATACTAACCTGAGAGGGAGGGAATTGCTCTCCTTAAACCACATTCAGAATAAAAATATGTGTTTCTGGTGTGTTTTTTTAAAGGCTACCTTCATTTCAGAACCTGCTGTCCTTGATGCTGGTCCTACTGAAGCTTCACCCAAGGGCAGCCCCTTCCCGACAGTAAATCACATCATAACAGTAAGTAAGATGGCCCCAGTAAATAACAAATCATTCTTACCTAAGTCATTTGTGTTGTCTGTCATTCAGGCTAATAAAGACTGGCACAGATCTTGTGAGTAGCAAGACACACACCAAAGATCAGAGACCCTACCAGGTGTTTCCTTGGCTGTCACTGCAGCTGGAACAGGCTTCTGGAGGAGCTCAGCTCCTGGGTAGGCACCAGTGTAGCAGACCTTTTTGAAGAGCTTTTGAAGCACTCTGGTTTGGGGACTTTGAGGGTGGTGTCCATTCCCTCCAATTTAAATGTTTATTCTATTGTCTGGGCTCCCTCCCTAGCTAATGGAAGGAGCAGCATTTCCAGTGTCCCTCTTTTAGGAGGGAGAGGTTGAACTGTTACTTGGAGGTGACAATTTTTATTTTTTGACTGGAGGGGGAACTTGTGTGATAGGCTAAGACATGCCCATATTTTAGGTGACCAGTGTCAGACGAGAGTAAGCCCATTGCTTACTAAGGGAAATGGCTGAGCCTGCAGGGTGGCTTTTAGAAACCTGAGTCACTTTTGTGAACTCCTCTAGCAAATTCAACTCTCTGAAGACCTACCCTAATCTTGGTCATCTACCTGCACACCTGAAACTATGGCTCTACTAGGAAGATACAATAAGATCAAGGTATCTGAATAATTAAGGTCAAAAAGCATCCTACTTTTATGAAGCCTGAAGTACCAGGAAGGAACAACTGTTTCTCCTACAGCAAATGCCAGAGGAATGCTTTGTTTGATTCCTCTTCTTCCAGCCTTTTTTTTATCCTTTTCCATGAATACCATTCAAAATCCAGCTAGTGGCAAAAAATGGAAGTTCATATATTACAAAAAAGGCTTTAATCAAAGACCATGTTTACGTTTTAATAGCCACTCAGATTTTTTTAAAATAATGGGATTTGTTAGTTGACTGAAAAAGTGAGCAAATCAACCATGCAAATCTGTTTTTCTCTGGTTTCCTATGTTAATCACTGTTTGAGAAAGGTTGAGCTGCAGCATTTGTCCATATGGACTAAGAAAAGTTTTTATTCAGTTGCTTAAAGAAACATATTCTGGTCTTCAACATCATCTTGTGAAACATTTAGACCAGTTTTATTTTCCAGATGAAAACACTTCCTTCAATTTGGTTTTTTTTTGTCCAGCTCTACTTGGTAGCTGTTTCTCATGGTCCTACCCAGCATTGCAGGAAGCATGAGGCTTCTTGTTAGAGGAACCACTGTTGAAAGGGTTTTGTTCACTCATTGGTAGTGTCCTGGATCTGTTGCAGTGGTATCTGACTTCTAGTGCTTTCATCCAGCAGGAGGAAATGACCATATTTTTATATTCTATGCTTTTTGGAAAGCAGTGCCTCCCTTTAAAATTCTTCAGCTGTAGAGGCAGGAGGAGGAAGATAAGGCCAAGTCACTTAACTTAGAACACAGTATACAGAGGGAGTCAACTGGCTGAATATGTTTCAACTGTCAAAAGTAGCCCATGTGTAAGCTTTTTGTGAAAAAACATTTGCATTTCTGGTTTTGTTTCTTTTTTGAAATCAAAATCTTTGTGCTGTAGCAAATAGTGTATGTTATCCCCTGTAACCTAGAGCAGCATTCATCAGTTTTAGGGATTATGGACTTGCTGGGAGTATCCTGCTGACTTTGGAACTGCTCAGTATCTCATCTGCTCTTGCTTTGAAGTTTCTCTTATTCCTCAATAACTGTCTTATCTGAAAGATAAGCCTGCCTTCTTGTGGAGGACTTGCTTTGCATGTTCAGATAAGCAGGTGGCAGTAGGACTTTAATGCAGAATCTTGTTCTTTGCTAGGAATATAGGAAGGTTTGCTTTCTTTGTATTTCTGATCAGATTTCAAGAGGAGATGGGTGCGTCTGTATCAAGGGAGGGAAGGAGAGAAGCATGATGGCAGAAAAACCAAAGACTTCTATTATTCTTCCTGCAGAAACTGAGTGCTGGATGGTGCCCATCTTCCTTCTCCCTCTTTTCCACGTCATCACTCTTTCCACCAGCAGATACTTTCTTCATCTATTTATTTTTACTGAATTTTAATAAACATTCTCTTTGCATATGCTACCTGTGATAGTATTTGTCTTGAACTTGCTGGCCATAGCCTTCTAGCCATCTCTTGCCATTGCCCATCCTGTCTCTGAGCCTGCTGCTGCCAGGTCCGGGTTTGCCTTGGGCTTGGTTGCTCTGACTGCTTTTAAAAGGCTCATTTGAATTGTTCACTCATCCAGCCAAACTCAATTTTAAACCCTTTTTGCCAGCTTTAAGATTTCATGACAGTGTAAATGACCAGTAATTAATTGGACAAGAGAAATGTTCTTTCACTCTGAGTCACAGTTCTGCAAAGGAAAGATGAGAATCTCCCTTGGTTTTAATTATGATTGAGTATTTTACTGAAATGTAGAGGCCCCAGAACTTTAAATACAATTAGATTAGAATTTTTTACATACAGTATTTTATAGACTTGCCTCAGTTATGCTAATCACACCTCAAAACCATGAAAAAAGTTTATTTTACTTTGTTTAATATGTATATATCTAAAGAAAAATATTGTCATTTAACTTAAACCAAGTCTTTGGATTTTAAAATGGTGATCTTAAAATAAGAACATATAAAGATGTGCATCAAAATATAAATATTAAAATCACAGCTGATATGGCTGTCTACATGAAGACTGTGAGTAAAATACTGCATGTGTAACTACAGGAGTGGAAAAATCAGGAATGTAAACACAGTGCCCCATGCTGAGTATAACAGAAGGAACTTTAACTTGGATTCTGGAATTTTCATTTCCAGTTTTCTGTTGTTTCCTATCCATGCTCTCAAGCATAGAGTCAACTCTTCACAATCTTTCTCTATCATAAATATTTTCATTAAAGCTCTGACTGAAATTCCCAATGGATTTTTTTCTGACTGAATGGTGAGTGTGGACAGATTTCAGCATTTCATATCACTTCATAATATGCATCATCATCTCATCTTCTCTCATCCATTTTTGACCCTATCAACATCATAAGGATATTAGATACTTTGTAATTAATATCACGTCTCTTAGATATTTCACTTAAATTCTTACAATTTTATTTTATCTAATTTTATGCCTTTGCCCTGGGAATTTCCTCAATTAGATTTTTTTCATGTAGTTTACCAGGGCTACAAATGTCACTTATACTGAAGTTTTTCAAGGAAGGTTAAAGTAAGAATTATCAATTAAAAGCGATTGTGTAAAAAAAAAAAAAAAAAAGCTTACAGTATTGGAAAAATCTGAAGAACTTTATCCAGCTGAAAAACCCAAATGTTTTGGTTGTTCTGTTTAAAAATGCACAGATTCCAAGTGTTCCTAACTACAGTGAGAAAACAGACATCTTCAAGGAATGAGAACGTGTGTCAAAGTGAAATGCTCCTGTGCCTGCAGAAACTGAACAGTACATGGGTTGCTGTTTTTCTGCCTCTGTTTCATATTGGTTTTATGCAAGTTGTGAGAAACCTTAAATGGATGGGAATCCCAGCAGATTTCTTCTTCTTCACTTCTTCTTCACTTCACTTCTTCTTCACTTCACTTCTTCTTCACTTCACTTCTTCTTCACTTCACTTCTTCTTCACTTCCAGCTGATACAGTCTTTTCAGGAAAAAAGACTTGATGCACATATACTAGTTATAAAACCTTCAAAAAGCTAAGTTTCAAACCCTTTCTTTATTCATCTGAGCATGTTAGTTTTAAACATATCAGAAAACTGAAATCATACAACATAAACATAATAAAACTTCTTTCTTGTTTCTTTAGTCATCATCTTACTTTGTTCAATTTCAAAAGCAAAGCCAGTGGAGTATTCAAGTCAGAAAAACAGTGTAAAAGAAGACAACTGAAGTGTGATTCAGTTCCTATCATCAACAAAGCCAGTTTTCTTCTGAAGCTTGTTTCAAAGAGTAAAGACCTTGCTCACATCACATACAGTGTTTGAGTGACCTGTTCCCGTAGCACCGTAAGACTTAATACTTCAAGTTTCTTATGAGGAACTGCTTTGTCCCTTCTCCAAAACATTTTTATGACTTAATCGTGTCAGTTAAGGGTGTTGGTGTTTTTGTGTTTGTTTTGTTTTCTATTCTGAGAAGCTAAGTTAGTTTTAGAAGTCAGGAGTCTGACTGTTCACTGCCTTGCATCCTGTGCAGGTAAATGTATGTTTGCAAAGAGGCCTATGCACACAGCCTCGTTGGTTTAGCTACCCCTGTAGTCATCGTGTGAGCTTCAGTGGAGTGTAAGCACCCCTCTGCCATGGGATTGCCTTCTCCAGTTCATCTGCTAGTTTGATTCTGCTTTTATCTGAGCACCTGATTATTTCTGAGTCAGGATGAAAGATGAAACACAAAAGGTGGGTGGTGTAGACACTGTGTTTACCTCTATGGTGTAGTGGTTAGGGAACTTATTTTGTGAATTTGGAATTAAGTTCCTGCTCCCAACAAATGCTTCTCTTTGCACAGTGTATCTTTTTTCCTCTCTTCTTCTGAAGCAGTTTTCTTACAGGACTTGGTCAGAGCATATTCACTTCAAACTTCAAATTCTTGGATTTTGCAGAGCTTGTAGGTAAAAAATGATAAGTACGAAAAACCTTTAAAAAAGACAAGTCATTAGGTGATCTTTTCAAGGTACCATATTAAAATACCTCAAAGTTAGAGAAAAATAATCTACAATGTAAACCCACCATATGGTAGACAATATAAGCACTGTAGACAAAATAAGCAAAAATACACGCAACAGGCAAGTAGACTCAAGCAAGGCACCTGGAACTATGCTGTAGGACATAGAATACTATTGGAGAATAAAAGGGGGTAAATATTCAAAGAACCACACAAATTACCAGCAATATCTCCCCTTGTAAAAGATGCCCTCATGGACTCTGCAGGAGCTCAGCAAGGGAAGAGACTGTACTGAATTCCTGCAAGAATTCAGATACAGCCACTGCCTTTTGTAGGGGTGATCAACTTTCTTCAAAATCAAAGGATTGGTAACTTGGGCTGTGGGTAGCACTGCTTATGCAAGAAGTACCTTTTAAGTCTCTCAGTGTGATCAAAGCAATACATTTGCTTCAATATTTTTATAGCATCAGGCCATAAATGATTACACAGAAAGCACTTCTATGAAAATCTGTCTCTCAGGTTCCAGTGGCAGGGAAGTCACTATCCAGTGGTATATTAGAAGATGAAAGAAATGGAGCAAGGACAATTTTCATATGCAATTTAAATCATATAAAAGCCTTTTGTGTCTAATGGCAATGCAAATATGACATGATGGACATTGATTTTCCATTTTTGTGGTGAGTTTGACAGAACTCCACCTTTCTTGCATTGTGCATTGCCTTTGGGAGGCACTGAGCTGCTGGAGAGGAAGAACAAAAACGGGCTTTGCTTTAAATGTGACATGACCAAATGTTATATATACTACACACTAGAAGACAAATAAAACATGCCAGATGTTCTCCTGCTGTTCCAAGAAGTAGAGAAAATACCCCATTTTAAACCTGAGCTGTAAAATATATCAATATCTAGAAAATTCCCACTGAGGAAATTTTCATAGAATCATAGAGTGGTTAGGTTTGGAAGGGACCTTTTAAGGTCATGTTGTCCACCCCCTTGCAGTGAGTAGGGACATCTTCAATTAGAACAGGATTCTCAGAGCCCCATCCATCCTGACCTTGAATATTTCCAGGAATGGGGCATCCACGCTTCTCTGAGCAACCTGTTCCAGTGTTTAACCACTTGCCTGGTACATTGAATTTCCAGGAAATCATGCTGGGCTGAATTAGGTTTCGGAGCAAATCACCAGGCACATGTGGGAATAGCAACAAGCTCAGGGAGTAAGTGTGGGCTGGTTGGGTAGACTTTGCTCAAGACTCTCACCAAGCTGCTGCACACAAAACCCAGGCAGCACTTTCAAAAGCGTGGTGCCAAAGCTTCTCTGGCAGTCCTTGAGAGTAGTGTGGCTGCTCCAAATTTAAGGATGAACTGAATTATGTGCTTCCCTCTCCCAACTTCAAGTGAGAAGCGGTGCTATCACGAGCCTGTTGCTCCATGAGCACAGAAGCACGGGGTCACCTGCTTTCCTCGTGCAGACGTCTTCTGCACCCAGGAGTAAGGAGGCACTTCAGCCATGCCTGACCAGGGCGCAGGAGAGGTTTATAACTCTCTTGCCATCTGACTTCACAATTTCTGGAGTTTGGCCACAGGCTTCCACAGCAGTAAAATATTTGCACTGTAAAGTGCCAGGGAAAGGGATGCAGCCAGGGATTTCCAAGACCAGGAGAGTTGAAAGTGCACCATAAAACACATGCTGGTTAAAATGTTCCTGACACACCATAAGAGGGAAACTGTGTTGAATGCCTAGATGGGGTTTGCAAATTCATATGGTTTCATATAGGCAGCTCTGCATTAGGGGGCTTCTGTCACACCCACGTCGCCCTTGCCCCAGCCGCCGTCCCTGCTGTGCCTTGGCTGCTGTGCCCACTCCCGCCTGGCGGTGGCGGTGCTTGTGAGTAATGAACTCAGAAGGAATTAATTAGATCTCTTTCTCCCTCTTCGACTTGTATTTACTGTTTTTCTTTTGGGGAGAAGGTTGCTTTTACCTGTTGCCTCTGACTTTGGGAGGAAAACATCTCATGGCTTCAGCTATGAAAGCCATCAGATGCCGGCTTGGTGGGAACTGTGCAGCAGTTGGTCTGCCTGTCCTCTGCTGTTCTTGTTGGATACATTTTGGCATCCTCATTTTAAAACTTTTACTGAAAAATACAGCTGTGTTACATTTTTGAGGCATGACTAAGCCCTTCTTCAGTTTAAATTTGATTTAGACAGCTTCTTCTATGAATACAGTCATGAGGAAATATGACCTTTTCCATTTAGCAAAGGCACATTTTCACTGTTTAGTGAGGAGGCTGAACTCCCTGTTCAAGTTTAAAAATTTACTTCCATCTCCAGTGATGACAAAAAAGGTAAGACTAAGTATGAAATCACGAAAACATTATTCATGAAGTATATAAACCCCTGCAAATGTTCTCAACCAAGTAGATAGTTTAGTTTTCCTGTTTCCACTGAAGAGTACCAGCCTTAGCACTGGTGTCAGTGAGAATCAGCTGTTAAGTCAAATTTCAAAAATATGTACTATTTAGATATACAGAGCTGAGCTAGGCAGACATCCCTATTACAAGTATTTTCTAACTGGGGAATATTTTCTTTAGAAAGTTATCTCTTTGAACTAGGGTTAAAAGTATGTCTGGTTTTCTTCCAAAAGGCCAATCCAATTCTTTTTCCCTGCCCCTATTCCATCAAACTTTGGCTTTTCATGTGTCCTATCACCTTCTGATTTGTAGCCTCTGCCCCTGCCGGCTGGCCTTGCTGCCAGCTGTGCTTTGCCCTGTCACTGCTGGTTATGCCTTTGATGTGAAGCTTGGGTTTAAGCCATGACTGTTGCCTTGAGAGCTTTCCTCTCCTGCTAAGAGTATGGACCTGTGGGTGGGGGGAGGTGAGAAGGGAAAGGCTTACACAGGAAGAAAAAGATGATGGGGTTTGTTCTGTTCAGTTTTAGCTTTGAAAAAATTATAAAAAGACATAATGAACTGTCCTTTATGGACTGTTCTGCAATATTTTGGTCAAAACATTTTTCTTAGAAGTAGACAAGAAAAGCATATGTGCAGATCTGGAAGTTAAAAATTATTAGATGTTAACCTGTTGGCAGGATATCTCATCGCTCTTTAAGAAGCTGCTTTCAACTGAAGCATCATAGCTAGTTGTGAGTTTATTCCTATCTTGTTTCAATATGAAAGAATTTTTGCAGCCAACACTGCAGCTGAGTTGCCCCATGTCATTTAGATGGCTTCATTTTACTGCTTGCTGCAGAGGACTAGGAGTGCACAGGCAGCCCCTGCCTGTGCTCCAGTTGAAGGACTCCAGCTTTCAGTAGAGGCTGTTAATTCCATTAGATGAGAGTGTCTGAAATAGTTTGATTTTTAGTTATTTAGTTATGCTTGATTCAAACAAAAATTATTTTTTATAGTGAATCTTTTTAGTGTACAAAGTCTTCATCTTTTTTTGAAAAAAGTGTAAGAAAGACATGAACAAGGGAGTGGAAGAAATATCCATAGTGAACCCATTGATTCTAGTTACTGTACAGTACACTGCTCTAGTACCGGACATGTCATTAGTGAAGCTACTTTTTAGGCATTGAAAATACAATTTCAGGGGAAAATGGAAAAATAGTAACTGATTTCAAGTGACTAATTATGTATTTTTGTGAAAAAGTATTCTACATATTTTGACCGATTGGGATTGAATGGTAGTTCAAATATTATTTAAATAATGAGTGCATGATGATGGAAAATTAATTGATAATTTTTGATGTTAGGAGAGAGAGAGGCCTGAGATTCTTTTCATTAAATTAGACCTTGTACAAATGCATACTCTGTTACTTAACTGGATTTGCAATTGCATAGTTGGCACAATACACAACCAAGATGTGTTTTATCATTGGTACCTGTGATTCAGATTTGAGGAAATCAGGGCTCCTCAGCATCCCATGAGGGAGACAGACACAGAGCAGGATAATTGACCACAGGGGATGGGTGATGGTGTGATGGGTGAAGGGACAGCAGTGTTATGGGTTCACATGAAGCTTCAGAGGGAGAGTGGGCAGGGAGATGTGCAGAAAGCACAGGGACAGCGAATACAGCTGCACTTGGACCAGAACATTTGATTTGTTAGAAAAACTCAACAGTATGTCTCCAAATCAGTGTGAGTCTGTATATGTGTGAGCTTTCACCTACCTGGAGAGGGTATAGAGGGATTACGGCAGATCAGAGCTGAGCCTGCTCTTCTCTCGGGAGTACAGGTTTCCAGCCTTTGCAGCAGTTCTGGCTGAGACGCTGTTCAGCATCTGCTGTAGAAAGTTGGTTGGTCATTTAGTGCTGGTTCCTCTTTATCTGCAGCAACATGAAAGATTCATTGTAAGACTTTCCCAACACCATGTACTTCATGGAAGCAATTAATACAATTACCTTAGAAATGTTGAACGAGTGAGTTTCATGAATTATATTCACTTTGTGTTTGTAAGACCTGGTCTTATAATATTTGAAAGATGGTATGAAAGAACTCATGAAATCTTTCAAGAAAAGCTTTTTTAGACAATTGGTTTTGATTCCTTGGAAGTGGGATCCCTGGGGAGTAGAAACCATGCTGATAAAAAGTATTTCAAAAAATGACATTCAAAATGGCTAAGGTTTATTCTTCAAAAGGAAGAATAGGTACCGGTGACTCTTCATGGCTAAGGGAATACATGTCTGGTTGTGGGGAGATGTGCACATGTCTATTTTTGCATAGCACAGTTCACAAAGAAAGGTCTTCTGTGAGCTTTGAACAGACAGCTCAATGAAATGTGAAGACTGGTCCTGGATATGACTATAGATAACTTCAGGTAGGGCATAGACCTCCACACTGGTTTTTGAGGTGTCAGAATTTCATTATGTAATCCAGTAAATCACCTGTATGTGTAGGATGTGCATTTGCTGTAGTACAGAGCAGCTGTCTGCTGGCTGTTGTTAAGCAAGAAGAATCTTTCAGTAATGAACAGAGCCAAGAGAAACATCCAGTTCATGGAATGCTTATAAATGCTGTCACATGTGCATGACAGGAGTTGTTACCTTGGCCAGTACTTAGGATCTGTGTAGGTTATTTAAAGCTTCCAGAAATGTGAACTTCTGAGTTTAAGCAAAAGGAAAGGAAGGGGAAAAAAAAAAAAAAGAAGATATAATTGGGCCCTCTGTACATCAGGGAATATAACTAAATTTATGCCTAGTTTTAAAATTGGTTTACAGATATCAGGGGTGAGATTCAGCTCCAGACTGACACCTGCATTTTGGTGTCTATGTGTAGGGTGCTGTGAGCCAGGGGGTTGCCAGGCCTCCTGACAGTCAGTGGAGTTGGAGCTAATGTCAGTGGAGCCTGGGGAATAATTAATTTTACTTCAATTCAGAAGCCTCCTGGCTGTCTAGCTCAACAGTCACGAAGCATCTATATGCTTGTGTCATTTCCTAAATCAAATAATGTACAACAAGGAAATAATATATAAACAATTGAATTGTGTGGTGTCAACATGAAATGTTCTTATAAAATGCAAAGAAATGCAACAAAGCAGCTGATAAATAAGAAGTTCCTGAAAATTTTCAGGCTACTAGTAAGGTGGCTACGTTATTCATTACACATTATTGTATTAGCTATTTGTTAGATATATTGACTAACTCTTTTATCTGTTTTCAATAACATGTTAAACATTTTTTTAAAATTAGTTAAAAGTAGGATGATTTTGTGCATCTAAGGAATTATTTGTAATAATCCATTAATTGATAAGCCATTACTGATACATTATTTGAAAAAACACAAAGAGACTGACATTATTTTTTCTCAGTTACAGAATTTAAATTAATTTTAAAACACTGTAATGTTATTCTCAAAGAACACAAAGTTCTTGCTCAAAAAATTGACATGAATCAAATCCATGTATGCATATTTTACTGACAAATTGAAACATTGTTATTTTGTCTTAATGGTTCTCTTAAATATACTTTGTCAGGAAAGAAACCAGAACATGCAGTTTTTCAAAGATCAATAATTGATATGCTTTGTGGTACTTAATTAATCCTTTATTGCTTTCAGGTGCATTAATAAAATGAATAATGAAGTTAAATTAAACTAGATGTATATATTTCATATTCCCTTGTCTTTATTTTTTAAAATATTTTTCTTTTTTTTTACCTATGGAAGGTTTTTAAAAGATTAGCTAAGGAATTGAAAAGGCAGTTTATACCAATTTTGCTTTAATTATCAATGCAATTTTTGCCATAGAACAGCTAGTCTGTCAGGAAGCTGGAAACAAAAGAAGGGCTAAGGGGAATCTCCATCCTTTATTGAATGTGGGAGGAAACATAGGGACAAAGAATGAGGAAAATCTTGAGGTACTTAATGCCTTCTTTGCCTCAGTCTTTAACAGCAATACCAGTTGCTCTCTGGGTATCAGTGCCTGAGCTGGAAGACAGGAAGGAGGAGCAGAATAAAGCTCCCATAATCAAAGGCGAAATGTTCAGCACCTACAACACCACTTAGGCACATACAAGTCTATGAGGCCAGATGGAATCCACCCAAGGGTACTGAGGGACCTGGGGAAGTGCTCATTGAGCCACTTTTCATCACCTATTGGCAGTCCTGACTGACTGGGAGGGTTCCAGGTGGCTGGAAGTTGGCAAATGTGATAGTCATCTAGAAGAGGGGCTGGAAGGAGGATCCAGGGCACTAGAGCTTGACTAACCTGATCTTCTATGACATCCACTTAGTGGATGAGGGAAAGGCTGTAGATGTTGTCTATCCAGACTTTACTAAAGTTTTTGACACTGTTTCCCACAACATTTTCCTGGAGAAACTGGCTACTCATGGCTTGGATTGGGACATTGTTGCTGAGTCAAAAACTGGCTGAGTGGCTGGGCCCAGAGAGTTGTGATGAGTGGTGTTACATCCAGATGGCAGACAGTCACTAGTGGGGTTCTCCAGGGCTCAGTATTGGGATGAATCCTGTTTAATATCTTCATTGATGATCTGGAGGGAACCAAGTGCACCCTCAGCCAGTTTATGGAGACCCCAAGTTGCGTGGGAATGTTGATTTGCTGGAGTCAAAACAGCCCCAGGCAGCGCTACAGGCTGGGGTCAGAGTGGCTGGAAACCTGCCCGGTGGAAAAGGACCTGGGGGTGCTGGTTAACAGCTGCTGAACATGAGCCAGCAGTGTGTCCTGGTGGCCAAATGGCCAATGGTATCCTGGCCTGTATTGGGAATAGTGTGGCCAATAGGACCAGGGCAGAGATCATTCCTCTGTACTCAGCACAGAGGTGCCGAGGTGAGGCCACACCTCGAAATCTGTGTTTTCAGTTTTGGGCCCCTCACTACAAGAAAGACATTGAGGTGCTGGGGCATGTCCAGAGAAGAGCAGTAGAGCTGGTGAAGGAGGTGGAACACAAGTCATATAAGGATTGGCTGAGGGAGCTGAGGTCATTTAGCCTGGAAGAAAAGAGTTTCGGGGAAGACCTTCTTGCTCTCTACAACTACCTGAAAGGAGATTGTAGCAAGGTAGGGATTGGTCTCTTCTCCCAGGTAACAAGTGACAGGATAAGAGGAAATGGCCTCAGCTCGTGCCAGGGAAGGTTTATATTGAACATTAGGAAAAATGTCTTCACAAAAGGGTTGTTAAGCATTGGAACACACTGCCCAGAGAAGTGACTGAGTCACCATCCCTGAAGACATGTAGATGTGGTGTTTAGGATCATGGTTTAGTGGTGGACTTGGCGGTGTTGGGTTAACGGTTGGACTTCATGATTTTAAAGGTCTTTTCCAACCTAAACAATTCTATGAGTCTTTGAAGTTCTGTGGTGTTACAGCTCTCACATGTTTTTCTTATCACCTCTTTCCCCTGTACCTCTAAAATATCCCCTTTAAACACTTCCCTGCTCTTGATCTGACTCTTTTCTCTGAAATCTTTCGCATCTTACTGAAGATACCTCGGATAATCCTCACGCGCCCTTCCACTTCTGATGAAGATACTGACCAGTTGCCCCCAGACCCGGATGACTTTGAGCCTGAGGAGCCTGTCAGCGCAGGAGGCCATGCCTATTCGGACTGTCTGAGCAGTGCTTTTTATCCTCCCTAATAAAGTACTTTTCTGGAAAGAGATAATGGGTGATTTTCTTTCCCATTGTTTGGTTACATTTAATGTAGTACTTGAACCACTATGCCTTATTTATAGTGAAATCCATTAAATGGAGGACGGATGTGAGCTGGGGGAGCAGAACCCTGTTTGTATTTCTTTGCCTTGAACTTTCCTTTGGCTAGCACTTGAAACAAAATGCACTGGGTATGTGAATGTCACCATGTGTTTCAGTATCCGCTTGTAAGGGTGACCTACAGCACCTAAATGCAATAGTGGAAAAAGCAGGTGATTTTTATTCAGAAGGTACTTGACCCATTTGGAAACACAGTGAAAACAATTGTATAGTTTGTTGGTTTTTTTAAAATCTTTTGTCCATGTTTTGTCTATACAGCTCATCCTCTTATCTGCCCCAACTTCTTTTGAATTGTCCGTTTTAATGTTGTTTTCTATGAGAATTAAAAAAAACCAGTCTCTGTCTTTGATAGTGCTGGGTTTTTTTTACCCACAGAGAAATGTTATTTGTGTTGGAATTCTGTATCTCATTTTAATGTAATAAAGAATGGTTTCTCCAGGTATATCAGTAAAGTGAATGTATATCAGATTTGAACAAGACCTGTAAGTTGCATTTTATTAGATCCAAATGCAGGAGGCACCTCATGCAACTATGTACCTGAGAGTGAACTGAGAAGCAATTTCTTATGCTTGAGGACCTGTCTGAGACTCTTTTATTTCTCCTCCTGATTTGCATATAAGCAGAACACCTTTAAATTGCCTTACTGCAGTATGCCAGTATTTCATGTATATGTACGTGTGTGTATATATGAGGTAAACATTTAGGAGAAAATGTTCCTGTACAACAGTGTTCAATCCTTTAATTCTCTTCACTGCTATTCAGATTTCTAGTGCATTTTGAGGTGTTTAATAAGCATATGTAGGGTTCCAAAGTACTGCCTTAACTCAGAGGTGAGGTCTGGCCCTGCTAGACTGGAATGTCATTACTTCCTTTTCATGTACATAAAGTGTGCATTGATCATTCTCATGACGTTTATACAGTTTCTTTTCCTGTAAATATAATATAGCACAACTCTGACCTGGTAAATCCGCATCTTTTATTCACATTCTGAAAGATTTCTCTGGTGATCATTCATATATAACTTCAATGAATGCTGGCATCTGGCTTTTCCAGAATTATAAAGTTCCCAGGAGAGTATGGCTGTCACAGTTAGAACAATATCTCCTACTGACAAAATGGATATTTTATTTTGAAAAGATAGGTTTGCAATAACACTGATATCAACTTCATCCACTGTGGCTTTTTCATTATCTTGTACATCTGCATTTTAATTGAAGATAGCAATAGGAATATTAAGCTAATTTCTTTCATTTGCAAAATGAACATCTTAGAATCTACTATGACTTTAATATTAAAGACTATGTTATGTGCATAAGCATTATCTTAAATGATGTCGATAAATGAAATAATACTTAAAATGTTTGCTGCCCATCCCTTTTCTTCCTCCAAAATAAACAGGGTTCTTCCACCATGACTTAATGTTTGATCAATGCATATTGCAAAAATACCAACCTCAGAACCCACAAACGCTTTGGCAATCTAGCTAGTACTGTACGGTTTATTACTGCTTTTTTGTGTCCTACTAGACTGCAGAAAAAAATAAACTCATTCAGCTGTTATAAACCAACCCTAGGCTGCAGAATAAGTAGGAATTGAGAGTTAGCAAAATAAAAGTAAGAGTTCTGTTGAGAACCCTATATTGTATTTTTTTTCCTTCTCATAGAAAGTTTTTTGTTTTGGATTCTTCATTAGGTCTTGGAAGTCAAAACATTTGCTATCAAAATTCCAAGCTTTTAACTAAATGCTGTTGCCATTCAGGAAACTTTTAAACACTTAGATATTTATCTGTCCCCTTCAACTGAATTTGTTTTCAAGACAAACTTCCTATGACAGCGTAGAGAATTTTGCTGTGGTTATAAACTTACGGTGGTAACACTGTCTATGGAAAAAAATTGAACACACATTGACAAATGAACCCAAATACTTACGTAAATGGACACCCAGTTCTACAAAATATATCAATCAAATCCTATCCTTATTCAAGCTTTTTATTATGAAAAGATATCCACAGTAGCAGGTGGTTATGTTCCGCTTTTGTTCTGCAAAAGAGGGGCAGAGGTACAGGTCAGATGCTGGTGTCCTTATCAGCATTAGTGAGTAATGTCTCTTTTGAGGTTTGGCTGTTTGATAAGAGTGGGCAGAGACAGAGGATGCAATGGGAGTTGGTCTGTTAATGACAGCTCATATCGTATGTTCTTGCTTCCTGGTGACATGGGAAGTGACTAGAAAAAAACCACTGCCTGGCTATGGAGCAGCCACTCGTTTTCTGTGGGGGATAGCTGCCACATGTTTGAAAGATAGCTACAAAGGTATTTAATACTTTCCTAATTAGCCACTTCTCATCATTTTCACATCCATCGTTGTGGAGGAAGGGATGGCAAACAGTACCAATAAATATGGGAGGGAAAATTTTTTTGTCTGTATGCAACTCATCTATTGAAACATATTTTACAGTCCAGGATAATTTAGTTTACTGGGATAAAGCAGTAATATTCAGGGACATCATGTATATATAGCTGAAACAATGGATATCTGACAGAAAAAAGACCTGTTGTTCCACTCCTGTATGTACTCCTGGAGGACAGCGGATGTATGATCTTGCCAGCACAAGGATAGTCTACTTCAGAACAATCAACTTAAAAGACCTTCAAAGAGAGGAAAGTGCTTTCAGCTTACATGGACTGCCACGTCAGAAAAGGCTCAGAGCTCTTGGAATCAGTTTGTTGTAATGTTGAAATAACCTACCTTGTTTCCATCCTCAAATGTATACAAACTTGTCCCTTTGGAGAAACTTTGTCAAGGAGCCTCCTGCTCCCTGTATATGACATGTAGGATTCTGCTTCCTCACATGTAAAGCAGAGACTGGCGGTGCCAGTGATGTTTTCCTCTTTTTCCACGCCTGCCACCTCCTGCTCCCTGACTGTTTGCAGAGCCAGCGGGGTGGACCAGGGAGTGACAGCAGCAGCTGCTGGGTGCCATGGCAGGAATGTGGACCCACCTCTCCTAAGGATCAGCTTCCCACCCTTGGCTCCTGGCTGCCTGGAAGGTAAGCCTGCTTTGTATACTGTCCCAGTAGCCTGCCATGCTCTTCATTTCTGCAAGGATATGCCATGAAATGCCAGCTAGAAACACTGCTGGGGTTCTGTCATTTCGAGGCATGTGCATGTGACCCTGGGTGCTTGTGACCTGGAGTAACATAGGGATTGCTTGCTGATTTGCCACGATGGGACTGAGAGAAGGGTGAGCACCAGAAATAACCCAGAAAACTTAACTTGTGGCGTCTGCCAGGCTGGCAGTTACAAGTAGTGAGGCAGCCTACTGAGTTTTGTGCTTGTTTTTTCTTTCAACTTTATGATTTAAATGCGGGACAGGAACTCTCTCCACATTAGACTTTTAAAAATCACTGTGTGTGTGATTTCTGTATTACTCTTAGGGTTTTTAGCTGGTATATGTGACTTAAGTCACATGTCTTTCAATTGATTATAATGTAATTGACCACATCAGGGTCAGAATTAATACTTCTAACTGTTGAAAGCTTATGGTGTGTCTGATGCAGAGCAAATAAAAGCTGTGGGCTTGAGAGCAGCAGTGCAGATGTGTGATGTGTGGTGCAGCCATTGGCTGGCAGCCCTGGGCTACAACCGATCCAGGCTGGAAATGAAAATAGGCAAAGTAAAAGAATTCCGGAAGCCACATGAGTGAAAACACAGCTAGGAGTGACAGGCGCACATCGTGATAGTCACTTGCTTCATTCTCTAACAAGAGCAGATCAAATGAGCAGAGAAAATACATCTGCTTCAATAGCTTGTTTACACACTACTGCTATTTGGGATATTCAACACTTGCCTCTTACAAAAAACCCCACAGCCTTCCCCCTCATCAACTTCATCTCTTGGCCTCATATTAGGTCCTGCTCTGAGAAGAAAAACAGGTGTCAAGAGAGGAGTAACTGTGATAAAAAGAATTAATTTAAAATAGCACAGTAATTTAGGCAATGCCTAGAACATGCTTTTACTCAGCACCTGTTTGCTATGTTTTCACTTGCAAAGTAAAACAGGAAATATACAGTTACTGTCTCAGAAAGTCCTTGGAGTAGAATAATCATTATTTCTATGTAGGAATAAGAAATGTACTCTCATAATTGTATAAAAACAAATTCTCATATGGTTAGGATCATGGTCTTTCCTCAGGTTTAGTGATGCAATATGATGCTGAGCAAACTGTGATAGATAATAAGGTGATGTCAACTTTTCTCTGATCTCTCCTGGGTCCTTATGTAATAGCACTCAGGCTAGAGAAGAACCCTGCATCCAGTATTTCCTGGGCTCCCTGATTTGAGCATGATGTCATGAAGTTTGGTGTCATACGCTCTTGCATTCACAGCCTCTTTTTTTCCTATTCCCATCTCCAATGCAGTTTGCTTCCAACTCCCTTGCAGTTGCACAGTCAGCAGCATGATGCATCCATAATATAAATTTCCATTCATGAGAAGTGGAACTTCTTGAGTGAATGCTATTAGATGCTTTTACAAGAATGTTAAGGGAAAACTTACTTGTGAAGCTACATACGCTCATTACCATCTTATGTTAAAATTATTTAGTACAGTCACTCCAGTAGTCACTTCCTTGGGTCTTTCTGTAGTGATCATCTTTGGCATGGATGAGCTGACACATGGAAACATGTATAAGACCCTCAAAGTAGAGACAATAAACATGATTGAAGATGTAGTTTTAGGGTAGTTAGGATAAGTGCTTAGTAACACCTGGCACAAATGCCAGATAAAAATCTGCCATTGCTTGTTTATATATGTCTCGAGTCCGGTATTGCTGCTTCATTGCACCACTGACAGCCTGCTCCTTTACAACATGGATATCTGCTCCCCAGCCTGAGGAGGGAGTGACTCCCTGGGAGCTGCTGTTTGGAAGCCTGCTGACAGCCAGGATATCCCTGCCACTAGTGGGACAGGGCGGGGAACACACCAAGCAGAAGCAGTTGAATGTGACCAGCTGAGGTTCTCCAGTCCTTGTCTGTGTTTGAAAACTATTGCAAATGGACAGGTTAATGGGAGTGGAGGTGCTTCAGGATTTTTCACCTGCCCACAGGAATGGTCAGTAACGTAAGCAGCAATGTAATGTAAGCTGCAGTTTGGATCCCACTGAAGACCTCCTTTGAGGTCATTAAGTGGTGCAAAAACATTATGCAAGTTCCTTGACACAGGGATAATTTTCATCCTCACAGAAAAGATTTTGGAGATATGAACTTATTACTGTTTGCCTTCCTGCTGAAGAGTAGAGAACTGCAGCTTTTCTCTGGGTATTATGTGGCTTACTCTAGTTCCTTTTATCCCAGCATTTCCAGGAGACACAGTGGGTGTATGACATCAAGCTCACATTTATTCCCTCTGCTATGGCAGCCCTTGCAGATTTGACTGGTTCTTTGCATTTGCTTTGCCACGTTTACTCTTCTGCTGGCTGTCTTATTCTTCTGAAAAGAGAGGCAAAAGGAAAACTAAAGAAAAATAATTGTCACTGAAGTAACTTTTTCTTTGTTCTAAAGAATGTTTTAAAACAGGTACAGTCTAAGATTTGAAGGGGGTGTTTGTCAATATTTCATATGTAAGCTGTATGGACTGTTGGGGGACAACTGGCTGCCTTTTCTTCCTGTCTAAGGCTGTAAAGATTCCGTGAATATAGCATCTACCAAGAAACATGCAGAAAGGAGTGTGTCTAGTTTGGCCTGTTGAAAAATGATAGATAAGCAAGAGTTTCATATTATTTATTTGCCCTATGTGTTGATTTACTTATTTTACAAGAGACTTCTTCTACCAATGTGTTGGGAGGAAGAAGCGGAAAGGATGTGTGTTTACTAAAGATTTGGTGAGGTACTTAAAGTGCCAGCTTTACAGTTTTGTAATGAACCACAAATTGACCAAAGAGCACATTCTTATTCAACAGAAGCAAACATTTTCTGTGTTATTCTGTGTCGTCATGCTTCCCCTTCCCATGCTGGTACATGCAGAACCAGCCTTGTGTGTGGATCAGTCCTTAGACAACATGAGCCCAGCTGATGTGGCAACAAAAGGGTGTGTTATATACCTTGGCATCCTTAGCAGGGACACTGAGAGGTTCCTCCAGCACTGCAGCTTCTAATATTGACCTCCTGACTTTTTCACTTTGAACCAGAGCCAGGTTACTGTTCTACAGTCCACTAACAGATTCCATAACCAGGTTCTATATGGCTGTTAGCTCCATTGTAGATGGTTCACTGGTCATTTCTTCATGGTACCTGCAGAAAATTTTGCAATTCTTTCTGCATTTTGAAAGTGCAAGATGTCACGTTCTGATATTAGAAAAGGAGACTACACTCTGCATGAGGGTAAATGGGAATAGCTCAGTCCCAAACACTCAACAGGGAAAGATCAACAGTCATGCTAAAACACTGGTTTAAAGTATTTTCCTGTACACTTTCACGTTTACATAACAACATGTGGTGCCATTTAATTATATTTGTCATTTTACTTGCTTAATAATCTCTGTGAACACAAGTTAGTGCTACTGAGATATAGCTATTCATTTTCATGGACTTTTCTTGTATGAGCTTTTGGGGTCGAGGGGGCAAGGAGAGAGTGAATGGGGCCGGTAACCAAAATCCCTCCTGAACAATTTGCTGTGATACCAAACCAATGTTTATTGTTATCAGAGGCAGCTGTCTGCCCTTGCTTCACGCTTCTATTTGTGGATTTTCGTTGGCTATAATTGGAAACATGCGCTGACCAGAAATCACCACAGTGCTGCCTGATACTTTTCTCTCCTAACTCCAAAAGTACGGGGATATCTAACATGTAGTCAGGTTGAATCACTTCTGCTCAGGATATTAAGTGGTTTCTATTCTCCTGGGAAATGGAGTTAGGAAAACATGAAACCAAAGTCTCAGAAAAAGCGGCTTTAGAGGAAAAGCGACCGGTAAGATATATTGAGAAATGTTGACTTTTTTTTTTTTTAAATTTAATTATTAGAAGAAAAGGGAAATAATCCATTGTACTTTATAGGATTATTTCCTGGTTTCCTTTAACCATTGACCTTGAAGATTGAAACTTCATGTGTGCTAAATTAATTATGATGGTACTTTTCTGTGGAAATCATGGAAATTTGTGAATGCGTATTTTGTGCATGTGAAATGCAAAAACTGAAATCTAGTTAAACATTGATTTGCTATCGTAACCCCAACTGATAGCTAGTAGTCTGTGGTTTTCTTGGATTTTTCTTGAAGAACTATTTAATATCTTTGCACATTATTTTCCATAACTTTAGATCAGTAAATGGCAGAAGAAACTTTTTGTGTCTGGAGTGAATCTGGAACTTATTGAAAAGAGGTGTGGCCAAATAAAAATAATTAAGAGAAAGTGAAAATAGTCAAAACACAGCTTATTCCTAATTAGCTTAGGCTTGGAATGCAACTTATAATTTGCTTTACATGAACATGGTTATTTTCTTGATAATACAAAAAGAGCAGTTTATTCTTGGCTTTGCAAAGCTGTGAAGAAAGGTGGCCATCACTCTTCCTAAGAAACAAATTAGCACTGAATTTTTTAGCACTTAAATGCTGGTGGCGTTGTGTAGATTTTGTTTCATAGTGGGCCAACATTTACTCCTGTTTAATCATAATGTTTGCCTCATCTAGCCTCAGTTAAGTGAGTCTTGGCAAGCTTGTGTGTTAGTTAACAATTTTAAGTGCAACTTCACCAAGGCAAGGTGCACTGGGTAGGAAATAGGGAAAGTGCTGAAACTGAAAGTAATGACCTGCCCTTAAAGTACCTTTTCTTTTTTACAAAAAGAAGCATTTATCTAAAGAATATTATCTGAAAGATCATTGCTAAAGCTGCAGCATGAAGTTCTAGGAATATTATTTATTATTTTCCTTGTTTATTTTCTAATTAAGGGATTAATTCTTTAGACAGTGACCTCATGTTCAATTTTTGGTTGATATATAAAATATAAGGAAAACTCTTCAAAATTAAAACAAGTGTAAAATCCACTTAAGCTTCAAGACAGCTCTCAAAGGAAATCTGTAAAATTTTGTTGTAGCTTATGCATAGAGATAATATATGGCAATGTAATCAGCCAGTATGATTATCTAACTGCAGACTCATGCATAAAGAATTGAGCAGGCAACCTTAAGTAAGGCTTTTCCAAAATGCAGAGTGCTTCATTTGGAACCCTAATGATCTGCTGATGACTTTATCTGTGTGCATCATTTACTAATTTTAAGAATAGCAAAGTGGAGCAAACAGAGACCCCACTACTGGGAGCCATGCTAACACCCATGTCAGGTCACACATTGTTCAGTAGTTTCCAGACTAAATCCTCACAATCTGTTGAGCTGAGAGAGTCCCTGTTAGCAGTGGCATGTCACATTCCTGCGGGTTCTCAGTGAGGGGGATGGAAGAGGCCCTGGCTCAGTGGGTTTCACAGCACTGTTGACAGTGGGGGAATGCCTTGGCTCTGTGCCAGTCCTCCTGCCCCTTTCCCTGTCCCCTTCCAGCCGAGCCCTACTCTCCCCTCTGTTCCACCTCTCTCTCTTTGCCCGTTTAGTCTTAATGTCTTTCTTTCTGTTTGCTACATTGATTTCCCTTTGCCCCTACGTTTTTTCCCTAGTTTTGTATCTTCTGGGCTTTTATTGATTCTACCCCTTGTTACATGTGGTCAGGTCAGCTGACTGCATGACAGCAATGTCAATTTGTGGTACAGATACAATTTGTACATGTTATTGCTGATGTCTGTTCACATATTTGACTTCAGTAGAGCAAATACATAAACTGTTTCATATTCCTACTTCCACATCCTGGGCTGCCTTTTTGCACATCAGCTCTGTTACAAACTCCCTGTTTAGCCACACTGGTGTCCTGATAAGTCTGCTTGTATTCCTGAATCATGGACTGTCTTGCATAATTAAGAGGTTGCTTCTAGGATGTGATGGGTTTCCCAAGCTCCTTATGTTTTCAAGCTGCCTTCCATGGTATCCCACTTACCAGCTCCTGGATAAGCTGAAGTCGGCTTTCCTAAAGCCCAGGCTGTGTGTTTGGGTGTTTGTCTTCCTCAGTCCCTCACAAGATCTTAGGCCTTGCTATTTTGCAATCACTACAACCAAGCCTGCCACTGAGCGTAACATCCACAGCCACTTCCTACTTGTTTCTGAATCCAGCTGTGCATGACATTGGTTGGCCCATCTGGTGCCTGAATCAAGAAGTGTTCCTGACACCCTGCAGAAATTGTCTGGATTGCTTGTTCCCTGCCGTTTTGTTCTCTACAAGTGTCACGGAAGCTAAAGTCTCATGTAAAAAAAAACCAGGGTGTGCAATCTAGATACTTCCTTGAGTTGTTTAAAGAAGTTGTTGTGAGGAGCACTGCTCACTTCCTCACCCAATTCATGCTGTTTGTAGCCCAGCTCCACCATGATGTCACCCTTGCTGACCTCTCCTCTGATCCCGACCCACAAGTCCTCACCCAGCCCTGTTGTTCAACCTGTACAAAAGTTATCCACATTTAAGCTGCTGCTTCACATGGAGATTCTGTCTTACTTATTTTCCTTGTCTTTCCGAAGAGCCTGTTTCCCTTGCAGCACTATAGCCATGTGAGTTATCCCACAGCATCTCAGCTCTTTCTGCAATGTCATAGTTCTATGACATATATATTTGTGTGTGTAAGACAAATCTTGGGTTTATCTGTGTTACAAGTATTTCTAGCTATTTTCAAAAGAACAAAGTTTCTGTCATCCTGAAAATATTCTAACTGTAGTGTGTCAATTAAATAGAGTCCAGTTCATGCTCAAAGTTTAACATCCATAGAAGACAACCTCATGGAAATACCTTTATGAAGTGGTATTGTACCTTTACATTCACTGCTTATTGTGGACGAGATTAATATAAAATTCTCTGCCACTTCAGGCTATTTCATGTACTATTTATGAAATTTATTGTTAAAGAATTCTTGTCATTGCTTCCTGGAGGAAAACTCCTCGGTGGCCAGAATCCTGAAGAGTCTTTGTGTGGAGCTGACTGTGGAAATGGAAGATAATGGAGGGACCATTTTGTAATGGGAAAATAGAATGACTCACTATAAAATAGATTGGACTAAGCAGATGGACTCAATTTTTCTTTTCATAGTTTTGATAGCTCAGAAGGACAGAGTAATTCTAGAGTTTCCCTTTTGAAATGATGGCTCAGCTCAAAATAGTCAGTTTCATCCTCCTCCCTTAGTGCATATTGCCTCTGTTATTTGAATTATTTTAATTATATTTCACACTTGTCTGTTTCCTATTTGATCGATCTTCTCCTCCCAAGAAAAGCACATAAATTATTGCATTGAAAATAATGTTTACACTGATATGTTTAGCAGGGAACTTTCTTTACTTTCTTCGTACTTCAGTTTGTAATATGAAGGGGTTTTTTACTTTCTTCATGCACTGAGTAGCAATAAATAACAGTCCTATAGAGAAAATAAATTCAATCAAATGAATATATGAATCAAAAAGAATGCCATGTACTCCTTGAAATGGCATTAAGGTTAGGTTTTGGATAAGAGGGCTGCAGGACTTCATTCAGGGAATAAGCTTTTGCTTTTCACAATGTGCGAATGCAGCTCATACAGAGCAAGGCAGTTCAGATCAAGCCCACCCAAGTGAAAAAATGATTCATCTTTGTACCCTGGTAGCAACATAAAGAGTCCTGTCATTATCAGGTCTTCTCCTGGGGAAGTATGGGAAGTAGAGACTCCTTGAAGAAGGCAGCCTTTTTCCTGAAGTTTGCCACCTAAGGGAGCCCAAACAGAATTGAGGATGGTGACTAATGAGGTGACTCCCTCTAATGCAGGGAGGCCCTGCAGAGAAACCTCAGCAAATCAGAGGTCTGGGCAATCAGCAACCATATGAAGTTCAACAAGGGGAAGTGCCACATTCTGCACCTGGGATGGAGCAACGCGTAAAGACTGGGGAATGAGATGCTGGAATGCTGTGCCACGGAAAGGGACCTGGGGATCCTGGTCGGATGCAAGTTGAATCTGAGTCAGCAGTGCCCTGGCAGCCAGGAGGGCCAACCGTGTCCTGGGGGGCATCAGGGAAAGCATCACCAGCCAGTCAAGGCAAGGGATTGTCCCGCTCCACTCTGCGCTGGTGCGGCCTCACCTTGAATAATGTCTGCAGTTTTGGGCACTACAATATAGGAAAGATATTAAGCTCTCAGAGAGTGTCCAAAGGAGGTCAACAAAGATGGTGAAGGGCCTGGAGGGGAAGCCGTATGAGGAGCAGCTGAGTTACTTGGTCTGTTCAGCCTGGAGGAGACTGAAGGGAGATCCCATTGCAGTTACAACTTCTTTGTGAGGGGAAGAGGAGAGGCAGGCACTGATCTCTTCTCTGTGGTGACCAGTGACAGTACCCGAGGGAATGGCCTGAAGTTGTGTCAGGGGAGGTTTAGGTTGGATATTGGAAAAAGGTTCTTCACCCAGAGGGTGACTGAGCACTGGAACAGACTCCCCAGAGAAGTGGTCACAGCACCAAGACTGACAGAGTTCAAGAAGTGTTTGGACAATACTCTCAGGCACATGGTGTGACCCTTGGGGATGGTCCTGTGCAGGGCTAAGGGTTGGACTCAATGATCCTTGTGGGTCGCTTCCAACTCAGCATATTCTGTGATTCTGTGACTGGTCCTGTTTGCAGGTTTTGTTGTTGATTTAATGACATGTAAACCAGGTGAGAAGTGAGTATGAGATGGGAAGGGTTGTTTGAACAGCAGAAGATAAGAGGAGACCTGGGTGGAGGCTGGTGAGAGTGGGCATGGCAGGAGGCACTGGGTACAGTCATGCCCCTGAAGAGACCCCTTCTACCAGGTCACCCTCGCTCATGTGCTGGTGAGGACTGGTGTCAGAGAGGTAGAGATGGCAACACACCCTCTGGACTCGGGCTGTCCCTTTGCCAGAAGCAGGACGCTGTGGCCAGTGCTCTGTGACTATCTGTGGGCATTCACGAGACTCTCAGAGCAGGTACTGCCTGATGGCACCGCAGTGCTCAGCATGGGCACCTGCATAATTGGTGGTGGCTGCAGCACCGACCAGAGAGACATGGTAAAACCTCCGTGCAACACAACAGGGAAGGGAGAGGAGCAAGGGAAGAATGAGTGTGTCTTTGTGCAGATACAGGGAGTCTAACACCTGGACAACAGGATCATCTTTGGCAACAGCAGGTATTTCTGTGGTAGAGTAGCAACAGAATAGTTGCCTCTGCCCATGGCTTTGGAGAGGAACTGTGCTTATGCCTATATGACACACCAGCCTGTGAGCCTCTCCTCCTAGTGTCCACAAGGAAGTGCCCTTCCAGATCACTGCAGTGGGTGGGGGGAGCGAGCCTGGAAAAGTTGAGGTGGGAGGGATATGATTGCTGCTCCAGTGAGCAATTTGGGTTGGAGTCTGTGAGAGGGGCAGGTCCGTAGTTCCTTGTGCATCAGGTATCTGGTGTCTGTGCAGGGCTCAGGGTCTGAGTGCTTGTATGTGTCTGGCCAGGACAGCGGTGTAAGATCGTGGAACAGCACACTGAGGTCACCCGGTTGTTGGAGGGGATAATCGCTGCACGTGAGGATGGCAGGGATTCAGAGAGGTTGAAACAGAGTGATACAGCCAGAGTGCAGAACGTATAGGTGCTTCTGTGGGTTATGCACTGTCAGAAAGCTGGAGGACTGCCCAATATAGACTCCTCCTCCTCTTTGCCTGTTCTCTCACCTAGCAGAAGAGACCGGTGGCTGATAGGCTGCCGATTTATATTCAGGTGAGAGCCTAAGGGTGAAAGGTGAAGTGAGTTTTTTTTGTTGTTGTTTAAGTCCTCTTTCTACATTGGTTTATTTTATACTTTGACTTTTCTACTTCTCCCTCCTGTAAGAATACACCTACCCACAAAAGAAACTCCTAAAGATAAGTTACCTGCCTGAATCCTTTCTTCAATTTGATAATTCAGTGCTGAAGTGTGATTATCATGTTCATCTCATGGCACAGGAAACTAAATAACTGCAAATACTTTTCGTATAGAGTCAGAGAAGGTTTTGTGTGAGTATACATTTAAATGATTCCTGTTTGTCTTAGAGGAAAGCTTTAGTTCTTGTTCTGGAGGTTGTTATGTGACCTCCTTGGGGAGCTTTTGTCATGCAGCTAAGTTCAGCTGAGTTGCCACACTTAAGGCATTTTGTGCTACTTTGTACCAAATTACTGCAGCCTTGACTAAAAAGGTTGCTCATGAGAGACACTTTCCAATGTCCCTGAGCTTTGAAGATCAGGACTGATGGTTTGTATTAGCAAGAAGCTGATAAGATCCTAGCATGGAGGCAATTGTGTCTTGCTGCACAGGTATAGGGAAATGGCCGAGAGCACTCCAGCTAGGAGATCAGCATTTCCTCTTGCATACCTAGAGTTGCATTCCTGCCTAGCTGTGTGGAGGCATGGATTACTTCAGCAAGTGGCACCGAGGAGGAAGGAATAAACTTGGAGGCTGCACATAGCAGCATATTTTTGGCACTGTTGATATGACATTAAACAGGACCAGAGCAAGTGGGAAGCACTGAATTCTGGTCTGCCCTTTTTTCTAATCCTGTCACGTAATACAAGTGCAATAAAGCAAGAGCTACCTTTTCTTTAATCTAAAGCTAATCTTACAGAGGCAGTGCTGGAACACTTGAGGTAGGCTTTGGTTGATCAGTGGGAAAGGAGCTATCTTGGAGACATGTTATCAGTGCACTTTTGAATGGAGGTTATGTGAAATATTACCATGCAATCTCACGCAGGGGTTCAGAAGAGGAGGGCAGCAGATCCCTGCAAGGTCTTGAATGTTATGTAAAAGAGGCTTTTCCTGAACAAGTAGCAATTGCAGATTTTAACATTTTGGGGTGAGGAAACATAAGAGCCTGTACAACAGCTGGATCAATTGCTACCACAGAGTCATGCAGGGCAATTCAAGTGATTGGATTCTGGGAGAGTGAGCAGGGAAAAGGGTATTAGCATGGAGAGACAGCCCCTGTTGATGAATTACAGCAGTTTTGGGAAGTATTTCTAAGCACTGGAACTCTCTTGAATTCAGTTAAATGGAAAGATTGTTCTGTGGTATGGTATTGGTTTAACACTTGTGTAACTCGAGAGTTAGAATGAGTGAGGGACCATTTTCAGAAATAAGTTTGGCTACAGAGACCATTATTGAGAAAAATCTTTTTTTTTTCAAAAGGTATTCCTCAGGAATGTGTGAGTGAGTTATCAGTGATACTTGTGAAGATGTTCACTGTCCATTGCTGCTGCTAACACTGAAATTTGGGATTAAGACTAGGAAAAGCCCCTTCATTAGAAGTGTAGGGCAGCACTTGAACAACGAGGGAGTTTGTGGACTATCCACTCTGGGAAATTTTCAGGACTTAACCTTATGAAGCCATGGCTGACTTGACCTTGATTTGGCAGTAGTCTTACTTGGATCCATATGCTGGAATGGCTGACCTCTGGAGGTCCCATCCAAACAACATTTTTTCATTTAATTTTGAAGCTGCAGTGCAGCATTTGTCATAAAACATGCTAATAGCTTTTTCCATCTGCAAATCTCCTTTAACACATTTAATATGGATACACAATAAGACTGTGCTTATCATTGACATCTCGTTCCAACATTTTAAACCTAATGCTTTCAATTCACTGTTCTTTGAATTCTGAAAATGCTCCATAATACAGCACTGACATTAAATCTGTTGCTTTTATATGAATTCCTGGAAACAGAGCTTGTCATGGTTTAGCCCCAGGCAGCAATTAAGTGCCACAGAGTCACAACCTCACCATCTCCTTCCCTGCCCTCTGCTGGGTAGGGGAATCAGAAAACAAAGAAAACTTTTGGGTTGATATAAGAACAGTTTAATAATTGAAACAAAATAAAATCATAATAGTAATTATAATGATAAAATAATATTAATAATAATGAAAAGGAGAAAGAGAGAGGAATAAAACCTAACAAAGACATGTGATGCACAATACAATTGCTCACCACTTGCTGGCCAATGCTCAGCCTGTCCCTGAACAGCAATCAGCTCCTCTCAACCAACTCCTCCCAGTTTACATACTGAGCATGATGTTCTGCGATATGGAATATCCCTTTGGCCGGTTCAGGTCAGCTCTCCTGGCCATTCTCCCTCCTAGCTTTTTGTGTACCTGCTCACTGGCAGAGCATGGGACACTGAAAACTACTTGATTTAGAGTAAGCACTACTTAGGAGCAACTGAAACATCAGTGCTACTAAGAAGAACCGTGTCCCAGCTGAAACCAGGACAAACTGCTTGACAATGAATAGAATAAAAAGAGAGAAGTGATTAATGAAAGAGATAAAGAAGGTGGATGTTAACTGAGGTGGACCTGGAGGACAACATGCATGTGGCATCCCACCCTTAAGGGGACGGGAGCATCCAAGGTTCATAGATGCCTGTGGTTGAAAAGGAAAGACAAAAGTTAGGGTCCACAAAAACTTACAGATTTATTAGTAAATTATACACACAGCATGGAAACTGGTATTTTAGTACCTTATAGCATAAAAACACTGCAGTGGATTTTGAATGAGGAGTAGGGTGAAAGAGGAGAAAGAGAAATTAAAGAGAGAGAGGAAGAAAAAAGAAAGATCAACAGTCCTGGCTCCAGCATCAATCCAGCTCGTGATGTCCAGGGTCCTTGGATGCATGAGCACTTGGGCTTTGTGGGGGTACCTTTTTATAGATAATTTTTCCCCATCCTGAGTCTAAGCTTCTCCCTTTCTATGCAAATTAGGTACTATATGCAGTTTATTCTTCTCAACTTTCTGAAAATGGGTTGGAGGGCTTTGGGGTTCTTTGGTAGTCTTGATCCCCCTCTACTGGGTCAGCCTTTGGTCAGCAGTCCATGCCTGCTTTTAGAGCTCATTCCTGCACTTGTGCTCTACTGTGTTGTGCTTATCTCCAGAAGCCAGAACAAGGATGTTTATCCCAGAAAAGTGCTGCCCTATCTCTGTATGGCCACCTTCTCTGGTCACATCCTGTTATTTCTCACAGCCTGTTCTTACCAACAGTCCTTAGGTGTCTCCGTTGCTATCAGTGACTGTCTGATATTGGTGTTCGAGACTTACACAGTAGCCTCTTATCCTCTGGGCTTCTACAGTGCTACCATATTAGCTTTGTATGGACTATGAAACGCATAACATTTCAGTTTGTTTTGCCCATAGTGCCTTTCCTGGATACACAGTTAGATTCTTTTTAAAGGCTGGTAATGATTGCTTCTCAAATTCAATTTCCTAAATGCCCCTTAGACATTGAGTGTGAAAACCTTAAGTACTAACTTACCCAGAAAAAAACAAGTCTTTCAAATAAAATGGTTGACATATTAGGGTGTCTGTTTTTCTGCTTGTTGCTTTTTCACTCTCTTTTTATAAAAAATATGATTATATAATATTGTTGTTTATAATATTGTTACTGTTATGGTCATATAATACTGTTGATTATTAAAGGAACTCCAAATAATGCGTCAAGTCTCTCTCAAGTGGTGTTTGGTTATTTTCAGCTCTCCTGAAGGAGAAGATTCCTTTGGATGAGGAGAAGTGGGTGTAGGGTAGCTTATATTTAACTTTTTAAATATATAGTCTGCTGCACTGATGTTAGCAAAGGCAGGTTGAAGAAACACAACCTATGTGCGGAATGAGTTTGTGCTGCCGACAAACAACAAGGCACTGGTGAGTACCCACCACTTCCTAACAAGATGTAAAATGGGCAACGTGTGGTGGTCCTTAATTTCTAGGACTGTGCAAAACCTTTGTTTTCTGTCGCTTCTCCTTTAGAGGTGAACTCTACCCTAACCACCAGTTCTGTGTATCGAGGCAACAGAGCTGCAGCTCTTAATTGAATATGATGGTCATGCAGGAAAGCTTTCTTCATTTAATACGTCATTGTTGAGAATTAACTGATAGCTTTTTCCAAAGGACTGGTGGTGGCTTGTAGTACATACTGCAAAATACTTCCTGATAGCATTTTTACTATATTAACACCTTCCTGGTAATGAAGATCCATTCTTGAAGAAAACGGACAAAAGCAGATTTGCTGAACGTAGGTGAAAAATTAATTTTGCTCAACAGCTTTTAGTTTGTTCAGGATTCTGAAAAGTGGAGAGTAACAGATTGAAGCTTTTCATATCTTGAATTGTACACAAATTAATGTATTCATACACCAGAACTGACGTATATGCAGAAATCCCCAAAACAATTTCCCACTTGTCTCTATGAGACTGAAATTGAATCATTGCCATTCTGTCCTTGCTGTTTCATGTTTCCTGTCTTGATCTGGAAGAACATTTGGAAATCAAAAATGGGAAAATTATAGTATTTTTAAAATGTTATGTTTTTAACTTATGTGAAATGGAATCAGTTGAATTCACTTTAACAATTTAAAACTGAAGATTCAGGGAAGAGCCACAAATTTTTTTTCCCCTGTTGAATAGCTTTAAAATTGTTTTTGTCGAAATTCCATGCCTCTCATAAAAAGTCACTGACAGTACATTTATCACCATTTTACTGCTTCTTACAAATACAGCTGTTACTGATGATTTTATATAACAAGCATGTTTAAAAAATCATTAGATTTTTCAGCCTCAAGCAAGAACTAAGTAGTTTAATATTCTTTTTTAGTAAATGCACCTTGAAATATACCCAGATCAAAAACCAAACAGAAACTGAGCTGTGATAATCCAACAGAGATAGTAGTTCTTAGCAAAGCTCCTAGGCCAAAACTCAGCTTTCAGTCTGAGACAACAAAAGCAAAACGCAAAGCATTTGTATTTGAAATTCTGGCAGAGAAAAGGACATGATTTGTCTTTCTCTCTGTTTTTCTTTAGCAGCTGTTTTCACTAATATGATGGAATGGATCTCAGTTGAAAATACAGCAGCTTACAGCACTGTTATTTACAATCTATTAGGCAAACTGCCGCTGTTATTTACATATTAAAAAAAAATCTCAAGAAACTGTGAGTGGTTTATTTGTCAGGAGAGAAGCAGCTTAATCTAATAAGAAAGGGGTTTTTTTTAAATTTTATTTTATTTTTAATAGTAATGTATCCTAGTTTATAGTGTCTTTTTCTGAGAAAGAAAGTGTACGTGCTGAAGGATTACAGTGATAAGTGATTCCTGTAATGAAGTCAACCTTCAGTTCCTCCACATTTTCTGAGGAGTAGAAGTCAGGTCTGAGGGGCTCCAACCTTGCCAATGACTTGTGGTGACACAGTGCTGCACTGTGTGATGGATTACCTGGGGTTTTCAGGGGCTCCAGTGCACTTTAAAGTTTGGAAGATCGGATTACCAGAGCACATTTAATTTTCACTTTGTTTTATTTGCTTAGTTTTATTCGCAAGTGTTATGATATAAGTGTTAATAACAGGATTACAGGCTGTTTCTTTCTTCTTCAATGGTGATTTTTCTTAGGAATCACCATGACCAATCAGGACAAGATGTGATCAGAACAAAAGAGTAGTTATGCTTAGTTAGTAAAATATGGTAAAATGAAACCTAATATTTCATCCTTCTGTTTCCAATTGAATATTTTTGCATTTTTTCAGAACATGGGCTTCCTGACGTCTGCAAAAAATCTAAGTCAAATGGTTTAGATGTGCAAAGAAAAAGAAAGTTGGCATTTTCACCTTTCCACACAATGCCGGTCAAAGAGATGACTCCAGAAAATGGTTCTGCATACTGCAAAGTGCTCTCAGAAATTACTCACTGGCAGAAAGGGGTGTGGGTGGCACTCTGAAAATTACTAGGGACAAGTTAAAGCTGTTTCTTAAAACCAGCTACATTTGTGAATACTAGTAATTTTAAGAAGTAGAAATGATCAGACCACTTGACTTCCTAGGAACACTGTATCACTGCCTCTCTGAAGTGCTCAAGTATAGCAGATATGAATGTCATGAAAAAGTATGGAAATAATTTTCACGATGCTCTGTGCAGTGTAGGTTTTGGGGGGGGGTGAGATTGGGCATTGCAGTATTAGGATGTGCTTTGTCACATGCTGATGTGGATTTTCAAAATATACTTTGGTGTAACAATATTACATACTCCTTATAATTCAAAACTTATTTGAAATGTTGCCCCAGTATTCTGGAAGCATCTATTTTCTGTTTTTATGCTTGACTTTCTTGATAGGAAATGCTATTAAGAACAGAACTACTTATATGCTCTTATTTTTGTTGTGTATTGTGAATATCTTGTAAAACATTATTTTTCCATTAAAATGTAATTTAGAATATTCAAATTAATGTTCCTGAGTTCTGTTTTTGTTGCTGTTTCTCATACAAAATCTTACAGATTTAGATTTTTGTTCATTAATGATGAAGGAGAAAGTTATAATATTGCCTTTTTCAGACTCCTTAAATAAGAATAATTTGTTCCAGAAAAGGAATTATATTTGAAATAGTGGCTTTTGCATAAAACATAAACCAGTAATTATCTCACTGAGCTATCCCAAGGTAGCAATGACCCTGACATTACTTCAGTTGAATGGAGCATGACCCACATCAAGGTTGTGGGTTTTGTCCCTGTATGGGCCATTCACTTAAGAGATGGACTTGATGATCCTTGTGGGTCCCTTCTAACTCAGAATATTCTGTGATTCAGTTTAATAGTTGTTTGTCTTCCTTTCTAAGTACAGAGGTAGTCTTATCTTGTAGTTATCTTATTTTTGTATCCGTGAGAGGGTACCATTTCCAAATAGATATCCAGCAGCTTACATGGGTAGTCTAAGAATTTGTCAAACATTCATTTCATGTAAATGATTTAGAGAGCTAGTCACTGACATAAAATATACGTAAGTCCCTTCAAAAGCAGATAGCCAATTTCAATCAATGTCTGAGTGAGCATATGATGATTTTGTATTAAATCTCTTGTTGCTGACATGTGTATGTCTTCTTGCATATAGACTGTATTACGTAAAGTGGTGATCTGTGTGGTATGTCTGAAACACTGCCCTACTGTAGAACAGATGCCAAAGCATGAAGAACAGTATTTTTTTATTTGCAGGTATGGGACATGCAGGTATAGGACAGAATTTGCAGCATAAAGTGTGAAGGGAGCTGATAAGCTGCTTGGTGAACCAGCTTTCACTTTTGAAGCAGAATGCAAAGGTATTTTAAAGCATTATTGGATGTTTCTGAGTTTAGTGAACCAGGTTTTGCTCTCAAAAGAAGAGACCAGAACTTGTTCAGAGTGTGGCTGTGCTTGCTTCTGAAAGAATCAGGCCTCTGAAAGAAAGTGTCATAGCCACATATTCTTTTTTTTATCTGAGTGGTGGAGGAAATTGAGAGAGTCATTTTAGTGCTCCAGCCTATCGAATGTAAGATGAAGCAGATAATATTCAGATTCAAAATGCTTGTTTTTGAAATGAGTGGAGATTCTAAATCATCACATAAGTGTTAATAATATTTGCATCATCATTAACATTACGAATATTGCAATTTTTATGACGTGTGTTGCAATTTCACCCACAAATCGTCTACATCAGCCTCTTAGCTCAAGGTTGGGAGCAAACATGTAACCAATGACTACTCCTCTGCAGAACACACTACACATGCTATTGTATGCTAAATTCTCCATATAAATTCAGTGTAAATGTCTCTCAAGTCAAGTTCAGTTGTTTATTTTAAACTGCTGTTTAATATATGGAAAAGCATGAATTCAAGTGATCCTGAAACAATTTTCAGAAGACTGTAAACAGCTCATTTTTTTCTATCTAATTTATGACTAAACATCCCAAAGTTTTTTATATTCTTGAATTCAATAAATAGTTCTCTAATTAAGTGTGTGTAATTTAAAAGATGTAGATTTCATAAACAAAGTTATTGCTATAAATAACAATTTACATTTGTTCTTGTGCTGGAAAATGAGGCATGCTTTAAAGCAGTTTTAATGAAGTTTTAAAATTGTAATTATATAATAAGTTTTTCTTTGTTTTCTTTGCTGTTGCTTTCATTTCAAAGGAATGAACATATGTGACAGAAAAAGTGTCAGGAAGTACATTTATGTCTGTTAGTTGTGTGTCTAAATCAGTTATTTAGAAAATTATTTAAATGACTTGCTGGGTATTACATGGAATGGCAAGTACTCAGGGCATTTGGAACTGTTGGTCCATGAAGATATGGAAAGGTACTTTATCACATTTTAAAATAGATATGGAACAACAAATTATTTCTCAGTGAAGGTCATTTGCACCAGCCTGTTACAGGTGTTCATTATGTTATCACCTTTTAAGTTCACTTCTTGGTCCATTAACATGATGTTTCATCCCTCTTTGCTACTCCTCCAGCTGAGTAGCAATGCTCCACTGTCGGAAACACCTCTGGCACCTGGTTTTGTAATGCGGCGTCTCTACTTTTCCTGAGCAATGCATCTTGCCTATCAGGAGATGTGATACCTGAGTAGTAAATCCCAGTCTGGCTTTAGATGTGAGCTGAGCCAAGGCAGTAGCACCTTTGGATAAGCAATAGTGGTAGCATAGGTACCTGAGGACATTTTAGATCCAGATTTAGGCACGTGTAGGTTTACAGTTGCTGAAAAGCGTTGGACACTGAAAAGAGGAGGAGTAGGGGTTGAGAAGTTGAACCTAGGAGCACTTTTGAGGCATAAGTGTTGTTTTGAATTGCTAAATTGGCTTTGGTGGAGAGCTTCAGCACTTCATTGTTTCCTGAAGTAATGGGGTGTAACTAAATCATTTTACTCTTTGCTGCATAGGTCAGTAAAACCAGTGCTGCAGGGAAAAGTACTGCTGAAGTAAAAGGTGGGGTGAATCTTTGGGGGGGTCTTTGCACTCAGTGATGCTGTGGCAAAATGTGAAAATTGCTATGTTAGTAGCTTAATTAATCTGATTGAAGTCCCAAGCATGTGGTGTGCACCACGTTTTTAGTACTGCACTGCAGGTCACAGACATAATTGTAATACACACATCAGATAAGACTTAAGAAGAAAGCTGATACTAAGACAGGAGAAGCAGGGAGTCCTAAAAATCATTATAAAAAGGTGGAGAAAAAGTAATAGGAGTCAGAAGTGGGACAAATGAAAGAAAAGGAAAAAAAGATAATTACTTTTGAAAAATGAAGTGAAAGACTGCAAGATGGTGGGAGTGAGAATTAAGTAAGTGTGAATTAAAAAGTTCAAGAAAGATGGGAATAGAGACAGAACAAAAAATAGGGGATATGTTGGGCTGAATATTCAGGGACCTTATCCTTTTAATAATGGATAATGAATAGCTGCATTTTATTGATCAATCTAATATTTCCATCATTTGCACCTAATATGAAGTTTCCTCACACTTCTGGTAAACACTTGTGTAGAATTCACAGATACTTGTGATAACACCTGGAGGTAGCTTGTAAACATGTAGCAGAAACTCCTTCTGCTAATGTCTTTATAACAAACTTTCACATTGATGAAGTGGTTCTCCTAAAATCTGTTAATTCCCTACTAGATATTTATAAGCCTCTTCCACGAAAAAGTTTAGTTATGCTTTTTCACAAACTGGAGGATAAGGGATTTTGATAAGGAGACCAAAACCTTCTTGCTGTTGCATTCTGCTTGCTAGCTTTGTCAGCACAGCTTTCCACGTGGGTTGATACTGATACTATGGAAAACTCTTTTCCTTCTGTACAAACAAGTTTTACCATTGGTTTCCATACCTGAGCCTAGCTGAAGTGTAAACAAGATATCCCTCCTTTCCCTCCGGCACTTTATATAAAGCACTTGACTGCACTTGTAACTCAGTCTTAACCAAATGTTTTTGTGTTGATCTATAGAAATATAGATAGATATAAAGAAGACTTTTATATCGAAGGACTGCCATATAACTAGAAGATATATTTCTACTCAGAAAGCTGGGAGTGACACTTTGCATCGTATCTTCAAGTGAGAATGGTTCAGTTCTTTGCTTGATTTATTTTGCTGTTATTATTTCTGTGGTTAATATCTCTCCAGCATCTGCAGACAATCCTGTCTTTGTTGCTGTTATTTCAGCGACAAGGTTGCCTTCTCACTTGACAGCACTAGGCAGTATGTCACATTTTTGGCTGACCTCTTGTTCTCCCCTGTTTTCTGAAGTGTTTACAGGATTTGTGGCACTCTTGCTTGCTGCACTCTGGGCATGTGAAGCAGCTGCTGTGCTCCAGCCTGGCAGGAGCTTTGGGCATGATAACAGCTTTGCAGAGGTATTCAGTCTCGTGGTTGGTTCTCTATTTAAGTCTAGAGATAACCTTGGATTTTTTCAGCATTTGGAAACCTGAAGTAATATCAGATAACATAAATTAGATTGTGCGGTTGCCCTGGTTGTTTGTGGGATCTTACAAGGTTATATTTTGGTTCCTTTATTTTCATTTCTGTTGTCTTCTGTCACTTACGGGAACAACGAATTGGCTATTAGTCTTTAATTTCTGACATTAATTACACTTTTGGCATCTGGTTACCAGCTTATTCCTATCTGATAAATACTTGGGGCTGTGACTTTGTGTGGATCTATGCACTCACTTCATTAGCAGCACTCTGCTGGTTTTGTTTGGATTGCTTCTGTTTGGGTTTAATATCTATAAGGATTGGAGTTTGCAGTTGAAAAATTTGGTAACTCCATGACAATGATTGGTGTAAGCACTGTGTGAGTGGCAGCTAGTACTGGGATGAACATAAGTACAGACAGTATTTCTCACTAGGAAAAGCACTCACACTGTTATTTGCTAGTGCTCAGCTTCTTGTGGCTCCTTTTCTACAAATGCTGCCAGTTTTGATTATATACTGTTCTGTTTTGATTTAAAAAAAACCTCAGCAGCAAAGCACAAACCCCTGCAACTTCAAATATTTTTCTAAAGCGTACCACCACTGAACACAGGTTTGCTGGCCAGCTGGCTTGCATACTGGAATAGTCCTTGTTCCTGTCTGTTCTTGTGGCCTTTCTATATAGGCTTGGCTGCAACAGACACAGGCAAAATTTGGGGGAACACCCCCCCCTCCAACTTTGGCTATGGTTTGGGGGTTTTTTAAAAGGATTTTCTTGTAAACTCCTTTAGCTGTTTCTGGGTTTTAGTGGCATTTGAACGTTCCTGTTTGAGGTCTGTGTCTATTTCTACCCAGTTTAGAAATGACATTGTACTGGAAGATAACAGTAATTCATTGCTCTCTGGATTAGTATGGGATGAAAGGAATGGTAGTGCAAAATATTTTTAGGACCCTTGTGCTTATTTGGATTTTTTTTTTGTTTTCTTGTAGACTTGATTTAAAAGTATTTAAAAGAGATTGTCTTATCTTAATATGACAGTTTTTCTTCCCTAACATACTTCCCACAGTCATCTGGGAAAAGCATTTAATTCAAAAAACATGTGTCTATTTCAGCTTGTCGTAAGAGTTCAGATTTGGTTATGCATAACAGCAGTCACTGCTGAAATACAGTAGTTAACCTGATGACTAATTTTAAAAGAAAGGAAGCAAGGGTGTTGGGAGAGGGAAGCAAAAAAAAAAAAAAAAGGGGGAATATGTCATATGTGAAATATTTTTTATCAGAAACAGGCCAGAGCCTATTTTGTTTTGCAATGTCAGCTCACTGCTGAGCTCCAGGTTATTATTGGGAAATCCCTGTGTATCTGATTCTTCAGAAAATAGGTGTTTAAGAAGAGGGTTTTGAGCAATGTTTTGGTGTTTCACTGCCTTGAAACAAAGGGACAGGGACAATGTAGTAGAAAAAAGCTTTATAAAAAGCAGCCTTGTCTCTTACTGTTTTTGTTCTCCCCTAACAGAATGGAGGTAAAAATTCGTTTAGCAGTAATGTCACAGTCTTAAGATTTGAGTTCCCCAGAAAAACAATGCAGTCAAGTTCTGCTGCTATTCTTAGCAATTTTTCAACCTTGCCCAAAAGGATGGAAGATGAGACCACTGCTGATGAGTCACATTGATGACAAAGAGAATGGATAATATCAAATAGGTGTTTGGCTCTAATGCTAACAGTCATCACCAATAGTACTGAAATAATGTATCAGGAATAGAGGATTGAACCAAGCACAAATGTTTTGAAGTAATGTTGTTAAAGCAAGCAGGGTGATAACTTGAATTTTATGTTTGTGTTTTAGGTGTTTTCTGGTGTAAAACTGAGGCTTAACCTGCATTTGTTAATCCTGGAAAAAACTGTATGTGTGAGGTGGGGATATAACATTCCTTGCTTTGCTCACTGCTGTAAGAAAAGTGTTGACAATATTAGGTCAGAAAATAACAATGGGTGAATTGGAGGCCCATTTAGCTTGGTGTCCTGTTCCCGACTGTTACCTGCAGTTCATGTTTATTAAAAAAAATAGTATAATGAAAAGGATGGATATTCCTCTGCCTTCCTGTTCCTCCTGGCCTTACTGTAAATGAGTGTTCACCATGGATGTATTTTCTTGGGTTTTGATCTGTTTTTGCCATCTGGAATTTCCTGAGGCAGAGTTTCATAATAATTATATGTTAAGCTAAACCCTACCACTTCTGATTCTATGATAAATTCGCGTGGTGCCTCACGGCAATTTTGGTCTTATACTAAGAATCCACGACATACTTACTTTTATAAATATCTACTTTTCAATACAATATTATAGTAGGCATAGTCTTGCCCTAGATACCACCGGCTCATGCTTACAGGGAATCTTATACATGAAAGGTTCAATTAATGGTGCTTAGACAGGATTCATATCCCCTCTTTGAGATGCCTATAATGTACATGTGAGTGAGAACTAATCTGAGTTTCTTTTACAGTCAATTAAAAAAAAAGGAACAGAAATTGTAGAGTATGATTAATCTGATCCATATTAAACATTTACCTTTGAGTAGGATGAACTAAATCCTAGAAGTGCTGATTTCTCTCTATTGCATATAAAGAGAACGTAACTTAGATATAGATTTCTATTCTAGACACCTTTGCATTCGGTCAGATGAATATTGCTCTTGGTGAGGTCATTCACTAGGGAAGAAGAAATATACATAATCCTGGGAAACAGCTGTGCTTTAGGAAGTCATTCATCAGATAATAGGCTGGTAAAGTGTATTTTACTTGCTGTCCTTCCTCAGACACCTTTTGGCCAGGTGGTATCTAGACCCTTTGGGCGGTAGGTAAGGTACATTTGCAGTACAGAAAAAAATGGCACGGAAATTTTATCCAATTAATATTCTTAAAGCCTTTTTAAAAAATTTTCTTAATGCTTGATATCATGGTGTGCCCACACTTTTTTTTTTTTTTTAATGCAATTGTCTATAGCCTCAAGAGAGCCCATTCCTTGGATGAAGTGTTTCATTTGGACCGTAAAGAGGGTTCCCAGCATGGTGTGTCTTAAAAGGTCACCCAGAACATTTTGATTCATGCTATCTTTTTTCTGTTTGGCAGCTAGTAAAAAGGGAGGAAAAGAGAAAACACACAAAAAAGGCAAGACAAGGTGAGAAAACCACTTTGCTCCTTTGATTAAACAAGGTGGCAGGTAAATGTTATCCTCACAAGCACAGGGTGCGCAGTGGATTGAAGAATAAGAGATGATCCCAGGGCCAAGGGAAGAGGAGAGTTGGTTTCTGCACCTGGGAGATAGTGAGCCTCAGCTTCCAAGTGCCTTGTTGGTGTGCCTTTAGCTTGCAATTTTAAATCCATTCCAAAAATTTAATCTGCCCTATGACTGATGAATCTGTTGCTACCACACTGCACATTGGCACAAATATACTGCCTTGAGATTGATGTTGCCCTTTTGATGTCAAGTCTTTCCTGATCCTGGTGCCAAATCCATAGCATTTGATTCCACTAGGCAATTGGAAATTATATTTTAATTTTAACTATTTTCCAATAGGACAATATGAGAGAAAAATTTATTCAAAGACGTAAACGATCCTAGACTGAGCCAATAAATAAGCATTCAAGAACCTCTAGCATTTGACTTACCCTGGTTTTGCAGTTTCTGTAACTAACAGCAAATGGCATTTCATTCCTAGTTGTGCTTTCTGGCATTCTAATGTTATGCTTTTTTCAAAACAAACAAAGAGGACATTCAGACCCATTTCTTGATTATTCTGGCATTTCAGCATTCCTTCCCACAGAAATTTCAGGTGCCAGCATGAGATTTCAATACAGAAATTGTAAAGAAACCATCAGAGTACCATTTTAAGTTTATTAAGGCCTATGCTATGAATTTTGAATGTGAAAGGCAAGTTCTAGGTGTTTGAGACCTACAGGAGATTTCAATACTTTACTTGCAAGTCTTCAGGAATAACTGAAGAGATAAGAATGGAGAGACCCCAAGTTACAGTTGTTTTTCTCCTGCTGATTTAGACTCTGATCTTGCTTCAATTACCTGATTTTCAGTACCTAAAACAGAAATTTAGGAATTCTTATTTTAGATAACAGGGCTAATCAATAGGCTGTGATTCATCTCTCCTGAATTTAGTCAGCTGCATTTACATATGAAGAGGTTGTCTAGACTCCTGTTGCAGTCACTAGGTGGAAATTGGGATTTCTCAGGCATTATTCTCTGATGTAGTTCAGATGCCTATCTTATGGTGAAATGTATCAGTGAACTGTACCATTCTCTAAGTGCCTATTCTCACTCCTTTGACCATAACGGAGCCTTGAACAAGCTCAAACATAGATTTAGTAAATACTTACATTTTCTTAACTATCTCTACAGGAAAAGTCAATTCAAGTCTGCAGAAGCTTAGGCTTTTCATAATATTGCAATGCTATTTTATTGTCTTTCAAATTATTTAATTAATCACTCAGAATCATCTTTGGTGTGGAACAGAGGTATCAGCAGGCACATGAAAATTTTAGATGTGAAGTTCAAGACACACAAAAGTGAAAATGCAGAGAAAATGTTGACTGAAATCTGGGCAAAGTCCCAAGAAACAGCCATTGACATTCTTACTTCCTTGCAAAGTGTTAGGCTATTTTAAGAGCCACTCTTTTTGACTGATAGCATAGGGAATTCCAGTCTGGAAGAGTACTTTCAGCATGTTAAGTATGTCAGGCATTTATTATCTTATACATTCTTGTCTTTCTTTCATGTTTTCTGAAGCCATTCTTTCACACAAGTTTTAATGTTCTGCTATGTCCTAAATACTCTTTCTGGTACAATTGGCAAGCTAATAAGGCTCTGCTCATGTTTCTCACTTGAACAATAAAGGATCGAATTATTAGGAAGGCATTCAATTTGTACTGTTAATTATGTGAATTTAAGTACATGAGTTTCCATGTTGTAATAACCATAACCCCTTTCTGTTAGGGAATGTTGCCATTTAGACATCACTACTGCAGTGGGATTGACCCACACAGCTTGTAGGTTCTTTTATTGAATTATCAAAGAGAATAATCCTAGAAGGTTACTCTCTTTGCTGTGTTTGTGAATTCAGGATAGTCTTTATCATTTAATAGTTACTAGTCAGGAAAAAAAAAACAAAACTGTGAAGGGATATCACATGTCCTAAAGAGAGGGCAATCACACCATCAAGAGAAAAATTGACAGTGGATAAAAGTAGCTATCTGTATTCTTGGAAACTCTATTGTGTTTTGGGAACATAGAATTAAGAAATGTCGAGGAAAAAATCCTTATACTCGTGGGATGATTTACATATACTTAATAGATGCTTTTCACCCAATATTAATTTGTCAGAAGGAGATTCAAGGTATTTGACTAGTATATATTCACCAGTCAGTGCATTTGACTTCAAATAATCACAAAAAGCTTCACTTGGACTGCAGAGAACTTTTCTACAGCTTTGTCATAAAAGTGTAGGACAGAAATATGTGGAAATGTCCCACTTCCGTTGCTTGAATTTTGTTTAACTTCATGGTATATATACCCTGTTGAGTATGAATTGAAATAGTAAAATTATGCAGGAACTCTGCAAAATTTCTTACAAGAGTTTACTGGAATTAGAGCAATAGAGAAGCCAGTTGATTGTTCTCATTTGGTTTTCATTTCTCTTAGAAAATCATAATGCACAAAAATTATATTCTGGAAAAAAAAAGTACCTTGCAGTATTAAATCTATACAGAAAGAGCAGTTTTTCTTATTTAAACAAGAATAACTTTACAAAGGACGCTCTGTCTACAAATAAAGAAGGACATTCATTTGTAGGAAGGGAGAGGGTTATATCCTGGAGGTTTTCAAGACGAGGCTGGACGTGGCACTTAATGCCATAGTCTAGTAACCACAGTGGGGTTGGATCAAGGGTTGGACTTGATGATCTCCGAGGTCCTTTCCAACCCGTCTGATTCTATGATTCTATGATCTCCCCTGATAAATCTTATTAATACACATGGCCACGCTGTGCTGCATCACCAAGTGTGATGTACTCAGCAAATAAAAGAATCAAATGTGTTTTTGCAAGGGTAAGCTAAAGTGTGACAAGGCTATGGACACATGGTGACACAGAAAGGAGTGAAATCCATGATATTTACCAAAGATATTGACCATAGCACCCATAGCAGGGGAACCCACTTAGTGCTGTGTAACTGAATCAGATACTCTGCCTCATTACACCTGGCCTTGGATTAATCTAATGTCCTTGGTGTTTATACTTACTGGGATGAAATCAGAAGTCATTGGCAGTAGTACTGGTTTGTTTGTTTGTTTGTTTGGTTTGTTTGTTTTTAGAATGTTTTGTACGGAGGAAACCTAGTTCTCTAGGGGAAAATTCTACATTACCTGACAAAAAGCAAAAATCTGGACAACTGCATTAAGGAGACAAAGCACATCACCTGCAGACAAGGAGTCAGGCTGGAGAAGACACGAAGGGAGCTGCTATTTCTCTCAGTCACACTGCTCACTGGATTACAGCCTCTGCCAATCAAGCTGGCTCAACCGAGCACTTAAAATAAAATAAAAAATATCCATACTTATTTAATTCACAGATCAAAAAGAGTGTCTTGGGAGGATATCTTAATTATTGTCTGCATTCCCAACCCGATCCTTGTGAACAAAATGGTTTAAAAAGATGCATGCTACTGGCGAAAAGTAGGGACAGTTGGGACAAAAGTCCCTAACCTTTTCTGATGTCAATGGAAAGCAGCCCTGTGCTCCGCAGGGTGGTGGTGGTATTCATGGAGTACATGACTTCCAAGATTGCCAAAAGCCTTCCCAGCACGGTCTTTCCCAAGCAGAGCCCGTGCATTCAAATCCTTGCCTTTAGTGATGATCAATTGAACATTACAGGAGTGGAGACAATATCCATGTAAGGAGGAAAAACAGAGCAGTAAATCCACAGCCATATCAGTTTTGATAGTTAAAGCCAAGCTGTGAGGGAATAACCATTCACATGGCAGCTGCACATACGGTCTCTGATAACTGTGTTTGCAAATTGATTCTTTAGACAGACATGTAGTCTAATGAACTTGGCCATCGTGTTTTTAGGGGAGATTCATAGGCATGGAAAATCTCCTGACGATGCTTTCAGAGATAGATAAGATGAAAATGCCACCAAGTGCTGCAGAATAGCCTAGGCTGTCTGAACAGCTTTCTGCTACAGTACCACAGCCCTTCCTCTGCACAGTGCATAGAGAATAACTGGGTTAGGTAGGCATGTACAAGCATTTATCTCAAGTTTTCTCACTGACAAGGTGTACTGAACATGTTTAGGATTTGTTGTTTGCCAGTAGGCAGAAGTGCTTGGTGCTGTCATATCAGAGCATCATACGTTCATTGACTGTCTTACTGTAGGGTTGGGGTGCTCTTCTCCCCACCCTGAATAGGTATTCTAAATTCTATTTAGAATTCGATTGTAAAGATCCTGTAAACCTTAAGATAAAAGGTAATATATCAGTAGTGAAACTGAGCAGTACTTGCAATATTACGTCACGTAGATAATTTTCGGTCTGTTTTTTCTAAACCGAATATGGTCTCTTCCTATTTATTTTCCAGATTTATTCCACAATTGTTGAACTAGAGATGACAGAAGACAAAAAAATTAAATGGCTCTTACTGACCATAGTTGCAAGCTAGCTTACTGCAGAGCAAGGCAAGGAGGAAGCCTCCTTTTCTTGGACCTGAAATGAAAAGCTTTTTACATCCAGAGTAAGATTCAGACATAATTCAAGTATCTCAGTCAAAATTCTGGAAAAGCTCATTTTTAGTTCCCTTCAAGTCATGGGCAACTACCAACATTCAAGACATTTAAGGCTTCTTCATATTGAAATTTTGCAAACACATGTGTTTCAGCTTCAGTGTCTTCATTTTACAATATACTCTGAGTATTTTGTTGCCTGTCTGAAACCACAACCCTATTACAAATGCAGAATGTAGGAGTTATTTTGACAAGTCCTCTGAACCTATGGGTTTGATCTGAGCTCCCCTCACAGAACAAAGATCCACAGGGTGGTCATTTCTGTTCAATACCAAGAGGAAGGAAAAGTAATTTCCCCCTTCTAGATGACATCCTACTGGTGTGGGTCTGGGGGGACGTGGATGCCTCCTGCATCCTGGAGACCCAGTCACTGGATAATTTGTTTAAACAAACCTTAAGATTCATCCCACCCCCCTAATCTCACCCTCTATTAAGAATGTCCCATAACTATCAGTGGGCAAAAAGCTATGATAAGTGCTGAATATTTTTTGAATATAAAGCAGCTGCAGTAGAAGAGGTAAGGAGCATTACCTGTTCCAAGAATGGCCTCTTGCCTGGTGGTTGGTGAATGCATGGGTTTAAGTTTCTTCTTGCAGACTTTATTCAGGAACCTTGTTTGAAAAGGAAAAACAACTGCCTTTATTATACACCTGCCTTAATGTTTAGTACTGTAACCATCTCAATATTGCCAGCCTCATCCTTAGTGTAATAGAAAGAATACTTGAGCATTGCAAATACTTGTTGAATCAAACAAGGCATAAATAGCTTATGGAGGATACTAATTAGATGCTAAATAATGTTTAGGAAGGTATTTAGAAACGGGTTATATACTTATGAAAAACATTGTTAGAAATAAATAATAGTCCTTACTATAGAGCTGGGAATATTTTAGATAAAAATACTTTTTTGAGCCTTGCCTACTTTCCTGTATTACTAAAAACCTGATTGCTGAAGTTTGGCGCAGAATTTGCATTACTGTCCAGAGGGGTTATTTCAGTGCTAGATGGTACTGATACCCAGCTGAAATATTTTCCTGCTATGTTTTTTTTTTTTCTCTACTGGTTCTGTGGCATTGACTAGTGAAGCTGCAGGGAGATACAAGGAGTGGTGGCAGTTCACATCAGCTGAAGAAGCAACCCACAGTTCTTTAATCCTTCTTCAAATGAATTATACCTCTTTCATGAATTTGTCCTCATATACTTCAGGTTTTTATGCTTTCTTGAAGACATAGGATTAATTCTTTTCTACTGTACAATTTTAGCTCTTTATAAACTTTGCTCCACCCTTATTTTAATGCTTTTTCCTACGAAAAGTGGTGTTAGATTTTTTTTTCTTTTTTGCTTACTATTGCCAACGTATCTAGACAGCTTTTAAGAAAAAGGAAGGGTTTGCAATGTTTTGTGTGATACTGAAGTGCTGTTCTGCAGCAGAGTATTCTACAGGAATGGTGCAATATGGTATGTAGTGTCTTATATGGGTCTATGTATCAACAGAGTATAGATGATAAGGCTGAAATTGACCACTAGGTGGTCACTAGTTTTGGCAAGACCTGTGCAGATGAACAGAGGTTTTTTTTCTTATGAGATTCTTCATTCTAAAGTAACTAGTATTATGGTGATTTTGTGGTTAGAAAGCCATTTGGTACTTTCTTTGTCATGTTTGATGTATAGTTGAGGATTTGCCTACAAGTCATGGGGCCTGTATCAAAGGGTACAGTATCATTAGCATTCCCTTTTCTCAGAGTCATGTATTTTGTTGATTTTGAGGCTATTCAGTTTAATTTTTTTTTTTTTTTTCATTGTGGTAGTTACTGCAAGGTTCAAGTATGTTTTCTGGGAATGCTTTTAGGGAATTAAGGTTCAACAAGGTGCAGTAATATTTATACATATTTATGTATATTTAAATGTGAAATTAATTCTCTTTGGAGATAAAGGATAGATAGATCCCTGTGGCTATTGCCTTTATACCATTGGTTTTCTGTATCACTAGAAATGAACTTGGCTGGCTGTCATAAAAAAGCTTCACTTCCATAACAGGCAGAGAAGTGTAATTGCTTTTGCAGAATTGCATACTGTAAGCTCAAGGGCTCTCAATGTATTTTATTACAGTTGCAGTTGACTGATGGAAATTAACCTTATGCTAATCACTGTAAATGTAAAACCCGGCCTTAGGTAGTACTTAGTGCAAAGGCTACTGATGTAATTTATTAATACAAAAAAGTAAGGTGTTTCTTTTTCTGTGGTTTAGCAAGTATTTTAAAATCTGACAAACTAATACATTACATCTGACATCTATAATATTCATGGTGCAATTCTGGTCACACAAGACATACTATTCCTGAATTCGGACAGCAAAGAGGAAATATCTTGCAAGTTGACAATGTTAAAGCTCTTTTAAGCATCAACTTGAATTAATAATATTGTTAACACTTTTATCAGTGATTCTTCAAATCTTTAGTACCTGTCATGTGACTTGCTTAATGAGATGCCAAAAATAATAATAATAATAATAATAGTGATAATAAAAGGATTGTTCTTCTGGATACTCACCTAAAGAGTGTGCTATAATGTATATTTTCCATTTAATTCTGAATGTAGCACAGTAATAATGTCTAGCCTTGTTAATGGCATAGTCTTCTGTCTCACGTTTTGGGAGGATTTAGACCAGGATTAGAATAGGTTTCCATGACAGAATATAACCCAAGTCCACCTTGTTCTTTCTTTTCTCATTAGAGGAAGCAAGAGCAACAGATTTCACCTTGCATAAACATTTTCATTACAGTACTTCAGACAGAATTTGGGGACATTTCTTCACTGAAATCTACAGTGAAAATCTCAGAGGCACTTTTGGCCCCAGCATTTCTATCCCACCTCTCCCCAGCTCAGAACTCATTCACTGGTTTGGGCAGATATAACAGTACAGTGGCACCGTGACACTCAGACACGCTGGTTAATGACTGTGATGTGAGCATCCTCTGCAGGAAACGTTCACCAGAGTTCATTTAATTAGGAATGAGATACCAAGGACTAGTTCCAAGTTGTTAGAGATTTAAGGATTAATCTTTCCTGAAGGTGATACTTGGGCACAGAAAAGCTGCTGTTGTTCGTACGAGTTTTTCTAAGGGGTATTTTTATTTTATGAAGACTATCACAGCTGGAAAACAGTAGTTAGGCTAAAATGATGGTGCAAAAGGGTTTTTTTTTCGTTTCCTTTATTGACAGTGGAAAATGCAATGTCTCTTGCCTCCTTCTGCTAGGGATCTTTAATAAAATCTTCACTGGGATTAAATCTGTAAAATTATTTCAAGGTCTCATAGGTAATCAAATATTTCTATTATACTGTGATAATTGTATTAATAAATGCTATATATGGTACTAAAAAAATCAGGTATTTTCATAATATAACAACTATTTGAATGTCCAACTTCAGTCACTGTCAGTCTTTTATAATATCTACATTTGGTGGAACTTTAGTTTGCTCGTAAAGCTTGAAGGATTATTATTTATTCGTCACCAATTTCAGTTAGATAGCCTTGGTATCTCAGCTCTCTAGCAGAGGATATTGATTAGTGTTTTCTGGAAAGATTGCCATAAGTTAGGTTGATGCTGGCAGAGGGAGGTGGGTAGCATTATCACTATACATTTTGGGTGTTGACAGTAACAGAGGCAAGCTGACATGACACATCTTGATAAGTAATACTGTTATTACCAGTGTCACTTTTATCATCAGCTACGCAAAACATTGACCTAGGACTCTGATGTGATGTTATAATGAATTTGGCATGTATTGACATACATATCATATTGACTTTGTCATGACGGTACTTGACAGGAGTAAGATTATTGTATATTGCTTTTGTTCACTTGTTAGCATTGCCCTTAACATCTCCTTTGGAAGGCAATATTTATTCTCCTCTCCTCCCCTCCTCTCCTTTTCTTCCTTCCTTCTTTTCCTTCTTTCTTTCCTTCTCTCTCTCTTTCTTTCTTTCCTAGTGACAAAGATATCATTAATTGGTTTGGATATGAAATGCTTATAGGTAACATTCTCTTATGAGAGGCTGTCATATAATTAATTTCATTGCCAGCAACTGGAGATATGAACAGATTCAATGTCATTCAGAATACAAATCCTCTTTTATGTTTCCTTCAAAATTAGATGTCTGGAAAAACATACTTTTTCTGTTGACAGTGGAATAGTAGTATTACTAATGTAATGACTGATGTATTTTTAAATTGTGCCAATCATTTGATTGCAATATAAAATTGATTAGAGGTTGCTGACTTCTGAATGTGAATGACTGGTATGAAACTACTAGGCTGATTTAGCAGAGGTATTCTGGAAAAAATGCACTACAAATTGCATAACCCTCCAAAGTACAGGAATTTGAGGGGAATACAACTGACATGGACTCTGAATGAAGGTCATTCAGAATGGGAACTTGAGCGGTGAGGCATTTCCTTGCACAAGTTCCTGATGTCTCACCACCCTAGATCTCCCTGGAGTTGATTTGGCCACAGATTTTTATTTTCACCGTATGGGTACTATGGAAGGAGACAGTAAGTGTGGGGGTTTCTCTAAAACATAAACAATTCAGCGGTGCAGGAAATTTGAACAGAAAAGATCTCTATGAGAACTGAGAGGTGCTTGCTGGGACCTGTGAGTCATTCGGGGTGGGACCACAGTGCTCTTTGTCCAGCATTGCCTTTGCAGTACTAATCTTTAGGTGCTTTGGCATCTTCTGCAGCCTCGGGGCAGTGCCACATGCATGCTACCTCTAAAGCTTGGAGGGCCATGTTTAAAGGAAAGGAGGCTAGTGCCTCCCATCACGCTGTGCACCATCTGGATGGGAGCCACTTGAGGATGAGTCATTTGGTTAGCACAGAGCTCTGCTGTACTTATTAAATCAGGTGACGTGTTATACAATTATCTTGTATTTGCATGGCTGCTGACCCAGAGTGGCTCAGGTCTCCCAAGCTCAGGAACTTAAGAAGGGGTCATTTGGATCTATCTGCAGTAATCACCCAGGAAAGTTATCACCCCAGAGTCGTGATCAGGAGCTGCCTCAGGGATGCATCACGATAAGCCAACTGTAGAAAAGAGCCTAAACCCCAGCCCTTACAAACAGTAAGCATCTGAAGGGGGGCCACTGGGGAGCAGCTCGCCTTGCTCAGCATTCTCAGCTGTGGCTTGTTCCAAATTTAGGTCTCTAAACTAGATATCAGTTTCTTACAAGAATGAGACTATAAAAACTGCCACACTGGATCAACCAGAGTCTCGGCTAGTCCAGTGTCCTGTCTCAGGCTGTGGCAGAGAGCTGACACCTAGAGAACACTGTGAGAAAGGGGCCAACATTATGAATTGAACTCAGATCTCTTAATTTGCAAGAGAATTACAGCACCTCATCATTAGGCACAGATTATGTCAGTGAGTTTCTCCTAATGAAAGTCTTTCCTGTTGTTTAACTAATTGAATATTCACTGGGCCAGAGTGGGGGATCTAAATTGTCCTTTTCATTCCCATGCCCCGATCAGCAGCTAGTCCTCAGCTGCTTCTGCATTGCCCTAAATATTAATTATTTACATGGATATTTTGTAGATTTTCTATCTGTTTTTAAATGAATCCCTCTGTGTTACTTTATACTAACCTAGTTTTTATTGGTATTTTAACTTTTTTCCCCCCTACATGTTCTTATTCATTAGGGGGCTTTCCCCTGCAATGACTCAATTTTCCTAAGAAAGTTTCAGAAGCTTTTAATGGTGCTCTGCATTCTGAACAGAATTTAATTGAGTGTTGAAAAATCTTTTACATTTGATGTCAAGATCTAACAGGTAACTAACATTTGGTGGCTTTTTTGTACACCTTCTTTTGCTGCTACATGAGTAAATTACATTCTTCGCATATTTTCCAAAGATATTGTGCCTTTATTTCATTTTGTATTTCATTTTTCAGTAATTACATTGTAATTTTGTAATAAAAAAGAAAAAAAGTTTATGCATTGAACCATCACTCATTAGGCTCCCAGAAGCTGCGTGTTTATAACTTGGTTAATAGATTTTTGCAGGTGTTAGAAAAGTGCAAACTCAATCTGAACGGAGATGAAATATGAATTCGTATGAGAAGGTTTATTTTACCAATCAGTTGTAATGAGGGACATAGTGTATAAAAAATTCTTATCCAGAATATACTTTCTGTGTATTTGTGTACTAGCTGTTTCAAAATGGTGACAAACACCAAAAAGAAGCTAAATATTTTAGAAGTGATGCAGAATTGCAATGCTGCTGACTAAGAAATCCTGCAAAAGAGCTTTTTGTAAAGTTTTAGGCTTCTTTTACTAGGTATCAGAATGCAACTGCTTGATTAACACAATTAAATGAAATATCCCCTGTTAGTGCAGACAAATTCTCATGCTGTCCAGGGAAGAAGTAGTGGAAGGATATTTAAGTAAACCCATTTTCTTCATGGTCATTTTTTTTTTTTATTTTGCAGTTGCAGGTATCTAGCAGCCCATAGATGGTTGGTTCACTATCTGTAGCTCCATTGATAGATAATAACCTTTTAAAATAAACTCACAATCGGGTGCACACACTCCAAGAGAGATAACCCAAGTTTGGATGAGGAAAACAACTTCTGAAGTGTGCCACTTGGGTAATTATAAGGGCTGAAACAAGCTGATCATCTAGAATTTGGTCTTTTGATATGATACAGCATGATTCTTACGGAACTGTGCCTTTCATTAGCCTCCATGGAATGAAGTGTAGTTTTAAGTTGGAAGGTGCAAATGTACAACAGCCTGTTTTATTTTGGTTTTTATGTGCTCTCAAAAATTTCATAACGTCTTGCTCAAATCAAAATTTTTCCTAGGTAACCATTAAAAACTTGAGTTTCATGTGAGCAAGGCCTAGTTTATTGTAATATGACCAGTATATAATCTGCTGGCCCAGCTATTTGCAAAAGCAAATCCCAAATTCTTGACACTTCACCTCTACACACATAGCATTCTCCAGTCTTTTGTTTTACAAACACGTACACACACACAGAGGCACACAGTTTCTACAGAAAGCATGCCAAAGCCTCCTAATCCTGAATGTTCTAATGGATGTTTGAGGTTCTAGTAAAATGGAGTGAAAATGTGATTACTAAGAAATAGTTTGTGTCCTGTGTAGCAGCCAAGGAGTTCTTAAGCAGACCCATTTTTTATTTTTTTTCCCTTTTGTAGCACAAATCCCCTGTATAAGCCCTTTTTGCCATTGAATTCTGCCAAGAACAGCTATGGGCCAGTGCAGCCTTCAATCTTGTGTTTATTTATTATTAGTGAAAAGCCAAACAAAAATGCCTGCCAATTCCTTCAAATCTATCTATGACCACGTGTGTTTCTCAGATGCGTTGTTTTGGAACAAGAATGAAGGCTGATGAAAGACTCTTCACCTGCAGCCTTCTGGCTTGTTTGTGACCATCAGGTGCTGCAGTGGGTCTTGGCTGCTTGCAGGAGAAAGGCAGGTTCCAGTGAGTATTGCAGAACCAAACCTGTCATCTCAAAGTTACCTAAAGCTCCTTGCTCGCTGCTCGAATCCTTCATCCAAGGCCTTTGCATCAGGATTTCTGTGCCAAATGCTTCTCTGACTCTGGAAGGTTGTGTCACCATTATAACATTCAGTGACTGGGCCTGATATTTCTGACTAGGAAAAAACTTTATCTGAAGGAAGCTTTAAGCCTTTGGCAATTTGCTTTTTGATGCTTATGGAGGAAGACATCTTTTGAAGCTTATGCTGAAAAACACATCTGAGCAAAAGACATCTGAAAATAGTCTGGTAGATGGGGCGTTCGTCAGCACTGTAGGAAGCTTGGGGTAAGTTTCCATCTTGTCTTTCAAAGAGAAGCATATTTAAAAGCAGTTCTATCTCTCTGTTCTGGTGTTTCCACTAATCATTCCATCCTGGACTCAAGGTACTTCCAGAAAAAAAGTGAATGTAGCCAAATATGTTCTGTTAAAAGGTTTTGTTTAAGCAAACTGACTTGTTTTAATGTGGAAGAAAATACTTAAATGAAAAAATTACTGGTCCACTTCAGAACTGCAAAGGAGAAGAGATTTCCTATGTACCATGGCAACACAGTCAGATGAGGCATTACTACATGCAACACACCACAGTGCCTGTCTTCTTCTAATGAAATTAAAGGCAACATTTTAAATTAGTGAAATTTCAACAGCTACTAGTATATTTGGTAATTTTCTATAAGAAACTTTTCTGGACTGCAGAGAAAAAATAAGTACTTGATACAAGAGGGCTTTTGAGTTATTTCCAAAAATACTAGTTTAATTTTCCTAATTTTCAAACTCTTTTCTCCATGCCAGTTCCTGGCTAGTTAACAAACAAGACCTAATAGGCAGGGCAGATGCAAAATCAGAGACTGGAACTGTGAGATATACTGCATGAGGGAACTACTTTTTGGTAAGATACATGTCATTAATTACTCTTCCTTTAAGAGTCAGAGAATGAGTATTTCAGGGAAGAGGACTGTGGCACAGGGATGTGCCTGTGGGCACATCTGCCTTGTCCTTCTCTTGAGTGCCTGAGCTCTCCCATGGACCTGTAGTCTCTGCTGTAATCAAAACCTCAGCTGGATGACATTAGCAAGACTGAGCTTCTAATCACTTTTTTTTCCTGAGGAAACAACCATAGTCAGTAGGAACATGAAGTCTAATTCTATGAGAAAGGGTTTGACATAAATAATAGAGTTATGCCTTTTTTGCAATAATTAAGACTATTTTGAAAAAACCAAAGCTTTAGTGCAAAGTGTAAATAATTAAAAACTACATTGGATTGCCAATACATTGCTGTTAGAATGTTCTTAATAAATAATAATGATAATAATAATAATAAAATAATAAAAAATACAATTTTAGTTTTTTTAAATTTATTTTTTGTAATTTGAGACTAGATATGATTCTGTGTTATAAAAAGTGATGAAGCTGTTCAGAAAACATTATGAAGCTTTCAGATTGTGTGATGCCTTGTGAAGACAGATAGGAGACCTTAATTAAAAATACTTGTGATTTCTTAGTATTGTTCATAGGACATATAATCTCTGGGATAAAGAGTACCAATAAAAGTCATTTGCTGATGCATAACAATGACTTTTACTAAGTTCAAATTCGTTTATTATCTGTAAATCTTCTGACTTGCCAAAACATTGGGTAAGAAAGTAATACGTGAGTTATAGGTTCTTTCCTGTTGAATTTAAATGAAGGAGATATATTTGATGTCTGGTTTAGTTATCCCAGATCTTGGAAATTAAAACTATGACCGATATCTTAAACTAACAAACTGATAACTGAACTGCTTCCAGTTTTTTAACCTTATATTAATCTCCTAATTTATATAATTTGAATTGCAATCTTCATTTCTACCTGAAATACATTTTTCAGGAGGTGAATGAAAAATAAATAAAAAAAAATCTCTGCTGGTAGCAAATTATGCATTTATAATATTATTTTCCAGAGTTTTGAGGTTGCCTCTAACTCAGAGTTGAGTATCTTTTTGAAATCATGTACATTGTTATAATTGGGAGTATGATGATAAATGGTACTGCTCTACTGTTAGTAATGAAAGAAATAAGGTTTAATTGACACCCAAGATATATTTCTTCCCTTTTCAAAGCTGTGACCCAGTTCAGACACTCAGAATCACATTCATTTTCACTCAGATCTTGGGTAAAATTTGGCATATTTCAAGTAAGTTTCAGAAAAAAAATGGTCCAGAGTGATAAAAAAAAAAAAAAAAAATCATCATTTCTCCTGAAGCCTTGCAGGATTCTCCCCAGTCCAGGCATTTTTGGAGCATTGCAGTAAGCAAGCAACATTATCCGTGAATCTGGCAGCTCTGCTCTCAGGAGGTTGCAGTTATCTGCCACTAAGACAAAAGGAGCAAAGGTCCCTTTAAATGGCTACAGAATATTGGAATCTAAAACCCATAGTTTGAAGAAGAGGGCATGTGTCCGTAGCTAATAGAAAAAACAGCACAAGAGAACCTTGACTTAGGAACACTCATAATATCATCAAAATGCTAAACCTCTGGACAGGAGGAGAGAAAGAAGACACCCCATGTGGTGTATGTTAGTAATGTCATGTAATGCACAACCTGTGAGTAAAGGGTTCTCCCTGGTGATGAGGGTGGTTTAAGAATCTACGTGAAATATACTGGAATTACAGTCAGGGTTGACCTTGATTGTAAGAACTTTATTTTGTGGTATTATAGGAAATATAGGCTTTGAAATATTTTAAGGTGATAAAAATGTTTATAAAATCTCTGATATTGTTGTTCTGGCAGTAAATTAACTGCTTCTTTAATCTAAAGCTACGATTATTACATCCATGCCTTCTTCCAAGTGCTTAGAATGAAGATACAACATGAAAGTACAAATACATAAGAATCAAGTACTGAATCTGCATTCTTTCTTCCTACATGCAAAAGTGTTTTCCATTGCATTGTCACCTGAATTCTTATAATGGGAACTTCAGAAGAAAATCTTGGTAGGAAGTAAATGACAGTGTGTGGATTTTTGTTCATTGAAATTATATCCCCTGCCCTTTTTTTATAATACTGTGATCCTTTTGGTTAGTTCATGGCATCTATAGAGATAGTGTTATTTACACATTTTCAATGGAAAGCCTAAAGTATTCTTTACAACATTGACGAGGTTTTGCTTAAATCTGGAAGAATCTTCTTTAGAAGCTTCACATTAGTAGCATATTTGGTCATGAAGTGCTGTCTCACTTTTCACACTTTTCTATTTTTCAGATGTTGTAAACTGCCATAACTTAAAGTTAGATTGCAAACTGGAAATGGAAAGAAGAGTGATCAAGAGAAATCCAAGTGATAAAAATTAGTAAATTATAATAAATTTATAAAAAGAGGAAGGAAAGAATTACTGGGCAGTAGATGTGTTAATTGCCACTGAAATATAAGACTAAGAGCATAAGGCTAGAAAGAAGGAAAACCTGATTTTGAAAGTGAACAACATAGTTTATATCACTCTTCTGGTGGGAATATGAGTTGTAGAGCAAAAGCCATGGCGTAACATAGGTAAAGACGGCCATCTGAACGTAATAGTCCCAGTCAGGAAGAGCTGCTTGGCTGGACTCACATGGGAGCTTTGATAGATGCCTCGTCATTCCTAGGTACAGAAGCTGGAGAGGTGGGAGTTGTCCTAAGTTAAGGCTGGCATGTGCTAACTATGTATGTTACCTTCACAAAAACTAGTCAAATAATGTCATGTGGATGTAGAATATCTGGGACTATATGGTGAAGAAGTTACAGTTACCCATGGACTGGCAGAATATTTAAGTACAGACAATTTAAGTACAGAATATTTAAGTGCAGCTTACTCAGAGCTGTGCAGGAGGCCTGAGGAAAACTATAGACTTCAGTCTGAGGGCTGCCCAGATTTGTTGGCTACAGAAATCTTGCTTGTTCTTGGTAAAAAATGTTCAGTCTGCTGTTCTCCCACAGTTCTTCTATTCTTTCTCCTACATTCTAAAATATCCGAAGAATGGTACATGACTGTATTTAGATGGATGATTATGCCAAAGTGGAGAGCTAAAAATTTTTGGGTTTTGATGAGACAACGTCAAGTTTGTAAAATGGCAATTTTCACACAAACACTTTTGTTGAAAAAAATAAAAATAAAATTATTTAACTGGAAAAAGTGCAGCTATTCTTCCCAACAAATAAAGTCATATGAAAATAACCCTGTCACTGTTAAACTTGCAGTATTCTTGATATCTGGAAAAGCTCAAGTTAAATGCTTATAGGCAGCTGCTTTTTAATGATTAGCACAGAGAAGAAAACAAGATTCTAAGTTTATTATCCTGCCCTTCTATGAACGTGCAGAAGAAGCCAACAGCCATTCAGCTTTACCTTATTGTTTGTTAGTAGTTGAGTGCCAGAATAATTACTCTTTGTAGCCAGCATTCTTCTGGGCCCACACAGACCTACTCGGAAAATAGCTCATTAAAAGGACCTCTGAAAATCCTTGCTGAGAAGGGGAAAATAGGACCTCTTCTTCAGTTCTATCACAGACACTTATTTGCTGATTTTTTAATGCTCATTTTTTATTTATCTTCTGACTGTGCTTTACGTACTACAGACAACAGTCTGGAGAAAGAATCATCTGAATTATCAGCCCACTGCGTTTTATTAGCAGAGGACAGGTAAGAATGCTTCTAGATGGGCTTGTATTGATTATTCATTAAATCACTTGCAAGGATGACTGTAAAGGGTGATACAGCTTCTGATGGGAAGCCTGTTGCTGACGATACAGGATGAAATAATCAATTTCTTAGTGGTTAAAATACTAATTACCTTCTCTTACATAAGCTTTGTTCAAAAGCTGAAAATTTAGCATCTGATATTTCTAAAATACTCTGTGTATCCCTAATTACCATCAGTGAGAACTCCACTCTCTTCTTTATGGGAAAGAGCTGAATAACGTAGGTTGGCTGGTGTCGTAAGACTTGCACTGCTGTCTGCTGAGATGGCAGAGAACAAATGATAGCAGATTAACTAGAAGTCCTCAGTCTGGTCATATACGAGTGGATAAAGACTAAGGTTTTAATTTGCCTGTCCTGAAATCTATGACAGCCTAGCTTTTCTTTTTTCAAAATACCCTTTTCTGATTGATAGAAAAACCTGATAAATCCAGAGGCCAGACGGATTTTTGAGTCCTGAAAATCATATTTGAGAGTATGTCAGGATTACTTAGGGAGATAAGTCCAAAATGTGAAAGATGTGTTATCTGTCATTGGTATGTGTGTGGCAGCTACACAGCCTTTGAAAATTTAAGCTGTACAGCTCTATGTGTTTATTTATATCCTTTGGATCCCCACTCCAAAGATAAATGCAAGACAAGTGCTCAGACACAAGATATAACAATTTATGAAAGGAGGTATCTATTGAAAATGTAATTTTTCAGAGATTTAAATTAAGTAAAACTTTTTAGGGTAATAATAATAGAAAGGTCCAAACACAGGAGAGTACTTGATAGAATCTGTGCTGCCAAAAGCAAACTACATCAACCTTTCGTTTCACCTTGCCAGATCAATTATTTCTATATGAAAAGTTACTTTACTATTAAACCGAACTTGTCCAAAACATTTTAATGCTTAAAACCCCCTACTTTTTACAGTTTTCAAAATAAAAATATTTTAATAAACTAAACTGAAAAAGCTACACAAAAGTTAAATGTATTTTTCACACTGTTTATCTAAGCACACACAGAAGTAAAAAAGAGGAAAATAAGAGGAAAATGAAACTTTTAGGGAAGCATAAACAGTCAAAATGAGGAGATATATGTGGAGACATGCATATAGTACCTGCAGGACACGTGTAAGCATCTCCCTCTGTTTTGCTGTTTGGATAAGAGCAGGTGGAGCTGGTTTGTTTTTCAGGGGTGGGAGGTAAAATGACAGGAGCTGTTAACTTAGGGCAGGGGAATGGGAACATTCAAATTACACAGAGGTAGATGAAGTTTTTGAGTGGGGAGTGTTTGAAACTATCTTGTATCCTCTCCTGGAAAGAGTCAATTTTCTTTGCTGAAAGTGCTGGCGGTGAGAATGGATTTGAGATGGAATCTGGGTCCTTTGGGTTTGAGGAGAATTTTTTTAGAGTAAGTGCTACAATACCAGGTGACCATGGTACAAAGGGACATGGTTGTTCATTTCTTGTTGTCAGATTTGGATGACAGGGGTGTTCACGCTCTGTGTTGAATTGTTTTGAATAGAGTTATATCTGGGGCAATACGGAGAAAATGTTGTTCCAAAAAAAAATGCTGTCGTGTTCACCAAAATACTGCTAAAGTGCTCTTGCTAACAGCAGGTTCACCGTGAAGCATTGAGAGCCCTGACATCCAGCATATCCTCATGAGAATCCATGAGGGATTTCATACACAACTGTTAACCTGGAGATGTTTAAAACGCCTCATTGCTGAAGTGAGGTTGTACCAGTCTACCTTCAGTTGTGTCTAAACAAAGCAGTAAGGCATTCTTCAAAAATGAGCAGAAATATTGCACAGGTGGGAAATGCTCAATCTCATCTGCGTCCAGATCACTACCAAGCCTCAAGGGTGTGGTGAAAGACAAAATACCTTGTGCAACTTACGCAGGCTTGAGAAACACACATAGAGATACAAAAATATGTAGTTACTTTAATTGAAATATTAGCAGTCTAATCACAGAGTTATAAGGTTTTTAATTCCCTTTTCCCTGACAGGGGAACAGGTCAGAGGAGGTACTCATCACAACAAACATTTATCAGTACACTTTTTACTATCCAAGATATTTTCATCAATAGAATGAGGCAGTTCTTATTAAAAGCAGATGATTATTCCCAGGGCGCGTTTGGTTACTCAAGCGGGTTTCATGTGTGCTCACGCACTAGCTCACAGCTATGCAGCTGGAGCCACAGCTGGCAGGGCAACCCTTTGTGCAGAAGCAGAAGGTTCTACTAATATGCCTTTGGCTTCTAGGTGAGTGGTCTGTGTAATCCTGCAGTCTTTTTCTATGTATAGCAGATACAGCCTTCTCGGATGGGGTTCAACTTGTTTGTTGCTGTTTCTGGTGTGTCCTGGTGGTCTTGGGTAGATTGGGCTGACTCTTGGTATTCTGAATTTATAATTTCTTGTCTATTCAACTGGACCACTAATCTACTGAGTTTACCCATTTGGAAAAGATTTTCATGTGCTACCTCTTACCCTTTCTTCAGTTTGTTTTGTCTTAGCATCTCCTCATTGTACTGCTCCCACAAGTGCACACAAACTCTCACATACATGGGGCTTGTATGATGATGTAGTCCAGCTACAGTGATATTCATACTTAAAGTCTAAATGCTCCTATTATTATAGCTCATTCTCCGTGATCATACCGTTAAAACCAACCTAGACAAACTTTCTCCTTTCTAGCACTTCTTTTATTTTTTATGCATTGTTATGGACACTGCCAGCATCTCCAGTTGTTTGCAGGGAGGTGCATGATGTTGATGGTGGGGCTTACTGTGCGCTTCGAGCCCACCTGAAGTTACTTTTCTGTCTTTGCTTACAGTTTACTTGTTCCTTCTTCACTGGCCAGCAAATTCTCTATCCAAATTCTATGATCTTTGAAATGTTTTACATATGCTGGATACCAGTTCTTTGCTTCCTCTGTTGTCCTTAATACCAGGACACAGGTTTGCATTCCTGTAATGAGTAATAACTGATTATTAATGATTTGTGCTTGTAGTCATAGGACCCCTATCCTATACTTGCACTTTCAAGACTTCTGCTATTATCTTGTGCTTGTACTTCTGGAAGCATCTTTTAAAATCCCCTGTTTTTCTTCAACAGCCTTCAAGCTATGCTAACGTGACATGTTTTATTTATGATTTATTTCCTTTTTCTGGAGTCAATGGTTAGTTCATTGTACAAAATTAATGGTCTGTTAGAAGACACATGCAGGGATATGTAGAGGCACAGATGTGATTCTGGGCACCACCTGCCTCTGAAATATATTGCTTGCAACAGCATCACTGGTGTGTTACCAAACTTGCTCTGCAATGCATTTTTTTGAAGGGAAACTGCTGAAATGCTCATCTGTGGTGGCAGTGCCACGTGGGCTTGATTCTCCTGTGGTGGTGAGGGCAGGACTGCCAGGTCTCAGTGGTGTGGTGGTGGAACCTCACCACATGTGAGCCTCAGCTCTGTGAGGGGAGCTGGTCTGGCTGAAATCCCTCTGGTTCTCAACCACTCAGCCATCTCAGGACACCAAAGGGCTGATGGCTGATGTGTGATGTGTAAAACTGAAGTTCCTTGCTAGCATCATCCCACAAGATTGATCTCTCAGCTCTGACAGATGGAAGCAGGGATTTATTTCTAATCCCAGTGCTTGATTTTGAAAACTGCACCTGGTTATTTATAGATGCAGCATTTGGGAAAAGACAATGAGGGGAATTGATGGGAATGTGCTTCAAGACTTCTGTGAAGATGAGAGCAGCATTCTGGGACTCTCTTGCAGGGCTGAAACCGCAAGAAACTTACAGGAAAAAGAATAAATTTTAACTTTTGATTTCTCACTGAATAATTGGGATGAAGTTGTTAAAAAATGGACTGGAAAACTGAGATCTCTAGTACCTTGCTGCTCTTACACTAACGTGACTAAGCAGTCTGCAGGCTTTTTGTTGGGCAGAAGTATCATGACATTGTATAAGCACATATTATGTATATCAGAGTTTGTAAATGTATTTGTGCATATGCTAGTATGGATGTTCTACATATGAGCTCATAGGTCCTATGACCTTGTAAGGACCCCATTTAGGTGCGGAAATTCTTATGTATCTGCAACAATTGGATTGATCTGAAGTCTCCCACTTCTGACCACTTATGTATTTGGTAAGCAGTCCATGTGTATGTTAGACAGCACCACTTCTGTTTTTTTTTTTATTTTCTTCAGCAATCAGCCTTCAAACTTCTTCAGTCTACTTTTGTCAGTCCTTGACTGCCTTCTATGCAAGACCAGATGGCAAACCTGGCCACACTAGTGCAAAATCAGCAGCAATATTTCAGCATGATTTCTCATTGATCCACACAAAACACACAGAAGGAAGTGGTGAGTACCTGCTGAGGGAGAAGCTGGAGGCAGTCTGGGTGTGGGACTGCCTAGCTGAGGGTTTATGTGTAGGTGATAAACTAGAGCAGCTTGGGATGTTACAATAGAGGTGTTTTAGCTTAGAAGATACTGTTTCTTAGGAGGTTTAGAAGACTGGAGCAAATAAGGTTGTTAGTGATCCTAAAATATGATTTAAAAACTTAGGTCCCCTTAGGGTCTGTTTTATGGCCATTTACTCAAACTGCATTCAGTTAAATCAGTTAAGCATAACAGGCAACGTATTTTACTTGGCCTTTGCAAAAGGGGGAAGTTAAAGGTTATACAAAAGTTAAATGTAGTTTTAATGTTGTTTATGTAAGCACACACAGAAGTAATAAAAGAGGAAAATAAGAGGAAAATGAAACTTTTAGGGAAGCATAAACAGTCAAAATGACGAGACATCGAAGTTAGCTGCATATGTGTGGAGCAGTATGAAAGGGCTATTACAGTTGTATAGAGTCTGCTGGGCTGAAGAGCTAATTAAAATGATGTATGAAAAGAAACACTTCATCTGAATGAGCTCTTGCATTTTGAATAATAGGTCACAATTTTATACTATTATTCATTTGCTTTTTCTAGTGCCTTACACACATTAATTTTCGAAAGATATTTGCATTTTAGTGTGTGCTGCTGTATTGAAAGAAGAAAAAACTGTTTTACTGAAGGTCATGCAATGGGCACATCACAGGGCTTGGGGAAGCTCTGACCATAGCTGTCATTGGGAACTTTGGCACAAACTTTGGCTTGATTGTAATTTCGTCCTGGACTTTTGGAATGGATTTAGCTTTTTCCCCTGAAGTTTCACAGATAGAAAGCTGGTGTTCAGATGATCATCTGCTTCTGTTTGTAAAAGGTTTTAGATAAGCCAGAGCTCATATTGCACAATAAACAGCTAATCCATGTTAGGTTACTGTGATAGCTATAATAAGTCAGAATATGAAGACAGGCTGAAAATCCTTACATCTCATTAACTGATAATTCCATCTGTAGTAGACTAGACTTTTTCTCTGTGTGAGGAGGAGACAATGTCTCTTTGTGGTTTGACTTTAGTCTGAACACAGAAAATGAGTTTAAGAAGAGGTTACAGAACCCAGGCTGTGTTTTCGATGGCCTTTCTCCCTGGCTGGGTGAATGGCATTAGCTGTGTTCTCTCTCAGTGTTAGAGCTGTATTTATCACTCAGGAATTGTGGGCATGTGAATCTGCACTCTGAGCAAAACAGTGCTTCAGTCAATGTGCCTCTATGTCATGATATACATGCTTACTATTTTGCTATTATTTATGCATATATTTCCTTTTCTGGCCTTTAAACAAATAAATATATTCAAAAGGAAGTACGTGATGATCAAGAGTGAGGTTTTCTGAGGGTGTTGTTTTATTTTTGAAATTATTTACATGAGCAAATCAGTGGAAGAAGTGGTAATGTGAACCAGCATATTCTTTTACTTTAGCAATCTGTATTCCAGAAGGAAATCCTGAGAAGCAATGGGACCTCAATTTAAATTACAAAATAGGCAGTGTGCTGAATGCATATAGAGCATATGATAGATTAAATGGAAGCCTTGGTTTGTGTTCATAAGGTAACCAGGACATTAAAAATGTGCTCTACAAGTAAGGGCTGTAGAAGCTGTGGTAACGAAAGCAATAATTAATATAATTTAAGTTGCTATCCCTAGGGCAATTGTAAATTGATGGTATAAATTATGCAACAAACCTGTTTGTAAACTGATGACATAGGAACTCATGGAAGTCATCCTGAATAAATTTTTTCTTTTGAAGCTACTTGGCAATGTATTATGCAGCAGCCAATAGCCTCTCATGGATATTCAGTGGTTATTTGTATTAAACTCTATAATTTATGTTCTTCAAAGAACTAAATAACATGAATGCTGCAATTAGAAACAATCAATTATTTCATTGTACATAAAGTTGATTATGTAATATAAAACATAATTCCTTGGTATTGACTTCAATAGATTGAAATAAATTCCTTCAATTGACTTCAACATTTGGTATTTTTCTGTCCCTGAAATTGCACTGATTCAAGTGAATTCCAGCAGCAGAGAATGTATGGCATTGAATTCCTTTTGCTGTTACTACTGAGTATGGAGAAAAGATGATAAGTTTCATATATGTTTATATATATTTGAATTTTAAGCTTGCCTCTCTCTTGTTTACTTCTACATGTCAGAGTGCTATTAATAGATGTAATTAAATGCTGGAAGTCCAACCTGTTCATTTCATTCAGTTCTTCAAGGATAGAAACATCAGCCAGAGAGAGAGAGAGAGAGTAAATGAGATGAACATATGAAAAAAGGTGCAAAAATCCTTTCTGTACCTTAAAAAAAAGTAGTATGTAACAGTTCCTTCTGCTTCACATTGTTCAATTAAAATTTAAAAATTTCAAAGTATTTTTACTTATTTTTTTTAAATCTATAAAATGAAAATAACTACTTCAAAATATTTTTAAGTGAGAAATATTTCCCTTTTGTTTCCTCCAGTGGAAATGTTTGTATTTTCTGGCTAGTCTTGTGATATTTGATTGTTGTCTGGGTTTCTGTGATGCAGCCTAGATTGCATGACCAGTTTTACCTGCTGGAAGTTTCTGTTTCTCGCTTGCTGTGAGTGAAACTAAGAGGAGCACACTCCTATCACTGCCTCACACAGTATCTGGCAACTTAAAACTTTCTGAAACGCAGTAATTCTATTTGCTCATGTATACTTTCTAAACTCTAGGAAAATAATATACACTAGGGGAATATAAATAATGCTAATGCTTTCATGGTATCTTCCACCTGAAAAAATTCTTGCTTGCCCATCTTTGTTTGCCTATCCTAGTTTTAGCTGGCAAGCAATTTTGGTGATTATTTCCATAGTTTCTTTAGGCCAAACACAGCAAGGTTTTCTTTGTGTGTTCTTTAATTTTTCCACCAAAGCAATAAAATTGGAAGTGCAAGGTAAGACACAGTACAGAATTAGGTGCTAGCAAGATCTCCCCATTACTATGCAACAGCCTGGAGCCTACAGCTTGACTTTTTGTTTGTAATTCCTTGTTACAAATATGCAGATGAAATACTGTGAGTTTAACAATGTTAGCGCATTTGATTGTAATTTTCTATAAATCTGTTTGGGTTTGGGCTTGCTATTTGCACACTCTTCCTTTTTCTTTTATAAGGAATATTTTTCACTCTGATGCAAGAATACCCACTGGTAGAGAACAGCTGCTGTTGACTGTCAAAACAAGAGCGTGACAAGAGGATGAGGTAGAGAGGAAAAGTATTAGTAAAGACAACCGAGGTACCAGAGTCACCAGCTGCATTTCCTAATTAAAGACAGAAGATGAAAGCACAGCTCCAGATCTGTAGGAAAGCAAAGGCCATCTCTGGTTGATTTTAGTGCAGACCCAGGTCCTGTGTAAGAGTGTGAATCAGACCAGCTGTACAGAAATCACTAGTGCTAATGTGATTGATGGGTGCTTCTACCTGAGTGCAGGTAATCCTGCTTCTTGAAGGCACCTTTAGGTACAGCAGGTGCTCACATCCCTGGCTGCATTGCAGCTGATCGCTAGTGAGCACACCCTCTGACTTTTATTAGGAACAAGGACTAAGTGCTTAATGTGCTGGCTGATAATATTTAAAAATTGTTGTTGCTGTTTTATGAAAAGCAATGATCAGACTCGGACACGTTGGCTGCTGAGAGAAGGACAGACCTACGTTTCTCTTTCACATAAAATGACACCCTGAGCTCCTGGCATGTTGGAGCATTTAGTCATCCTTTTTTTGCTACTGATTCAGCCCATGCATCATATACTCCAGTGCTTAGTCACTTGTGTGAAGTGGAGGGGTAAGAATAATAGAAGACAACCTTGTACCTGCACACCTGGATGTGTCTGAGAGAGCAGAGTTGTAGAGAAAAGAACATTTGATAGAATTTGTACAAACAGCATGATTGTTTTGCTCAAGCACTTCAGGAGGCAGTTGTGGAAGTAACTTATATTGGCTTATAGTTTTTAGAACTGGAAATCTGTGTCTCATTGTTTATGTTCCAGACACGAGAAGATCAAGTATTGTAAACCATAATTCCACTCTGTTCCGTAACTGCTATTTACTTATAGGTGCAAATTACAAAGAAATATAATGAGAGTCGTAGCTCTCCAATTTATTTCACTTTAAATAAGCAAGCAAAAAAAAAAAAAAAATCCTGCTTTCCTGTATCATTCAATACAATTCAAGCCTCTGCATATTGGAGTTTATTGAAAAGACAATTAACTGCCATAACCTTTAAATCAGATGATAAAGCAAAGGAAAATCAATATACTTCATGGTTTTGAATCAGAAAGAAGGATTTTTTACAACAAGTAGTGGGAAAGTCAGCATGTGAGGTTCAATGGTTTGGGATGCGCTTCCTCCTTTTACCTTGATGAGGCATTTGCAGTTCCTCTTCTTTATATCTGGCAAAGCAACTGAGAGTTTTAACATGGTGTGGACTTTGTTTCCCTGTCTTGTATCTCCTGTGAAGAAGATGGGAGGAATGAGAGAGCACTGTGATAAAACTGAATGTTTAGATCGAATTGCCTCCTCTCAGTCTCTTATCTTTGATGCTTTCAGGCCCTACGTACTCAGACCTAGAGAAAAGGCAAGATGGGGAGGGAGGAATAAGCAGCCAGACACAAAGTTAGTTGGTATATGTGGCTGAATGGTCCATAGAAAATGGGAGAAGATACTTGAATCAGAATTCATCCCAGATATTAGCTGCATTTGCATTAGAAAATGTGAATATGTTTTGCTTTCTTTTTGCAGAGCAAAGGTTTTCCCGATTTGCTTTAAGTTGTAAAGCAAATACACTAGAGGCTATAATATGCCCAGATACACTGGTATAATTAAATTGTTGTTCTACTGAAGTGGAGTTAAATGAAGATAAAAACAGCCTTGAAATGAATTGAGTATGGTTTTCTGATTCTTTTATGGAAAATTGAAAGAATAATCAATTATTGAACAAATGTTTTTCTGTCTGCTGTGCCACACCACTAGAATATATAGGATGTTAATGGGTATAAGCAAGGCGGTATTTTGTCTGTTAAAGAAGACTTTAATAAACAATGACCCGATTAAAAAAAACCAACCAAACAAAAAAACCCAAAAAACCAAACCAAACAATGACCAATATAGTTAATAATAAGCTTGTAAGTTACATAGATTATTAATTTCATGTTATTCATGTTATTTCAATTCTGACAAAAATCATCTTTATTTGGATAAAAAGGTTTAACTAATTATGTGATTTGTAGGTCACTTCTCAAGAATCTGGAACCAAACCATTGACCTTCACATTTGTGCCATCCATTGGACGACTTCCAACTCATTTTGAGGTTGTGGATATCTCTAAGTTCCTTGTGACAATTCCAGAGGAACCAACGGATCTCAGCAATCAAGAAATTTTAAATAAGGTAGATTTTTGTTTGCATTAATTTTTCCACTCTTTCAAAAGATACAGAAAAATTTATTTTAAGCATCACTGAACTAAAGTTCTTTCCACTGAATGGTTTCTTGGCTTGTGCTTGGTTTTAATTACCAAGATGTAGAATCATTGTGCAAGAGAAAGCCAATGTCTGCTCAATAGCTTGTTTTGCCTTTGGCAGAGTTTATATTGGAAGGAAACCCTTGCCCATCTCAATACTGTCCTCTGTCAGTCATGCAAGACTATATTCTTGGCAGACAAGGGGGAATTCCTTCCTGATCTTCAAGGCACCAAGAGAGAACGGTGTTATTACAGAGGAACTGACCAAGAGTTGCTCACTGGATCCTGGTGTCAGCAAGTGCTAGTGCTGTGGCTTCCAGCAGAGGTGCCAATCCCTTTCATAGCTGCGTTGTAAAGCATCAAAGTGAAAGTGAGCTTTTTATTTTAGAAAGCTTGTCCCTGTGATTTCCTGCGATGGTGAAGCCAGCAGCACAACATTCCTGGTTCTCCTTCCTTTATTCAACCCACAGTGTTTATTCCTTTCCTGCCTCACAACACTTAATGGCCTCTTATTTTATTCCATGCTACTTGAAAGGCTACTGCAACCTTCAGGTTAATATTAACTCTTAGAGCAATTTTGCTCTTGAGTAACAGCTCCTTCCCTGGGACATTGCTGGGGCTGCAGTTCTGAGTGCTCTTCCATGTAACAAACTTTTCACAGGAGTTCACAGCTCTCTGACCTGAACATGCTGCAGGATTTTCAGTGTCCTATCTGTTTAAAAAGGGGTTAGATCTGGGCAAAGGATGAATGTGTTTGAAGAGACACTCACTGGAATATTATCCTCAGGATGTTTAACTCATTACTTACATTTCCAGCCACTCTGTATTGGTTTTTCTGCAAGTAATGCCCTGGGTAAAGCAGAATCAGGTCCTCCTGTCATCCATGCCCCTGTGTTTCTCAGTAGGCAGAGAATACTTTTCTGGCAGTTGATGCAGTACTGAGGCCTTCATAGGATAGATTAGCCCCTTTTCTAAAATGTTTAGAACCTGAACAATGTTTTAAGAAACTAACCAACATCAGATAATCAAAATAATACTGTCAAACTCATACTGGTGGTATACCTCTTTGTGGTCCAATATTTTTTCAAAGAACTGAGCTCTGGGGACTCATGGAGCTGCAAGTGAAGTGGAAATTTGTAATTACCGTATTCCTCAAACAGTGTTCAAATATGAACCCCATCTGGAGGCTTTCTCTTGCAGTACACAGCATACCTATTCATTTGTCTTATTCCTTCTCCAAGGGAAATATGATTTACAATAGTTTCAATAACAAATGATTTGATGATGTGCATGTTGTATGTGCAGTTTGCACTATTCCTTCTCTTGTCCAAAGCATGCTTGAGAAGTGACATACTGGATGTGGAAACTGCAGAAAGTCCGAAGAACAATTGTGGTTTGTGCTGAGAGGCTTGAACATACAGTAAAGCTCTCTGACCTCTGAGTCTTTGTCTGTTCTCTTCAGAGAATGCCCTCCCTTAAGGGCCTTTGTTTCTTCATTAATATGTATAGGTTTTGTCCCAGATTTGTCTGTCAGACTCCTCTGAGGAGCATTGTCTGCTCCCGTGGATCCCGGAGTCGGGATGCCTTCCCATCGTGTCTGGTGTAGTCTGGTCTGACAGCTCATTTGGCTTCACTGCGCCCTCCTTCTTGGTTTCCGGGGCAGCCCCGGTCTCGGGCCATTGCTGTGCTCAGAGACCCCTGTTGCTCTGTGAGTCTCTGGGAAGGCAGCCCCTGCAGCATGGGCGGGGGGGCTGGAAGCAGGGGGGCTCCCTGGGGTGTGGTTTCTGCTGGGCACTCATGCCCAAATTCTTCATTTGCCCTCTGCACTTTTGGTAGCACAGAGCCAGCCACCCTGAAAGCCTAATTACTTCACATTTTGAGGCACACAAATAAAATACAGCTAATTGTAACCTTTCTCCTTATATCTTTTGCAGTCTAACACAGTCTCCCATGAGCTGGCCTTAAAGAGTGGGGTCAGACAAGCCTGTGTGTCCACTGTCTGTGCAGACAACACCCTAATGGCTTTCCAGTCCCTGGGGTGTAATTCAAGCAAAGGAGAAATGCAGGAGAATGACCTTTTTAAGGCTGAGTTTATCCTGATTACGGACTCCGGTGATGAAGATGAAGTAGCTGCTGCCTCAAAAAATGTTCATCAGCCTTCCAATGGCTATGGTCCCATCAGTGCTCAGCTGCTGACCACATCTCATGTTTCCACTGGCACCGGGGCAGGGAAACCTCCTGGCGATGGGCACCTTCCAGGTGCTGCGCTTTCCCACAGTACTACTGATCCACAAAAACACCAGGTAACCTGTTCTTTAGACTCTAGAGATAACCTTTACTTTCTAAAGCTTTCAGGACATGGATACTGAGCCTGTTTGTAAAGCAGCTTGGTCAATTTATTCTTTAATTAACATTTTTGTTGGCCATTTCTGTGACACTTGGACTTTAAGGAGTTGGCCCAATGCTTCTGACTTGCTGCCTCTCCATATGATTCTGGTGAGTCTGTGTAGCAGTAATGAAGATCTATTCTTTCCTTTCAGAGCAGCTCATCATGGCAGCAAGTTAATCAGAAGGTGTTAGATTCCTAGCTAGTCTAAATTGGCTAAGGTCATTGAAATCAATAGGGCCTTGAGATTATTCGAATTATTAGCATTAGACTTCCCAGACCTAGATTTTTTTTTCTCAGCACTCACTGCAGCCCTTTTAAGAGAAAGAGGCTGTAAAAAATCCTATTACTCTGATTGTTAGTTAACACTGACTTGTTAGTTAACACTGACTTTGCACAGCTGTAAAGAGCTAATGAAGATAAAAGTTCCATTTTATGTTGATCTTTATAGATTGCATGTAATGATTTATTAAATTTTATATTCTCCCTGGGGTATTTCAAAAAAGGGTCTTTGAAATGTTGCATTTACAAAACGCATCAATTCGATCTGCCACATGAAAAGTTAGTATCTCCCATCTTGGAAAGAGCACTGTAAGTATTCAAGAGTGTTTATACATTGTAAAATTCCACCTTTAGCAAAATAACAACATCCTTTTCAAATGGAATAAATTCAGACATTTTCTTTGACCTCGACAGGGCTTCCATGAGTTCAAAATGCAATTCTTCATCAATCATTTAAAAACAAAAGTTAGGCATGGCTACTTTGTTTATGAAAACGAATAAGATTTCCTATCTTGTGTTGAAATGTTTTTGCCACTCATTTTTCCATCAAATTTGGTGTCAATTTTTGATTGAGGAAGTGTGACTAAGAAATCCCCTCTGTTTTGGGATTCACAGCATTAAGAAATGTTCATTTCTTCTGAGAAACTCCCAGTGAAATCAGTGAGAATTTTACCCGAGGTAGGTATAAAGGCATACACAGAGGAAGCAGCCTGTAAAAGAATACTTGTCCTGGGGACATACAGTTTTACTTCAGCAATGTTCAGTATGCAGATCCTGTCAGGCTTACTTGAGTGTTTTTTTTAAAAGCTATCACAGAAACAGAGTGGATTTTGGAATACTCTACAAAAAAATTCATATGCTGTATCTTTCTAATGCTTGATGACTTGACAAGTAAACGGAGATTTGCCTGCTTAGGTAAAAAAATATACAGATTGCACAGAACAAGAAGTTAAGCTTAACATTGCTAACTGTTCAGCTGGACATGAAGAGAGGTAGTATGTAATATGGGTAATTTCATATCTCATCATTGTTCTTAAGTCACAAGTTTTCAAGACTGTAAGTACTTCCTCAGCCTTCATTATCTTGGTATCTCTAGCCATCTCTATGACTTCATAAGAAGAAGATGTTTCTACTAGACTACCTTTCACTGCTGTTCTGATTCTATGGTGTTTCCTTAGGCATCACTCTTTCTGGTTTGATATCTCATGAAGTATCATCAGTTCGGAAATGTAGGAAAAATATGAAAAGATTAAATAGGTGCATTGTTTCTCTGTTGGTACATTTCCTTTCTACAAAGGATTCCATATATTGGCTACCTTGTCAGTTATTGGATTATATGGGCAGTATCTTGTCCCACTAAAGAGTTATTACATATAACATCATGCTAATTTAAAAGCATGATTAGACTATGACTTTCCTGTCAGATGTGAAAAAAGCAAGGACCAGTTTTGGGGACCATTGTGTTGCAGAAGGGATCACTTTAAGTGAACCAGAGGGCTCCTACAGCTTCATTCATTTCTGACTTTGTTTAAATTAAAGATAAAAAGAAAAACATGGACAAAATTGGAAGCTTCTGTTGTTCTTTGAGACATAAATGTTCTGACTGATGTTGGAAACTGCCACGCTATATTCAAAGTCTGCAAAAGGAATCCATTATTCTGGTCATATTTGGAATGTTTTGGTGATAGTTTACTGTTTATATATTGTGTTGGGGTTCTTTTGCCTTTTCTTTTTTAAGGTAAAAAGTGCCTAGCCATGCAGTAGAGAGTCAGACTGACTCCTGCTCTTAGGATTTTACCCTTTGGGTTGAGCAGAATGTCTGCTCCCTTGAATACCAGGACACAAGCCCAGTTAGGAGAAATTTCTAGACTCACTGTGAGGGGTCAATAACCAGTAGGATTTTTAGCTAGTAAAATCACTTGGCATTCCTCTGTCCAGTGAGTGCCATCTGGCTTGGCTTTTCCAAAAAAATAAGTCAGGAGTCCCTAAAGATTCCTGCCATCACCAGGACAATAAACCTTCCATGTTGGGAGAAACTTGACTGTTCTAGATGGCATCTATCATAACTGGGTCTCAGTTCACAGTCTGTTTTACTATATTGTCTCCAGAGAGTTTGTCAGGTTTTCCACAGTGTCCAGTGCTTCCTTCCGACTTTCTGGTTTTCAGATCGCAGGCTTTGTAGGTAATTTACTTTTATTGTTTCCTGTCTATAATCAGATTCTACTGAGATCAAAGCATGGTTAACTCACCCCAGGACTAGGTCTACATCAAAGCCATATCTTCTCTCAGACATGACTTTTGCCTTTGAGGCTCTCAGTTTGCCTCACTCTTTCCCTTTTCCTGTTTGACCAGCACATCTTTCAGGGTCTTGCTGGTATAAGTAACCACATCTTTTGTGCCCTTCCAAAATAATTTGACCTCACCAGAAAGCTCAGATCTGCCATTTCATAAATGTGCTGAAAGTCTCCTGGGCAAGGCTCAATACTAATACTATGACCACTTCGATAATTCTGAAATTACTGGCTACAAGGCATCAAGATAATTTTCAAGTGCCTTGGTCCCTTTGAACTACAGTAAACTTGGCACCTATTTCAACTTTCTTCATATATTTTTGGGAAATGTATATCTGAGATGTTACTGAGAGGACAAAAAGGTCTGCAGTTGAGTCACAGACCAAAGCAACACAAATCTAGTTTGGTCATTGACTTCCTCTGCACTAATCCAATATAGTTAGAGGAGGGTTTTAAACCAGTAAAGAAACTAAACAGAAAAACAAAGGGAAAAAAATTCCAGTGATTGAGGGAAGCTACTATATCTCACCAGCTGGCCCTGGTGAGGCTGCAACTGTAAAACAATACTCAGCTTGGTGGCCAGCAACCCCAAAATTCAAGAGAGATGTGAGAAAGGAAATGGGGTCCAGCAGAAAGATGTAAATGTATCTGGTGCACATGTGAGCTGAGGCTGAGGGAACTGGCTTTGTTGACTCCCACCAAGAGGCAGTCAAGGAGATAGCTAGGAACTGCCCACAGCTACCTGAAGGGCAGTTACGGAGAAAACAGAGCCAAACTCTTCTCTGCAGTGGCAGGTGAGACAGCAGTGGCTGCAAATTGAAGCATGTGAGGTCCCTGATGGACATCAGAAGCAGCTTCCTCACTGGGAGGTGGTGCAGCACTCACACAGGCTGCCTGGGGGTGCTGGAGCCAACTCCATTAGGGAAGTAGAGGCCTGGTGAGACACAGCCACCTCCCTTGACTTTCCTTGACACCTTAGCACGTGTATAAAACAAGGGGAAGTTAGCGGGAACGTAAAGGCATTCTGATGTTTTGTGTTTATTCCTATAAATCAAAGCATTGACTTGAGTTTTCTAAAGTTACCTTATGCAGAAGGTGACCTTGGTTTACAAGGCTTGCTATTTATATGGTCTCATTTAGCAGGAAGAGCTCATTCATTTTAAGTTATAAGGTCTAATAAGGTCTTGAAGTGGTGTTTACCAATATTTAGTTGTTTAGGTATAATTTAGC
>VXAY01004712.1:0-107879 GCA_013399855.1 Oxyruncus cristatus | reverse complement strand
TTTTTTTTTTTTTTTTGTCGCAGTTTTTGTGGTATGTGCTCTCACTTGAAAATTATTTCATTAGTTCTTATTTTTGTTTTGTGATAAATCAATACTATATTAAATAATAGCAATAATAATACTAGTAATTCCTCTCTATTTTGGGTGAGGCATTTGTATTAAAAAATATAATTCATGACTGAACCACAGCCATGCGCAAGTCATGTGTGGAAACTGAATGGTATAACTGTCTTTTATAGAGCAGCATAATCTTCTCAGGGTAACAAACAGTAGTTAAATAAGTGTTCTTATATTTATATCAAGTTTGATGAAATTAGAGCCAATTTCCCTACTTTCAAATTGCTCTGTCAAATGTTAGGTGACAGTTTGTAGCCTGTTGGTTTCACAGTTGGCTTAACTCACTATTTCATACTGGTATGTTTTATTCCTATTTTGTATACATCAGTTTTTAATTTCAGCATTATAATAATTTGGAAGATTTTAAGAGAATTTCTTTCTTTAGAAGCATGAAACTGTATAAAGGGTCGATAATATACTTGTATGCTCTAATTAGTTTTGACAAATCTTAATTAGAATAGACTCAAGAAAAAAGGCACTCATGAAAGTACTTGTTACTGCTTAATTAGTGTATCGAAAGACTGTGGAGAAGGGAATAAGGACTCTTACATGGCTGCAAACTGTCAAATGCACTGCTCTGTGACTGACAGGAAAAGTGAAAACCAAACTGTTTTCACTTACTGATTTAAGTAGTTCCGATTTCTCATTCTCAAATTTCTCATTCTGATATCACAGTGCTGCAGAAGGGGTTGTTTACTGAATTAGAAAATAAGCAATTTACTTGAATGCCATTTTCAGAATGACTGCTTGCCACTGAACTGGTGAAGTGAAATGGGACACTATTGCAATTTTCTCACTTTCTGTTGTGTTTATACAATGGGAATGGCATCACATGATTCTGGACACTCATGGCACAACTGTATTGGGGTTTACCTAAAATGAAAAATATTGTAGCCTTGAACCTTGCTTATGTCAACAAAACTGAGGTCTCATAAAACCAAAGTAGCACATAACTTGTCTGCTTCAGTCACCTCCCCTAGAGAGCCTTATCCGTCAGGCTATATGTCCAAATTTAAGATAGCCCTGTGTTTTTAATCCACACAGCTGTACTAATGGAAAGCCTGTACGCATGACCACAGGACTGAAATGTGGGGTATTTAACAGTTCCACAGGTTCCACCTATATTAACATTTCTGTTTTTCTTTTTTCTCCAGTTAATTTCTACTCTTTCCAGCTCTGATCATCTTTCCTCTAAACCACCTGCTGTCCAGTTAATTTCTCCAATTAATCAGAAAGTAGCGCGTGGTGCCATGGTTAACATGAATCAAGCCTCTTCGCTGGAAGATTCCTGTAACAACTGGCAGTCAGCAACTGGGTTTTCTAAGCAAGACTCATCTCTCTACTTTCAGTCTGCTTCCCATAGTTCACATCCCTCCATGTCTAAAATAACCTCTTCTTCATCAAAGAGTTGGTATTCCACTCCTAAATTGTCTGATAACCTACAAACACCAAGTCTCTATAGTCCTGGCTGTGTTTGCAAAATGGGAGACTTCACCACATCGTCTGTTCCAACAAAGAGCCCAAGTCTTTCCCCTAATCCTCCATGTTCAACTGAAATTCAAGGGCCTTCAGCTCAGCCTTCATCCCCCAGTTCTTCCAAAAGATTGAATGCTTTGTCTCCTCTCCCTGTGCATATAATAACACACTCATTATCTCCTACTCCAAAACCTTTGTCTCCACCCTCTCTTTATGGTTCCTCTTCAACCATATGTAGTATAAATGAGCCTTGCACACAAATGTCATCTAGAGGAAATTTAGAAAAGTCAGGAGTCAAATCCCCTCTGCCAACCAGACTGACTCTCTTAACTGCTATTTTGAGATCAGGCTCCTCTCACCGGAGACCACTTTCTCCTGCTTCTTGTCCCACATTTTCTCGTAGCTCCCTTGATTCCTCAACACTTGCAATAGACCAGAAGTCCAAAAAAACTCCCCCAACCCCCAAGAAATCTGTTTCAAGCCCTCCTATACAGCCAGATTCTCCCAGCAGAGAGGATTACTGGCTTTCAGGATGGCCTCAGCATCTGCCTTTTCCCTCCAAGCCTCATCCCACCCCTCGAGCGAGGTCCCTTTCTCCTAAAAAGCACCTTCCAGTTCGAACACTTTCTCCAGACCCCAAAAGTTCTCTGTCATCCCTTGTCTCCTATCATAGAAAATCAGTTGTTTCTCCAGATTTGCCTCCTCCTAGTGCCCCAGCTCCCTCTTCCTTAGCTCCTTCTCCAGAAGGGCTGCAGTATGCTGCCTCCAGATCCCGGGCACCTCAGAAGTCTCAGAGGGTACACACTTACTCACCCATCTTTACCTGCCGGTCATATCCTTTGCTTTCTTCTATCAATCTTAGTGGTGTTTTCTCCCCCGCCCCAGAAAAACACTCATCTCCTACCCCAAGTCTTTCTGACTCGTCTTCTAGATCTAAGTCAGATTCATCCCAAATGTCTGTTCAGGACACGAGTGCCTCCTCTCCTACCTCTTCAAGTGTCTCAAAGAGGTGGTCTCTCCCACAGCCTCACTCTACCCCACCAGTTCCACAAACTGGTAATAATAATTCCCACCCACTGCAGTTTAATTCCTCATCGGTGCACGCAAGTTATAGGTCTAATTCCTCCTCTCCAAGACCTGAACAATCTGTCACCTCACCAGTGCTAAAGTGCAGATCTCCCATCTCAGACAAGTCACCAGGTATACTGCCATCAAGACCCAGAGAGCTGACTTCACCACAGTCTTTTTCCCTGCCTCCTGACCATGAAAACATCAAACCCAAGGTACTCTTGGTGCATGCTTGTTTTTTAATAGCTCTTTGTCCCTGTAGGAAAAAATCACATCCGTGTCACAGAATGCTAGTAAAATAAATGGGCTGTGGAAAAAATGTAGGAAAGGAACAGGTTTTTTATTCTTAGTGAAGATAGTGAAGGTTGAATCCTACCATATCAAATTGCTAGCAATGTGTTCTCTATTGTGGAGAAGATGCTGTAGGAATCCTTTAGCATAAAAAAGAGAATACTTTATTCATGAGTGGGAGGAGGTACTACTAAAGATGGACTTGTGTCCAATGGCTCTGATATACATTTGGGACATTTTTTTAGCTCACTTAAAACCCTGGTGTGTCAAACATAAACTGTGAAACATGTTCTATTCACCCCATGCTAATGACAACCCACATGTGTTCCCACTGAAAGTGATAGAAGTATGGTGATCTTAGGTTCAAGGCTGAACTAGAGGCAGCTTAATCTAATTGATATGAACTGACTGTTCCAGTGATAACTAGTTCACAAGCACCTCATTCATCTGTCCTCCTCACTTCCCAGGAGGCTTTACTTACCCCAGCTGCCCTGGGACCAGCTCAGAGGTGCAACAGAGCTCAGCCTGAGCAGGGACTTTGGGGTTAAGAGCCAGCAAGGGAAGACGGTCTCCTGCTTCTTTCCTTTCTTCTGTACTCCTCTGATTCTTGTTACTTCTCTGAGCTCATTGTGCTAGACAGAGGATGAGGGGGAAAGAAAAGCCAAGCTTCCTAAAACATGAGCTAATGCAAATACAAAAGTCTCACACACAGCTCTTGCTGTTTGTCATCCACCCAAAGGTTGGAGAGCCATCACAAAGTGAGAATAAGCAATGGTGGCAATTGCTGCAGGAGGGCTTAGGAACCAGTTGCACTTTAAATCTAAAGGTATATCTTGGGAAGGGGTAGGAAAGGAAAGTTGATCCAAAAACATGCAGCAGGTAGGTGAAAACAAGAGAAACTGCTATGTAGAGAGGAAGAGCTAGTTGCAGAAGGCATCAGAGTTGCAGAAGGCTTTCTGATCTATTTTATCTTATTTTTTGCCCTCTGTGTTTCCCTTGTGCCTCCTGTAACTCATATTTGAGCTTACACATCATAGAAAGTCTATCATAGCTTATTGATTTATTTGCTCACAGCACAAAATTATAGCCTGGTCTGCCAGATCAAGTTGCATCAGATGTGTTCTTAACAGCGTGGCTGTGGCAGGGGTGATCTGAACTGCTTGGAAAATGTTAATCGGAAATGAGAGGTTAAAATCAGCACAAAGTAGCAATTGTCATGACTAGTTCTTTTAAAAACCAAGCAACCCCAAATGAACCATTGTGCCAAGCACAGCTGTACAGTGTCGCTACACCCTGTCAGTATTACTTAGTGAAACAAAAAGAGATATGAAATTGTAGAAATTCCAAGACAAAAAGCCCCTGAGACAAAACTGGAAGGCACGATTGAGCCTGCAGATTGCAAAACAGTTGCTCTTCCTGCTAGTTGGTGCAATGAACACTGTGAGATTCTCTGGCAGTAAGGAAATTCTCTGCTAGTGACACGGAACTATTGCCTGGGTTTATATCTACAGAGGTTATTATACCTTTTCTGACTTTCCTGTTGTCCCTTTTCCTGCTAATTCTGCTTTATCATGTGATACGGTGGCACTTTTGAAACTGTCACAATGCCATGGAAACTGGGAGAGTGTCTGCCAGTATAACAGACTTGGACCACTAGTCTGGTGTAATTTTTAACCATGTAGACAAAGCTGGCTCTACTGGAGATGTGGAAGATACGAAATGTCTAAATTAATGCAGCTGGGTGGTCAGTGCAGGACAGGTCTCTTTTGGCTTTAAAATGTGAGTCTGAGACTTCATCTACAGTTAATGACACTGTGCATTCAACACCCCCTTTCCTCCTGCTCTCACGTATTTCCATCCCTAGTTTATGGCATAGCTCAATGAATTTTGCTGACATGTTAATGATATCAGGCTGTCTGATAATTCCAGCCTCAAATCTCAGTATATTTCCAGAGAAAAAAGGAAAATTCTGAGGAGAGACAACTTTAACATCCTAAGTAGCATTTAGGTCTCTTTAGTGCTAATCAGCTCAGCTTTAGAATTAGACAAGAAGCTGCATGTGATGACTGTTAATGCATGACAAAATTTTTGCATGTATGAATGTGCTAAGTGAACATTAAGAGAAAAACAGCTTCTAGAAGTGCTTGACTTTGGCATGTGTAATCTTTCAACCTTAATGTTTCTTCAACAGTTGCAGCAATGTTAAGACAGGTATTAAACCAACACTTATTAAACCAGAATTCTGACATTAGGTGTACTTTTCAATATTCACATTAAACTGTTTCATTAGCATGATATCAAAGCAATTATGCAAAAAAGGATTCTTTTTTGGAGAGCTTTTTTATGTCTATGCATACGCATGCAGCAATTAATGCAAATCAAAGGATAACCTATGAATTTGTTCAACTCTTTGTATTTATATATATAAATATAAGTTTTCCCATGGTTTATATTTGCTAATGATTTTAAAATATGAATATTACACTTTGGATAATGTCCTCGTGGACCTAATACAGTAAAATAGGCAGTAAGATGGAGTAGGGACAGATAAATTTCTGATTCGGGGGGAACAGACTAGAATAACAATCTCTGGCTGATGTTTGAAAACTCTTGGAATGGTTTCATGGGGCATCATTTTTTGATTCTTTGGTTTTTCCTGTTTGAATGCACCACAGGAATGCATGTAGATCTACACAAAACAGCTGGAGAGCGAACTAACTTTAGTAACATGGAGCTCAGCATGGCTGCAAAACCTACCACAAAGCAGGAAAGGTTACTCATGACACTATGCTACCATGGTTAGTCACTGATTTTAAACCTCTATAGGCATGTGTCCAGCACACTTTGCAATGCCCTGTGGGCCTCTTAGGTGTACATCTGAACAAAACATTTTGCCTCAAACTCCGCAGGGTGGTATTTGCCCAAGCTCTGATATTGGATTTGGTTTGGTTTTGACTGGACCATGGTACAGCCCAGCAGACCTAACTATCCATGCCTGTTTAAAATTACTGCTAGATTCCTGTGCAGATTTTTTCAATGCCTAAATACATTTAATATAATTTTAGGTAGTGTGAAATAATGTGTAAAGGAACATAGTCATACAGATCAGAAACCAAATTAAAGACTTTTCAATCATCTCAGACATTGTGAAAATGGAACGATACAGGTTCTACAGTATCTGGAAGTGATAAAGCACATGAAAGCGGTATAGAAACTTTTACATCTTAACAGTCTGATATATCTTTGTTTAATTCATATAACAGTACAAAAAACTTCAAAATGATCATAGTGTTCCTATCATATAGGGTGCCCATCTCATCAGATGTAAATCCTATGGGCTAGTGAAGACATTGCATTTCATTTACGTTTTCAATGACACAATTTTCTTTGTTGAATTTCTGTTATAATCAAACAAGGATGCATTTTATGAATATGCCTATTTTAATATTTGGAATTTTGGTCTTCCCTCGTACTTTAGTGAGCAGTATTTTATGTCTTATCTGTATATAGATTTTATATATACACAAATATGTATGCGTGTTTATGCACACATATGCAGTGTTGCTGTCTCAATGTTCAAAAAGCAGGATTAAACTCATGCAACTTTTGACATTTGAAAGTTAGATATCTGAGCACAACTTGGGCAATTCTATTACAACTAATGGAGAGAATATGGAGTATTTACAGGATGATTTTATTTTACCTTTCTAGTTGCCTATTTTGGATGAGATTAATCTTGTAGAAACACCTGTAATTATAAAAGGCATTAGTTTTTGACTGAGGCACCTAAATGGTAGACACCAAAGTTAGAATCACTAAATCTCATATGAATTACTATCCTTTCCTCCAATGCCTGTCCCACCAAAAAATAGAAAAAACCTCAATTTTCAGCATTTGCATTCTTCTCCTTTGTTAACCTGTTCATTCAATATGAATGTTGTGATTCTTGACTTCTTAAACGACTGTCATTCTCCAGCTTCTGAGTGAAGTCAAAAGGCAAACATGGTATTATGTATAGAAAGAATTAAAAGGTTGTGTCGTACTATATTTCAAGATAGATGTGAGAATGATCTAAGTTTCTTATCTGAGATAAAATTTTGCCCCCTCTGCTGTCATTGAGACTTTTACTAGTTATCAAGTGAGGAAAAAAAATAACAAAAGAATGACCCAAAGTACAACATGCTGATATGGACTGTTATCTCATAATCACCAGTACTTATTATTGCAGGTGATGGTACATTAAAAAACCTGACCTGATTAACAAATAACTTTATTTTTGGCTGACTATTACAGAAATAATTAATTACTAACTTGAAAGTCTATTCTTCTGTACCTAGATGATTTTTTTTATTAGATTGTTAGCTAAAGGGAACAATGTAGCAAATACCTATTTTTTAAAATAAATTACAGCAGCCATGTGATTAAGAATCCTAGCTCTTGAAATCATACAAGTATAGAAGAATCTCATCAATCTTTTAAAAATTACTGAATTCGACCTCTATAATTACAGAAAAAATGTAAAAAATATGGTTTCTAAAGAGTTTAAAATAACTGAGAAAGCTAATATAGTCTAAAATAGAAATTGTTTGAAAAGAATAATTTTTAAACCTGATCTTAGAATTTTTATGTCCAAACCCATACATTTTGTATGGTTTAGATTGTCAGTTCTGTAAACTTTGGTAGAGTGTGAAAGCTCCTATACTTAATTTGAATTATTTGTTTGGGTGGTAGAGTTACTTATTCAGGAGATGAAAAGCTGCATGAAGATGTAAATGATCTATCCACTCACAAAAGTAATTCAGCATTTAAGGATCCTAATCAGTCTCATTAAAGCCAATTACAGAAATCCCTCTGACCTAGTGGTCCAGGATCACACCACTCAGCAGCAGTTATTGAGGTGGATGTACTTGCAGAAGTAGGTGTGCATTTTCATATCAAATCACAAAAAAAACTTTGAAAAAGCCTCACAGCCTCTCCTGATATCCATTTAAGGATAATAATCAACAGAAGATGGTTAAAATTCCTTTGGAAGCTATAAGCTATCCTACTTCATTTCCAAGAGCAAAATAGGTGTGTTACAGGCTTTTAAAATCTTGACAAAAACACTATATTTGCTTTAAGAAATAGTTTTCCTAGGAAATATGTAAGCATTATTTTGTTGCAGTGTGTTTGCAAGACAATTGGAATGGTCTTTCATTCTGTCATACCTTTCCTCTCTTTCTCTCTTACTTCTCTATCCTGTTTTACTTCTCTTCCTGCTTTCTGGTTTACCCTTTTAGCAGTACAAGATCAAGACAAGCTACAAGGCATTTGCAGCAATCCCTACAAACACATTGCTTATGGAACAGAAGGTTAGTGTTTGCTCAAAGACATGGGCATCATATTGTGTATTTGAGACCATTCAACTTCATGTACTCATTCTGACATTTCTGTTGGGGGATACTGCAGAATGTAAATTCTGGGAACTGACTGCTCAGGGTTATTGTTCTGGACGTTGCTCAGGGTCAACCACTTTCCACTGAAGATCAAAGACTTCTCTAATCTGAATTTCTGCAAATCAATTTACTGTAAAAAGGGAAGAAAAACAGTATCCTTAAAGAATTGCCTTTTTTGGCAACATCTCAAAGTCTGTTTTGTTATTGGAAAGTCACTGGAGCAATGCTGTTCCGGGGCCTGACAATGAGTAGACCTTGGTCAGGTAATGATTATTCAACAGCTTTCCTTAAACCAGTAAATTTAACATTCCAAGATATGCAATTTTGACCAGCTGTATTGTTAAACTTTGATAACCGTCCTGGCCATTGTTCTGACCTCTGTTAAACACCGTTCTTCCTGAACACTTTAACAGCTAGCATGGGCCAGGGTATGCAGCTTGAGACAACAATCCTTTTCTATAGGATAGGCAGGTAGATCCAACTAGATTTACTGCTAAAGTCACACCCAACAAAGGTTGGGCTGTATAGTCCTTATTTACATAATGCAACTTCGAAGAGCAATTGAAAATTTAAATTTTGCATAAAGGGTTCAAAATACCCATGGATGTTTATTTTTAAAATATTTTCCCTGAATTAGTTTTGCTTAAAGTAATTGCTCACTAAGTTTAACAAATATTTTCTCTGATGAGCAATGAGCTACATGTTTAACACATTTAAAGACATCCTTAATTGTGCTGACATCCAGTTTGTAGCTTTATCAGAAAAAGCTTTCTGTTCAGAATATAGTTCAGGAATTTAGCTTCTGACAAGTTTCTTTGAGATTAAGCATTGCTGACTACACATCTAAATACTTATTCCAATACACAACTCGGTTGATTTCACTAGAAGTTTGCAGAGCCTGAAGACGTTGGAGAGGGTGAACTTAGCTGTGTACAAATTTTGAAGGTGATAATTTTATCCTTGAAATATTACTGATTGTAATCTAGTAATTAACAGTTAACTGCTATAAGTAAGATTAGTTTTTTCAAAATAAAGAGACATTCCTTTCTTTTTCAGTGTTCATTTAATCTTGAATGATTTTTTAAAATCATTTGCATAAAACCTGATCCTTCCTTTACTTAAATCTTGAATGCACTAATGAAGGTTATGTTTGCTTTAGCATGCAATGTGGTGAAATAAAAATGGCTCTGTAGAGGAAAATAGCTAATGCAGGAGATCCTACACTGCTACAGAATGTATTTTGGGAGGGTTTTTTTTGGGCAGAGAGCCTGTTAGCAGGTGGAAGAATTTGGTGAACTCCTGAAATGCCACTTCATGGTTGACTTCACCTGAAAGCGTCTAGTTGGTGCACCCTGAGACTGCACCCCTCTGCAAGCCAAGCCAAGTAGGTGACAGAGCAGATTATTCACTCTAAGAGCACACTCCTAATGTGAACTAGTGGGTTAATGTCAACCATCTGATTGCACTTTTTCAGAGGAATATTGATTTCTTTTGATGGTCTTGCTGGTGCTCTCCAGGGCGCTGACTCACAACCTGCATGTTACTTATCCCCAATACATAAAACTGAACTGTGCGATCTAATGCCAATACCCGTAGAAAAAGTAAAAACCCAAGAGACTTCCGGTGGTTAGATAGACTTTTGATTATCCACTGCTTTATTGAAAATGGTAGCCTTGGTGAATCCTTCAGTAGTAAAAGCAGTCATGTACTAATAAGAAATCAGTTCCCTGCTACAGGATTTGCCTTCAGGAGTGGCTCTTGACTAATTAACTTTGTAAACTGTATGTTTCAGCATGACCTGACTACATTCTCCCATCTTGGGAAATATGGATAATAATTTCCTATTGATCTGTAGCAGCATCTAACTGTAGTACTCCTAAGCTAGTCCTGCTGTGTTAGCTGACACAAGTTTAGAGTATGGCTCTTACAAGAAAGCACGGACTAGTCACGTCGCACACATGGGCCCCACTGTACCAAGCCTTAATATCCAAGTATTCTCCTCAAAAATGTTGGGTAGGGAACTCATGCTACGTTGTAACTCAATGACAGTAACTATGTTCCCATTTTATGCAAAGCATTTTATGCACTGGATTAAAAAAAAAGAGATATTTAATACAATAAGATTTTAAATGCATAACTGATACATACTTATTAACATTAAAATAATGGTTATGTGGAAAAGTTTTCCAAATGGCTTTTTTTTTTTTTTTTCTAGCAGGAAGGAAGGCATGCATTATCTGCAAGCATAGGTATTGCTGAGCTGAATGCGTGATTAGCAATAGAACATTTTTTTTGACTATATTTTTTAGCCTAAGGTGCTAAAAAAGTGTTTTGCTGTTTGATTGAAGTAGAAATGCATATTGTCAGAAGTCAACTTTTTCCACTGTGTAAATAACTATAACCCTTAATTTAAGTGGTCACGAGAAATAAGATTAGTCAGAATTGTGATGTGGGTGATAGTGACAACTCATCTGCAGTATTAATTAGATCCCATGACAGAAAACTGCCATTGCTGTACCATGTAAGATACAATGCCTCTAAATTGTCGCCTTGTGTGTAATTTTGTTTCTCACGACAGTTATTTTCTTTTATGTTTCTGTAGATGCTTTAATTTCAGTCAGCATTTTTCAACTTCATATGAAACCATTAGGCTATCATCATCTAAATGGTTTTTCTAGAACATGTTCTTCTTATCCTCCAGTATTCTTACTCAAAGAGAGTTGGACTAATTAGAAGAGAATAAAAGGCTGATTAACTATATATGTGTATACTTTGTCTAACCCTGAAGTGGCTTAATCTCACCAAATCTCCTAACTGGCATACTTCCCAGCTGTTTGAATTTGTGTGAACCTGATGTTCCTCACATCACCTGTGCTCTGCTCAGAAAAAGCCCTGTACAAGATATCTCTTGGAAGATTGGGATGTAACTTCCTTCACACCCAGAAGACCAAAACTTCTTTTTAAGGGACTTATCCTCAGCATGGTCAGGCTCTGTCAGGGAGCAGCAAGAGTGGGTTGCTCCACAGGGAAGGTGAGTCAGGAGCCAGGGTGCAAGACAGTGAGCAAGGATAGCAAGAGAGTGTCCTCACCAGCAAGGGCACAGCTCCACAGTGCCTGAGCAAGGAGTACAGAGATGCTGACATCAAGTTGATGTTAACCAGGGTCAGTCAGCAGTACCATTGTAGCCATACAAATTCATAGTGATGAAGCAGGTCTTAGACTGTGTTAATGAACTCACCAGCCTAGCGGATGATAGACCCACTGGACGGAAGAGGAAGCTGAACAAGTTTAATATAGGCATAAGGCAAAAATTTAACAAAAAGAATTAATTAACCATTAGAAAAAATTTGTGTAGACTGAAATTCTCAGAAATTTTTCAGAGAAATTGAAAAATCAAGACAGGACACTTTTTTGGCCCTTCATTCCAGGTGGTCCTGTGGTTTTAAAAAGAGGACAGACTGGGTAAACACTGTTGTTCCTTCTGGTCTTATTAATGTTGAGACAGTGAGTCACCCCTCTACTGACACTCACTCTTGTGTAGCTTCTACAATTATATAGATATGACCACAGCCTAATTCAAAATTCCGCTCCTAATCAGGTATTATTTAAAAAGTAATGGATCTATCATTTAGAAATTGTATTTATCAAATATCTATTACAATATCACTCAGTCAGATATGGATGAAGTTTATTTCAAGGAGCTAAGGAAAAATTTTTAACTTTAAATACCTCATGGTAGAAAGAAAGGTGATAATTTGAGCAGCTGTAGAGTGATAAAGGACCTAGTTCATCTGTAAAAATAACCGAATATGCCAATGTAGGAGCAGCCTATGAGCTCCCTCTTTCTTTCCTTTTCTTGAATGTAGACTGTCTCTTAAAATAGATCTAACTTCATCTTCAGAATTATATAAAGTTTGAGATGGAACCGGAACACTTTTGGAGGCCTTGGATTTACAAACCAAAAAGTCTTCCCTTAACAATTCTGTGGTCTTTGATCTACTGCAAGGTATATGCAGGGCAATTTGGGTTTGCTGTGTTTCATCACCTACACATCCCCTCTTTATGCTGATTGGGGTGAACTTCCCTTATCCCATTTTAATGGGAAAGAAACCTGGGCATACAGACTGGGAGGAAAGAGGTGCTGCAAATGTTCTGCTCAGAGTTCCCACAGTTTGGACCAGGAATGAAGTATAGCACACATGACACATCCCAGGATGGTGGGATGTGCCATGAAGCATACCTGCTTCACAGTTCAGGTTTATCTCACACTTACCAAGTTTTTTGAAAAACACTGGGTATAATTGGATATGAATGTAAGATGTGCAAAAGTTGACTTTTCTGGCTTGTATTTATCAACTACTTACAGGTAGAGACCAATAATTTCAATTCTAAATAAATGTAGGGAAAAAATCTTCTGTCTTAAAGAATAAATATTTTAGATCTTTGATTGTGTCTCCTTATGGCTGTTCTTCATGTCTTCTCTTGTCACAATGCAATCTAGTTAACTTCAACAGAGTCTAAAACAGTCTTTCCATATTTTTCTATACTTTTAGGAAAACTCCAAAGACCTAGTAATTACATCCTATCACCTACAAAGCAGACTGTAAGCAATGCAATATATTCTTCTTGTGGAAGAAAAAAAAAAGGCATTTTCCTCTCTCATGGAGAATGAAAAGGAGGGTGTGTTGGAGTTTTTTTTTATTTTGTTTTTAATTAAAAAAAAAGACATGCGACTTATGAAATATGGCAGCATTCTGCTACATAGAAGACACAGCTTTAAGTTCTTGGCTTGAGGAAGCACTTATTGTATTATAAAAAATCCATTACTATAGGAATGGATCATGGCAAATGCAGATTCAAGTCAATCCTTGCAATCATACAGCAGGAACCTGGAAGCAAACTTTTCTCACCCTAGATGATTGACCTAACTGCTGGACAATTGGGTATTATCAAACATGTCAGCATGTTTCTGGACCTGGAAAGCACTTCTGACAAGACTTTGTTAAAAATATTTTGATAAAAATAGATTTTAATTTTCCCAAAATACTTCTGATGTGCACTTACTAGGTGCATTTCTTGCACCCAGGTTGTGTTCACGTCAAAATTCTTCTCAAGGCTAGTGAAAAATACCTCATGTAAGAAAGAAAGAAAGCCAATAATTTTTGCAGTTTTAGGACTAAGTAAAAGACCCAGTGTGTCTGTAACAATAACCAAATGTGCCAAGGTAGGAGCAGCCTATGAGCTCCCTCTTTCCTTCATCAGCCTTGCAGCTTTCAGTATTAATTATTTTATAAGAGGAAAAATAGTCAAGGCTATTCAGTATCATCTCCCAGGACCTTCAAAAAGTAAGTTAAAGGAATTAATGCTTTGTGAAGTTTCATTATATGATGAGATTTTTTTTTTTTTGTATGTGCTGAGAGCTCAGGAAAAGATAGTGATGGGGAAAATATTCTCAGTCCAGGGTTTGTCATGATAGACTAAGAAGAAAGCTGTCATAGATCTAGGTCACAATGTTCACTTTTCCTCCTACTATTGATGTGGTCCACTGGTGGATGAAATAATGTTCTATATTTCCTTTATGTTGCCAAGACCTTTCATTCTTCTAAAAAAATACTGGAGACTGTATTTGGATCATTTACCAGTATCCTTTCAGCTCTGATACAGCTTTAACAATCAAAAGAGAGGAAAGAGGAGGGAAGGGTTGTAGTCATCACTGATGTCAATGGCATATATGTGTCACACCACCAAAGCTGCTCTTTTCAAGGTAAAAATTAGTGGTTAAATAAGCAACTCCTTATTTTATCTAAACATTGAAATTCTGTCACAAAAGCATTTTCATTATCTAAATGACAATCTTCTTTTAAACTGTCGTCCCACTGTATTTTCATATATAATCAAAAAATTGAATGTCTAAATAAGAATGTTCAACTTTTAATATTTTTAGAACATCAACATAGCAGGTGAATCCTGAATACTGCTGATAGTGTTAATCAACTGCATGTAGATAGCGCTAACACTTTAAATTAATCATAACCTTGTTGCATGATAACACCAATAATTTTGGAAAAAGCTAGTTGTAATTTTTATATCTCACATTTTTCTCTATGTGGAAATGTGGAAAAGAAAAAGAAGGCAATGCTGGAAAAAAAATTGATATGTATTTTGAAAAGCCAACAACAGCTTAAACAGAACCTTTTATCTTTGTAGAGGTGATCGGGATGACAAAAATAGTTTCCTGTTTCTTCTCTTTCTTTGGAGGACTCAGCTGTTCAAATAAGAAAAAAAGAAAAATAAGAAAAAGACAAAAGAAGAAAAAAGATGAAACAGTGAAAGAAATTAGACTGATCAGTTTGCAGGTTAAAATTTTCCTTCCCCCAAGGTCCAAAAAGACAGAACACTGCAGTGTTTTCTAGCATGACTCCTGCATGATGGTTGTATCTCAGAGGGACAGTGGAGCACATAGACCTTGGTGCTTCACTCACCCGAGTTCTTTAGTCATTGAAGGCTCCAAAATAGAAAGATATTTGGGTACCCAATGTATACTGAGACTGATGGATGTTTGGTACTTAAATTAGCCAGAGCCTTGGTTCTGAACTGAGATGTTAGGATGTGGCTGTAATTCCTCTGGAAATATTCCACTGAATCTTAGAGGTAGTTGCTTCTTACCCTTGATTATGTTCACCCATTACTTTGGTGAATGACTGTGAAACAGTAACAGAAACGTGGTTTTCTCTTAACAATTCCCTGATTATGTTTATTGTCCTACTGGCTTCTTGGGGGTTTTGAGAAGCTTAACAATTTCCCCATTCCAAACCCACAATTGATTAAAACTTTTCATTTTTCCTAAGTCATATTCAGACTCATCATCTCTCTATAACAGCCTGCTTTGTCAATCCTGACCCTAATAGGTACTGAAATGACTCTTCTGCTTAATTTTATCACTTCATTTTATGTTTACCAGGAGGATGTAATCTTGACTGAAGTTGAACTGAGGACACAGTACTTCAGTGCAGTGCTGAGTCCACCTTGGCTGAGCCCTCCTCTTCAGTGAGACTGTCTGTTGATCTGATACTTTAGCTGGCTAACTGTGATGAGACAGCAGAGACAAGAGACTATTTATCTTTTCATGATCTGTCTTGGGATAAGATTACACTAATTTCTATATATCAAAATGAATTATTCTTTTACTTTTTTCCTTTTGAACTGCAACTACTCTAAGGCCAACACATTTGTCTAGAGATGGAGAGGAGGGAAGAAATGCTTGGAAAGCAACTACCCTTCATTTTAGTAGAAGAGATGGTGTTCCATAAATATGCTTCTGTGCAAGAACATTTGTGGATGGTATTAGAATAATATTAGAAGTAAACTGTCATTAACCTTTCACTTACACAGATGTATGCTGCCAATAGCTGGACAAGGAAAGAAAAAAAATGTACTCAGAAAAGTTAAACTCAGAAATAAATATGCTTATTTTCTTTTTCTTTTTTTTTTCTTTTTTTTTTTTTAAGATTCTGACATTTTCCTCACAGCTCCACATATGTCTTCTGCATCCTACCTTTTTGGGATCAGTCCATTCCTGCAGAATCCCACATCCGTGGGATTCTTTTTTTTTTTTTTTACTAACCAGCAAAATGAAACCTCATAAAAACATAATGTGTTGAACAAACAAACCAACAAAATCCATAAACCCTGCGCTTCCCTCCCCTGTAGTCCAGCTTCACACATCAGCAAGCTTCCAGAGTAATTTTTGGTCTCAGCAGGTGTCTATTTGAAAATCGCTTCAAAGCAAAAACGGGTGATGTCAGGGAGAATGTGTTTTGCAGATGCTGGATGAAGATGAAAAGGGAACTGAGCAGTGGATTTTGGCTTTTGAGAGTGTTTTGTGAGTTTCCATACAAAGTGAAGGGATCAGCAAACTGATTCCTGCTGTTCTCAAACCTACTCCAAGTATGGGTACAGGAAAGCGATAGGTATTTTCAAGCACAGGAAGCTTGTGCTTTGTTCTGGAAAGATTGTATACCTGCTTACTGTGAGATTACAAATGTATAGAACATATTTGGCTTTATACATTTCTGATTTCTGGCTAAAACCCAAGAATGTCAAGCACTGTTTTTGTTGCAAGGTGAAATCACCATCCTCTTTGAAGAGGAGACACTTTTTACAGAAATCATCTACTGGAGGAAAATAAAGGGCTCCTGTGTGCTTGGGTCCCTGCCTTGTCCACCTGCATACCTGTCCACCTGGTGGCTCTCCTTGGGTGGCAGCCACCCAATGCCTCTGTGGCACGCAGTACACACTCACAGTGTCACATTTACAGGGAAGGAGGGGGCATTGTTGAAGAAGACAATTTAAACTGGTAGTTTCTGATTTCTAGAAGTAGAGACAATTCACCCTGCTTGAATACTCTCTCCTTCTCTGTAAACCCCCATCTCATTCAGAATCAGATGCTGGTAACCTGAAGAACATTACTAGGCCTGTAATTTCTTTTTTTTTTTTCCCATCTTTTTATGGTGAAACAGAAAGTGACACCTTTTTTAAACAGAGTATTGCAAAAAGTGTATGTTTGTTTAGTTTATAAAATTTTGAACTCCATATCACACTAATAACTCTTGAATTGCAGGCATTAGAAGAGCCAACGAAACCTGAGAGTGTGACTGAAGGCACTGCTTTGGACACTCATTCAGAGGTAGTGCTGTTATTTATCTTTCACATCTTTGTTTGAAAACAAGAAGCAAAGGTTAACTGAGTGATCCATCCTCCTTTTTCAGATGTGCTCCCCTGCCCAGCTTAGACAGCAAACAGAGGAGCTGTGTGCTGTCATTGATCAAGTCCTGCAGGACCCGTTGACTATGGTAACCCATCAGTATGTGGAATTCACTTTTTCTCTTTCTTTTCTTTTGTCTCTTGTCATTAATAAGTCTATTCTCTTTCGAAAATTATTTTACAGCGCCGGTGTGAGTCTTCTCCGAGTTTTCTGCAGATGAGCATGGAGTCAGATGTTGGCAAGGTAGGTGCATAAGCCCACCCACATACCAAGGGCTCTTTCCAAGTAGATATCAAGGCAAGCAAAATTACTGCAACAGTAAAACTGATGGCAACACAAAGCTGCAGCTGGGAGATGGAAACATCAGGAGAAGTGTCTGGTAATTTAAATGACATGGAAGGACAGAACTGTAGCCCTGAAGTCAGTGCAGTGTTTGTTGCAGGACACTCGCCTGAAGTCAGAGGGAGAAATATTATGGAAGGGAAACTGAGTAATAAGGCTTCAGAAGCTAAGATCCACAGGGAAGAAATCCTTCATACCTTGCCTGCCATATCTCAGGGTCTCTGGCCATCTCCCAGATTTTGTCCCATCTATGGGATAAGCAACTCTACTACAGAGCAACCAATGTAATGTTCTTGCTTCATTGACTGGAAGCATCTTTCAGAACATTGGGTTTTTTTTCATGTTCATAATTGCTTTTAATTTAATGGGATAATTAAATTAATAAGTAGTCTTGCTCTAAAGTTCTGATTTCATTTTTACTGTGGCCCTTCCCAGAAGGAGGATGTCTGCAATATTGATTTATCCTGGAAAACTAAGAAATAGTGAGAGGCAGGGTTAATTTTGTATTTCTAAACTTCTGGTTTCATTAAGTTGTACTGATGTGCCTTCTGGGTTCACAGGAATGAGAAGTAGGAAATAGGAAGTAGGTCCTGTATTCCATTTGCTCCAGGTAAATTTAAGTTGGTCCTGGTAGCTGTAGGAAAGTGAAAATGACAGAAATCCAACAGGAAATGGGAGGAAAGGAATTTTTGGCAGATGAACACACAAAAAAGTTAATGCATTCAAAATATCCTGCAGAATGTCCAGTTCACAGTACAAAAATAGGGCACAGATCCAGCATTTCTGAGTGGCTATATTCAGCATACACTTCAAAGTTAGCTTTCGGTTTTGAAATTACTTCTGTCAATCAGCATGCAGTGGTGAATTGAATTTCAAGAGTCTGAAAGACAGAAATATGATAGCAACTGAAGAAGCAGGCAGGTGCTGTCATTGAGAGTATGTCTTCCAATGCCTGAAGAATCTGAAGTGGTTAAAATGCTGTTACTAAGTTGAGCTGTAGCATCCAAGACCTATTTCCTTGGGCAATGGAGAATGGAAGGCATCTGTTAGCAGTCATGAAACCAAATAAAGTGGGCAAAAGATGAGTTTAACAGGATACAGGATAGGGACCAAGTTAAAAATTGTGAAGAGAATCTCTTGGAATGAGATAAAAAAAGTGCTTAAAGAGGGTAAAAGAAGGTCATAGACAAGAAAAAAATAAGAGTGTATAAGTAAATGCTTTTAGTCACATGAAAGCAAATTCTTACATATGAAAGTACGGCAAGGTAACATTTCAGGTTATTTTGTGAGCAAATGTAACTTAAATTTCATGGGGCAACCACACTTATATCTAATAATAAGAATTTTGTTACAAGAGTTCTCAGAGATAAATGTCATCCTCAATATAGGGGGATCAATGTTTTTGAGCAGTAAAATTAAGTAGTATTTTCTACCAAGCAAAACTTAAACATACTTTATTCTTACATATTGTGTGATTATTTCTGGAAAACTTAAGATTGAGCAATTACTAACTTCTCACAATGTTGAAAATCTCTTGGAGTTACTCTTCAGAGTAACTAAATGTATCTTTCATATATCCATTTTTTTTACAAGATGTCAACAATGCTGCAAAAAGCAGCTGGGCGTGAAACCAAATATGTAAGTACTTTTATAATTACTCTATATTTTGCATGCAGAAATGTCTTCTTTGTCTCCCCTTATGCAATACTGGGTAACTCTGCACAGACCTCTACTTGTGGCATCGGGTGTTGTCTAACACAGTGAAGTGAATACGTTACAGTGCTGGCAATTGAGACTTGAGATGTCTTCTCACTGCTGTAAATCCATCGTGTCTGGAGTCTCTTCAGTGTGGTGTCTACTGATAATTTTACCTGTTGTTTCCTTCAAGCGTGGGGCAAAAGCTCAGCTATTTGGCAAACAGACTGTTATGGGTGCTGAAGGGTGCATTTGTTTGGACTCAGCATGCACTGTGCAGGACTTGCTTTGGTAGAAATCCTTCCGTTCTCAATTAACCATCAGAATTTGGGGTTGACACAAACTTTTCTTTTCAAGGTATAGAGCTGACTGAAACCACACCGTTTAGATGAATAGAAGCTTTTTGTAACATACACACACACTTTCCAACATATGGTAAAAATATCTATATTGAGTAATTTGTTCAATTATTGAAACATTAGACTCAATTAACATTTTAATTCTCACTAGCACACACTGCATTTTACTTGCAACTCATCTAGTCATATGGTGAGAAATCTCAGCTTACTATTCATCATTCAGCACTTCTATTGAACCTCAAATCAAAGCAGTGCTGGCAAAGCAATAAAGGTCTCCCAGTTTTATGACAGCACAATGCTTGACTGATCAATTCAATTTTGCTTCTTGAATGTGGCAGTATTCATATTTTATTGCATACTGTGATTTTTACTTGACAGATTGTGCTGGCTCATACTAATTAGGAAGACTATCGGAAGAGAGTTTCTAATGAAATGAAAGAGTGTACTTCAGAGGTAGTCTGTGAAAACAGGGTATATATAATACCACTCCAGTGCAGATCTCCAGCTCTCAAAACTGTGGCTGATATATACCATAAATTCAGGCATCCAACTTATATGCCTAGGGATACAGTTAGTTTCTCTTTGCTGGTATGGAAAATCACCCTTACAAACACTTTTATTTCTAGTCTCCATTGGAACTTTCTAGACAAATGAAACAAATCAATATTTAAAAACATTTCTGGGAATAACACAGAGGATTATTGATAAGCTAACCTTTCCTATAAACTGTGCAAGCATGTTAAATTTTCTGTGTGTCAGAAAACAGACTGGGGTCCTGAGGCTGTGCTGTGGTGCCTGAACTTGGTGGATTCAGGCTCTCTTGGACTCTACCACTGCTGTACTTTGCAGCAGAGTCTCCTGAGGGATGTTTCAGGTGTCCCTAAGAGCATCCATACCTCACAGCTCTTTCCCCTTGTCTCGCTCTGCTTCCTTGGTAGGACATACAAAGGCTATTTCTGTCACAGCTAATAAACCAGGTGGTGGTTTGTCCTCTGGCCCTTAGGGCGAGGGCACATCAAGGTGGTTTTCCATAGTTGTCTTCTTCTCTTCCCCTCTCACCTCCCTCCCCTCCAAGTGAAGCACCCAGCCCAGCACAAGACCCAGGGTGGCCTCATCCCTTCAGCTCAATAAGAGCAGCATGCTCCATGGTACCATGCAGGCCATAATAGAAAACTAAAATGTTAATTTGGCAATATAATTTTCTTAGTCCTTTTATATTTATGCTGTCTAATATTGAGATGCTTGTCAAAATGTTGTTTTGAGGGCATTTTTTGTTAAAACAAAAGCTTTAATTTGTTTATGAGTAACACTGAAGTTATTATTTAAAACCACACACATATAAAGGTGTAGGTAGGCACACATTATTATATTGCTAATTACTTCAATAGGTTATATGGAGTAGTAGATGTACAAATATGTTGAAATAGCCTGCTATTTAACAATTACAATGTCATAGATTTGCCTTGGCTTCAACTACCTTTTATTTTCACATGTACATCAGAACCTTTTAGGGATGTAAATAACTGTGCAAGTAGCAAGGGAGTGTATAAAAAGTATGAAAGCATCACTGACTTCAGTGAAATTACAGCAGTTTCTACCAGCTAACAACTAAGTACTACAGTTGTAATTTAATATCCTTAAAAACTGTATGGTCTTGAAATGATACCATTCACCATTTTATAATAATGCATATCTGTTGGCTGTAGGGATGATACCACTGATTTGGAATAATAATTCTCTAAATAAGAATTTCTCATTATTAATTGGAAAAATTTATGTCCATATTATTGACATTTTTGCTCTTCTTGAAAGTTCTATTCTAAAAAAATTTTTTTAGTGTTATAGATATGAGTCACAAGTGAAAAAAGTGGGAGAACATGAAGCAGCTAAAAATGCACACAGATATGCAGAAACAAGTAGTGCTTTTCTTTATATGTGGTCTGCTGTGCTTACACATATCTCAGGTACCCCCTTTGAAATGAGATTTATTCTTAATTTGCGCCACTGAAGTGAGAGAATTTATTCCATCCTGCTTGTATTTGTAGACTATTCTGAGGTGTTTTGATGTCTTTAAGCTCACAATAAGATTAGCCATTGCACATGGTTCATGGTATGAAAAAGTCCCTGGTATGTAAGTAACCACTAGTAAAAATTCTACTCTTTTAAGGGCAGAAGAGGTACTTCTGATGTTGGAATGGACTGCCCAGGGAGGTGGTGGATTCTCCATCCCTGGAGATTTTTAAGATGAGACTGGATGTGGCACTTAGTGCTGTAGTTTAGTGACCGCGGTGGTAGTGGATCAAGGGTTGGACTTGATGATCTCAGAGGTCCTTTCCAACCCATGTGTTTCTGTGATTCTTGTAGATTTATTGCTAAATCACAACTGCTTGGGTTTCAGACCCTGACTGGTTGGGAAGGTTTCCTCCAGCAGCATCTGTGTTTAGAGATGTGGGTGCTCCCAGTAAGGAGCACAGTCCTCCACCATAACTCATGTTGATGCTGCTATTAAGACCAATGTAGGAGTAGAAACAAGAGGTCCAGGGAACAACTAAACATCTCTAGTTAGCACTTGGGAGCCCACAACTGGAGTTCGGTCGCCAGATCTCTCAAAGGTCTTTGTTACAGGGTAACAAAAGAAGAGAACCCTCTTCCTTTTTTAAACATGCCGGATTTACTTTTATAATTGAAACAGTGAGAGAAACATCTAGTTGAGTTGATAAAAGTACAGCTGTAGTGGTCTTTCTGTAGAGGGTGCAAGATGTAATGGCATTGACTTGTCTTCTACTACAACTTATAACATCTAACCGTTGTACTTTTTTTTACCACTGTATTGAAGAGTATTCGCATTTTAGAGTCTCAAGGCCTCCAAATCACACCTACATGAAGGAAGGTCATGCCATTTGTACAGAAACACTGTAATGGTACTCCAGTGGTACCCCTACAGGGCTTGAGGGAGTTGGGTGGTGAGATCAATGCACCAGAAATTCTGAATCCCACCCAGTATGAGGACAAATAAGCAAGTGGCACGTGGTTATTTCACACACACACTCAACTACTTTGCATTCATTACATTTGTCATTGAGCTGGAAAAAAGGGTCCCTGCTGTTCAGTGTGTACTCGGATAAAGAAAAAAAAGATATTGCTTAAGTAGTATTAGTCTGGGTTTCCCCCTGTAAAGTCAGAAAAGGTTGAGAAGGTTGGACTGAGCTCCCAGTACAATTAACAGCGTTAATAACATTGATGCTGCAAATTAACACACAATGGCAGGCTTAGAAAAGTAAGGCTTTAAATTTCAAGATTAGATCAAGGCGAAACAGTGAAATGTTTTTGTACTTGGAGAAAAGATTCTCTGAAATCTTAACAACAGGCATTTATATTTGATTATATCTAGGAATAAACTAGAAATGAGAATGTTTATATTCCCTTACCAATTGCATATCACTGCATCAGCGGGAAAAGCTTCTGTGGTTAAGCATAGTGCTGCACATGGATTTTTCTTCTGTCACTGTTATAATCACTATGGTATTGTATATAATACTGTATATATTCACCTTTTTTGCAGGCCAGCCTTTACAAATCGGTGCCTATGGTAACAGAGAGTCAGATGGTATGTATGGTACAACTCTGATACACTGTTTTTCAAAATTTGCACAAGCACTAAAGAATATTCATTAGTATTTGTTTTCTTAGTCCTTTGAAAAAACCTGCAGTCTGTATCTTCCTGCAAAGTTGCATTGCTTCTACAGAGCTGCATTCTTTTTTTCTGTTCTGAATACACGGTTGCTTTAATTAACTGTGAAGCCTAACACTACATGTAAACCCATGGAACAAATGACAAACCAGAGTCTTACTGAATCTTGAGGTGTATGACAGCAATAGATTCTGTTACTGGTTCTAGAACTCTTTCAATATTCCACTTCTACAATTTTGTTCATATGCAACAAGATTATAGCACCTATTTTCTTCTTATACACTGTTTTACATCAAAACTGACTTAACTAGTGAAAAGCAAGGGTAAGAGCAAAAAAGAAAGGGCAATTATGCATCAGAGGTTTATTTTAGCTCCCATCACCATTTAGTCCTGTTGGAGCCAAACTTTCTGAAGAAGAGTCGGAAGAGAAGTCATGGAGCCTGTCCAAGTGACAGTCACCACTACTGAATGCTTAGGGAAAAAGGAGACGTGGATGAGAATCTTTCCCGTTGTATTTCTGCTGATGGAATCTTAGGCACTTCCTGAGTCAATTTCTTCTGCCTAGTAATCTTTGACTATATCTTCTTTCATGATTTTTTCCAGTTAATTTTTGAATTTAGTTATATTTTGATCTCTATAATATTCTGTAGCAATAGGCTTTACTTTTTAATTACTCATTGTGTAAAATAGTATCTTATTTCTTTGTTCTAAACCTACTGCTTGACCTCAGTTTGCTGAAACAGCAAATAAATTTTCTTTCTTCACTTTCTAAATAATATTAATGATGTTCTAGGTGTTAACAATAATAGATTACTAATCATCTCTGTTTCATGCAGAAAATTGAAAACTGCTTAGTCATTCTTGAGTAGTATGATGTTGTCCCATATCATTGATGATCCTTGTTGCTCTTTTCTATATTTTTTCAGGTTTTTGTTTTTGAGATTGGGAGACTAAAGCCATAAACTGCTCTTGTATAGCTCTAAAATAGCACTTCCTATTTATATGATGATTTATTGCTATTTCTATTCCTTTCTTAACAATTTATAGTACTTTATTTGTTTCTTCTTACTTGTATGGAGCAGTAAGCCAAGGTATGTATAGAACTGTATACAATAAAGCTTAAGATATATTTTCTGAGTAGCAAGAATGAGTTTCTGAGTTAACTAGTTAGTCAGTGCAACTGCAAATTTAGAATACAGTTAAGTGAAATGTATCAATGCTGAATTCAGTTATTTTTTACCTACCTTATATCATTCATTCACTCAGTTTTGCAAGATCTCTCTGCAACTCTTTGCACTGATACTTTGTTTTTACTCCCCTAATCAGTATTACCAGCAAACTTTGTCACCTTATGAACCACTCTTTTCTGGTATGGATCTGCATCCATAGGCGAGATTCCAGAGCAGATCCCTGAGGGGCTCTGTTTGTGACTTCCTTCCACTGTGAAATTCAAACATTTATTCCAGCCTTTTCCCTCCTATCTTTTAATTGGTCCATAGGACATATTCTCTTTTACTCCATAGCAGTTTAATTTTTTTCATAGACCTTGCTGAAAGACCTTCACCAAAGCCTGTTCCAGACAGCATGGATGCACACCCACTAAACTTTATAATCTGTGATGCAATCTCCTTTTTTTATCCCTGGTCATGCGTTTAGGGACCCAGTGGGAAAAAACCCCAAACACTGGGCCTCACACAGGGTGGTCTGTTGCAATTACCTAACATATTGTCTGTTCCTAGATACGGAGTTTTTTATACTGCTAATTTAAACATAACCTACATCTGCTCTAACAGCCAGCTTTCTTAGATCAATAACTCTTCAAAATAACTGTAAGACTTGTCAGATATGAGTACCCTTTCAAAACCCATTCCCTAATATTTGTTCAAATGTATACTAATTCTGCTCTTTAGTATAATTTGTTCCTACTACTTTGCACAGCTTGAAATGTCACATGTATGGATTTGTGATTCCTGGTCCACTTTGTGGCTTCACACTGGAATTGCTTTACAACTTTATTTATTCCTTGAGCTTTGATTACTCATTTTATGGATTTGTTCTCAAATCTGTGTTGTTGACACTGTACTTGAGACAGTTCCTCAAAAATATTTCTTTGACAGAACCTTCCTAAGTATTCCTGTGGGGAAAGCTGAAGAGAGGGATTAATTTTCAGCCTTGATCTTCTCTTCTTCATGCATGTTTTTTATGCCTCAGTTATATCTACTGGCCCCAGAGACATTTAGTTGTGAGGAAATTGAGCAAGTTTTTGTCTCAAAGTCTTTCTTGGCCTAATGCATGACATTTTTATATTAAGGGCTAGATTTTTTTTCTTAGGTTCTCAACTTCCTATCTTCAGAGCATTTTTCTCCTTGCTCCTTTTTTCACTTCTTTACACTGCTCTTTGAACATTCCAGTATTTATTGGTCTCTTTAAGTCTCTTTATAAGGTGATGCACAGTTTCTCTAAATATTACTGTCTTAAGTAGCATTCCAGTCACTTATAACCATTTCATCCTTTTGGCAGTTCCTTTTTTTTTTTTTTTTAGTAACTATTATAATTATTTAACTATATATTTTGTTTCACTGTTTTTAAATTGCTATCGCTACACTGGAATTCTTGTGCATGTTTTTTGTTCAGGCAGCAATGCTGTCTCTGAGCACACTGTGATCTCTACTCATGAATGATTCTTCAGTAGTTACATTTTGACCTAGAAATTGTGCAGGATTTATTATTCAGCTAATTACCTCTCCTTTTGGGAATTCTCTGACTCACTATAATAGAAGGATTTGGGTTGGAAGGGACCTTAATGATCAACTAGTTTCAACCCCTCTACTGTGGGCAGGGACGGGGTTGCAACTGGGATCTGACCCACCATTTTCAGCAAGATCTCAGGGACAACCAGTGTCATAATAACAGGGGAAAAAATTAGAGATGAACATGGCCATACACCTGCCAGTAAGAAGTTCAGTCTTCTGACTTTTCAGACAAGTATCATGCAAGGCTCATTTTCATGCAAAATACCTTCTGTTCCTGAAGGAGGGTGGCTATGTCCATACTGTCTTTAGAGAGGCACCCTGGCCCAGCCTATAGCTTATTTCTGATTGTGCACTTGCTGACCTGGGCCAAAACCATGCCGGAGAGCACTGTGGCACTAAATCAGTACCACTGATTATGGGTCAGCTCTGGAACTTGTGTCTCGGCCCTGTGTAATTTGTTGAAAGGGCTGCAAACACATCATGGCAGCCAGTGCTACCATAACAGCCTTTACCATTTTTAAGTGTTATTGTAGGAAGACCAACATTTTCCTTGGCAGAACTAAGTTTTAGCTTGTTTGTCAGCAGTGTCAGCTGTGACAACCACCATCAAGGAAAGAGTTCAAGTTTTCAGTTTTGGATCAAAGATTTTATGTAGCTTCTCAGAGAGCTAATAAAGCATTTAGAATTCTGGTTGATATCTGTCACTCTGTTAGCAGAGCCAGACATAAACATATGACTCAGTCAGCACTTGAGTGCATGATTGTTGTTTGGAAAATGCTACCTTAAAAGCATTTCTACCTCATGCTTTTGGAAGAGGTTTTTAACATAAGGAGAAGAGCTTATCCTTGATGATTTCGGGTACCTCTATGGGCTTTTAATTGCATGGTTACATGGTGTGGAGGAGTGCTAGAAGGCCACAAGTCCTTTGTCTGTATAATGATGAGGATAACAAGTGTACCTTTCTTTTTAGTTTTATATTTACCTTTTTGTTGAAAGCCAGACATTTTTACGGATGATTTTCAGAACTGTTGATAGGAAAATAAGTATTTTATGGTGAATCCTATGAAGATAAGTCATGAACTATGGACCATAAATTCATTAAATGAGCACTGCAATTTTCATTAAGTTGGCCTTTGTAATGTAAGAGTTTTTGATGCAGCTTGGCAGTTATTACTCTTTAAAAACAACATCACTGCATGGCTGATTTTTTGCTTTCAGTTGCATATTTTTCTTATTTAGGACACACATAAAAGTGCCCAAACCTGTTGAAAGGAGGGAGGGGATAAAACATAGAGCTAAGGGAAGATATTTTAGTTCCTGGGCCTTGCTCTTCCCAAGTGCATTTTGCTCTTCCCTGCCTCTGCCATCTTCACCTCAGACTTTGGGCACTGCTCTGTCCTTTCCCAGGGCAGAAGCAAAGCACAAAACATGAGGACATTTCCTGCCTCCTGCACCCTCCCCTCCAGTGGACATCCCTCTTGCCTTGTCCTTGCTGGTTGCCTTCAGATCTTATTTTAGGGTGATCCAGAACTCTGTATGCTGCATCCAGCAATCTCAGCTGCATCTTTTTAAGCTTGCTTTCATAATAAGCTTCTCTTTTTTCCAGGCAGACTGCAGGAGTGTATTGCTCTTATAAATAGACAGCACAGTGTTACTAAGTGTACATATCTATTGTATAAATAAATACCATAGTGAATCAAGTTTTCTCTCTGTACTTTTATACCCAGCTGGATACTGAGGATGGGGAGTTGTGACAGCACCTATTTCTCAGTCCCAACTGGGCAAGCTGCCCCTCTGTACAGCAACCACAGAAGTAGCTCAGCAGCAGTCCTGTAGTTACCTATAGAAATTGCGACAGGGACCACCCAATTTCTGTGGAGTAGTCATAACAGAGAAGAACACAATTGACTTATTTAGAACTTTAAATTCAATCACAGACCCTCCAAAACTTGACTTCTTTTGAAATTCCAGTGGGAAAGTATATTTTTTCTTCCTTTTTTTTTCTTACTGAACAAGTCTATTTTAAAATTATCTCTTAACCTCCATTTAGAGTTGATGTTGCAATACATTTTGTTAGATTTTACTGTAAGAGTTCCAAAAATCACAGATGTACTGAATTGAGAAGTTAATAGTAAAATTTTTGGGTTGACTGGTAGCTAATGAAGGGATTTTTTCTTGATTAAACAATCCAATTTGTCTGAAATGATGGGTATCACATATCCATGCAGATTAAATTCACTAAAATTGCACTTTTCCAAGTGAACTCTTAAAGATACTGTCACTCAGTCACTGAGGGGAGCAGCTCTGGTGCTGGCATGATTGGCAGTGGAGTGTTCTAGCGGGGTGCACAGAACAGCCAGGGGAACCTCAGAGGAGGCTGCAAATGCTGCCAGGAGCCATGGCAGCAGCAGTGAGCACCCCTGTGGGAGGCAGGGGGCTCGTGTAGAGGAGCTCCTCCTCTCAGTGACAGCACCCTGGGAGGAGGTGAACAGGTTGAAGAGTATCAGGGAATACAAAAGAGAGATAGATTACTGGAATCACATCCTACCATTTTTTCAGACAGGCCTGTTTAGGAGGCTGTTTGGTGGAGTGCCCTGGGGGTCAGTTCTGAAGAGCAAAGGAATGCGGGAAGGATGGACATTCTTCAAGAAGGAAATATTTAAGGTGCAGAAGCAGGCCCTCCCCATGTGCTGATGGACAAGCTCTTGGGGAAGAAGACTGGCCTGGCTAAACAGAAAGCTCTGTCTAAACTTGGGGCAGAACTTCTTGTGGCAGAAGGAACAGGCAATTCAAGAAGACTACAGGGATGTTTAGAGGTTATGCAGGGAGAAAATTAGAAGAGCCAAAGCCCAACTAGAACTAAATCTGTCCACTGCTATAAAAGACAATTAAAATGTTTCTATAAATATATTAGCAACAAAAGAAGGGCTAAGGAGAATCTCCATCTTTGATTGCACATGAGGGGAAACATAGTGACAAAGAATGAGGAAAAGGCTGAAGTATTTAATGCCTTCCTTGCCTCAGTCTTACTAAAGACCAGTTGTTCTTTGGTACCAGCCTCCTGAGTTGCAAGAAGGGTGTGGGTAGCATAATGAAGTCCCCATATTCCAAGGGGTAATGGTCAGCTAGCTGTTACACCACCTAGACACACATGAGTCCACAGGGCCAAATGGGTACTGAGGAAGCTGGTAGAAGTACTCATCAAGCTGCTTTTAATCATTTACCATCAGTCCTGGCTATCTGAGGAGGTTCCAGCTGACTGGAGTTGAACAAATGAGATATCCATCTACAAGAAGGGCCACAAGGAGGATCCAGAGAACTACAGTTTCACTAACCTGACCTCTTTCTATGAGAAAGTGACCCACTTAGTGGATGATTGAAAGGCTGTGGATGTTGTCTACCTAGACTTTTGTAAAACCTTTGACACTATTTCTCACAGCATTCTCCTGAGAAACTGGCTGCTCATGTCTTGGACAGGTGGTTTGCCAAATGAAAAACTGGATGCATGGCGGGGCTCAGAGAGTGTTGGTGAATGGAACTAAATCCAGCTGGTGGCTGTGGTGTTCCCAAGGACTCAGTATAGGAGCCAGTTTTGCTTAGTACCTTTATCAATGATCTGTGTGAGAGGATTTAGTGCATAGTCAGCAAGTTTACAATTGACACCAAATTGGGTGTTGATCTGCTGGAGGGTAGAAAGGTTTTACAGAGACATCTGGACAGCTTGGATCAGTGGGCCGAGGCCAACGGTATGAGATTCAACAAGGCCATGTGCCAGATCCTGCCCTTGGATCCTGACAACCCCATGGAACACTATAGGTTTGGGGAAGAGTGGCTGGAAAGCTGTGGCACTTAGGGATATAGTTTAGTGTTGGACTTGACAGTGGTAAGTCAATGGTTTGACTCAATGATCTTAGAGGCTTTTTCCAACCTGAATGTTTCTATGATTCTATAAAATCCAGCATGCAGTATTAGTCCCCAGGAAGACTTTCCCCTAACCTGTGTGTAAGTTAAATTACAGCATCACATGTTTTCCTTCCTTGTTTCACAGTTAGTGTTTTGAGCAGCCCAGCGTGAAACCAGATGTGTGGCCGTGCATACAGTGTGACTTGAACTTATCAAGATGCAGCTGAACAGCCGGCAGAAAACCAAACAGCAAAACCCACAAACCATACCGAGCTACTGACAGCTCAGTAGCTATGAAGTTCTGTGCCTAAATACAGCTCTTGACATTTTTGCCTACAATCTGCATTAAAAGTAGTCCAGGCAGCATGACACCTGAATAATTTTGGTGGTGAAATATGTCATTAATAAAACTTCTAAAAATCTAGTCTGTACGGCCCCACTGGAATTGACTGGTCTAAAAAATATTCTGTAAATTGTAAAGTATTTTATGTTATTTTTCTTCCATCTCTTTTCTCCTGGATGTTCTATGGGTCAAGACAAAACCCGGTGTCATTCGTCCTGTGCTGGTGAAAGGAAAGAGTGCACAGCAAAAGGAGGAGCCCTATCAACCCAATCCTTTTAAAAAGTACCTTGAAGAAATCAGTGATCAAGGTGTTGAGCAGGTGAGTAGCTTTCAGTCTGAAGGATTTTATAGCCTCAGCTAGTTTCCTTAAAGAAGGAATAAACATAGATCCTTATTTTGTCCTAGTCTCTTCCTTTTTTTTTGCAAAGTTATATGATTCCCTAAGGGGCACCTGGCTCCTGAAGGAGAGTCTTCAAGCTGGAGGTGGGTACCTGGGCTTTCTACAGAGACATTTTTTTCTAGTGATCAAAAAACCTGTATGTTAAGTAGAGGACCTCTTTAAGATGTCTGTAGGAAACGCTGTAAAAAAAGAAAGTTGAAATCTTGTGCTTCCCTGTCAAGCAAGTGTCTAGATCAGATCTATTGGAAGGTGCTTCTTTCGTTTGGGGCCCAGACCTGAATCTTCTCTAAAGAGAAATGACAGCAAGGACTGGGCAAGGTTCACTCTTCCCTCTCCAAGAAGACTGAAGAGGAGCCCCAGTGTGTTTCCATGTCACTCCCCAGTGCATAGCTCCCAAGGTTCATATCCATGTTCCTCCACAGCTTGAGGGTACAGTTCTTCAGTCACGTGTGAGGGGCATTAATGGGCAGCCTGTTAGTCAGCAAAGGTGCTCTCTTCTCCCACAGCCCTCTGCATGAAGCCACAGGATCACTTTGCAAAAACACATCTTGAAATTTGCTGTCCTATATGAGTCCTTATCTTGGAGAAACCCCAGATAAACAGCTCTGACAGCCTTTTCTCATACATTTATGTTTGTGTCCATTATTGCCAAATAAACCTTAAATGTGATACATAATCTGAATGTCCCTGTTATTAAGCTATCCAATATGTTCCAAATCTTCCATCTGGAGGGAAGCAAAATGAAGCCAATAGTTCTCTTGTCAGACACAATGTGAATAAAATACCATAATAATTGAATTTCTCTTACTCCTCTGCCTCTCTAGTCACACTAAAATTTTAGCAATGGCAGCCCTCTCCTCTTCAAAAGAATTTAATTAAGATTTTAATTTTAGTTCTTTCCTCCCCATAGCTCTAACTTGCTGTAGAAAAATCTGAGTTTCTCAAGAGTATTGCAGCAGTGCAAAGAGAGGAGAATTAATTGTAGTATGAGTGGATGCCAACAACACATGAGTGGTTTCTATAGAATGTAGAGTTTACATGAAATATAAGAAAAAAAAAATAACTTAAAATAGTCCTTTACAATTTTACTCTGAACTTTTGAGGTTTACTGTGAAAATTTGAGTTCAGAGACCACAGGTGATTTGATAGTGAACTATTCACTTACTGAAAACCTTCTGATGCCAAGGTACTGTGCTGCCATTTGCCTGGAATAAAAGAGCAGGAGAGCTGAGCTGGAGCTGTTGCTAGAGAGCTTCTGCCCTAGGCACCCTGCAAAGGCAGGGGTAACTCATACCTCTCTTTCATCAGGGCTGGGCACTGATTCTGCTGGCTATAGTTTTGCTCATGAAGGAATGATGTAATCACCAAACTTCGTATTTTCAGGCAAATACAAACCTGGAGTTATTGCCATAGCTTGAAGCATTTTGACATTTGAAGCTAATTGTGGAAACCATCAACTTACACTTTATAAATTACCTGTGGTACATATTACTGAAGTACTGAAGTCCATTAACCAATGTGATTGTTACAACAAAAGCCAAAATAATTGAATACAAAAGCTGCATATTAAAATGAATGAAAAAAATCATGCACTGACTTTGATAGATAGAAAAGGTAATTTCACAGTTAATATGTTAATAATTTTTCTTCCTTGATTTAAAAGAACACTGTTGTGTGCTTTATAATACTGATAAATTTATCCTAACCTAAGTAATATTACAAGTTGCTGTAAAACACTTGTTACTTTAGAAGATCTCTATTAAGACATCTTTGTTCTGAAAAAAGAAATACTGTGACTTGCATTCAGATGAATTCACTTACTTAACAGAAACTGATTTTGTTTGTGTGAGAAATGGCTATGTGATTCTAGTGGTGGTCTAGGAGGACAATTAATAGTACAATCATATCCAGATCTAGGGAAAACACTGAAGTGCTGAAGAAGACAGTATATGCTTTTAATTTCAGCTCTTGCCTCTCAGAGTAGGTTTATTGTGCTAAAATAAGTCCCTTGTGGGTTGAGAAGACTTGGGTACCCACATGAGGATGTTCACAATCTTACAGCACCTGTGAAAGTCTCCTGAGGGGTTTTAGTGCCTGTGAGAGTGCTGCAGCACTGACTGTGTGACTGGGCTACGTGCCCAGACAACAGCTTGAAAATTGCTGTGGTTGTCTCTAACCACTGGGATTTTTAGCCTTTAAAGACACTCATTCTCCCTCTTCACCTGCTCCCAGTAAATGAGCATTTTTGGCTGCACGGTGGCTGACTTCCAGAGAGGGGGAGGTGTTCCTGTCAATGTTACCCCCAAATCAGGTAAATTTACTACTTCATGGGATATACGAGCTGGGAATTAAAACTAGGAACTGAGCATTCTGCTCTCTGTGGAGGAGCTGGTGCTAATCTACTTGTCCTCAAATGAGAATTTAGCAGTCATTGACGGTGGCTGAGAGCAAAACTGCCCATACTCTTGCCAATTTTTTCAACTTTTCTTTGAAGATTTTCCCAGTCATGCTGGGAGGTTCATCTCTTAAATATCTTTTCCCTCCCTCTCTCTGAGGTTTACTTTTTTTCTAGCACTGTTACCAAAACCAACCTCTCTTGGTGATGTTGCTGCCCCTCCTTCACTGCCATCCTGATGCTGCCCATCTTGAAAGGACAGTCCTTTTCAAACTGCATCTTTGAGGAGGGTAGAGACTAAATGAGATTCCAGATGGTATCAGATTTATTGATTTTTCTCTTTTGATTTTTCTTAGACCTCTGCAGTATCTCTCTATATATATCAAACCTCCCAGTGTGACACTGACCACTGGTGACTATGTGGGTGACATCGAGTTTGAGACATAATGATGCAGGCAGCTGTAACTTGTGACCTTCAGCTTCCTGTCCCTCTGATGAACACAAAGGGTTTTTTGCACACCACAGAGTATCTTGTTTGCTTTTCATTTCATTAAGAAATGCCCCTATGTGGAAAAGACCATTTCCCTTATAAAATAATAGTTTTTTTCTGTAACAGGTAGCTGTTCTCATGCAGATAACAGAGGGAAAAAAAATTAGTAAAGATCATCTGTGAAGGATGCAACTCAGCTCACAGATAGCTCTCTTCATCTTTGTTTTGGATAGACTGTAAATAGGTTGTGGATATCCCCCTCAAACACTTTTTACAGACAGAGTGTAATATTTCTGAGGTTCCAATCCAGCAATATTAAGCTTCCCACGTTTTTAGATGCCTTCACTGGTATTTTTCCCATCATGAGAAGGAATTTTTTCCTTTTAGTGCATTTCAGTAAAATTTCAAGAATTTTGCAAGTATGCTCCAATTTGTTCAAAAAAGTACCATGAAATATACTGGAAGTAGATGTAACTTGTGAGCAGTGTTGATATGATGGCTTTATGAAGATTTTAATTTCAAATTTCTGGGGGAAAAATAAGACATTTTGTTACATAATAACATTAAAAGACTCATAAAGAGTGTTAGAGAATTAATGTGCTTGCAAATATTTATTAGCAAGAATATACTTAGACTCCTTTGTCATATAAAAAAGTAAACCACTTTGGTCAATGAAGGAAGCCAGATAAGGATGAACTAAAGAGATATTAGTTACACTTTGAATGAACCTGTGAGATCAGTTTGCCAAGGTTTATCATTAACAGAAGCAGGACTGGTGCCTCTGACGAGGAGCAGCAGGAGGCAAGGTTGGTGTGAAGTGACTCCTTCCAGGCTCTGATCCACTTGTTTGCTCACACTCACTATTTTGGTGAGCAATGCATTAGTTTGTCCTGGAACTAATCATAGCTCTTGTCACAAGTTTTCTGGTTTTTGAGTTTAAAAAGCATAGCACAGGGAAGTTTCTGGTCTAAACTCAGCCAGCCAAGTTGGTGAGAACTCAGGATGTTTTGTGTCAACAGCCTTGACAAAAACCTAAGTGTGAGATGTGTGCCAAAATCTTCTGTTTAAAAAATCTTTTAGGTGCAAAAAGAATGTACCTATTGGTTTTCTAAAAACAGAAACACTGTTAACTACTGACAACTTAGAGCAGTGAAATATATTGTGTATGCACCTTCACTGGTTTAACTCTTAAACATCTGAAAAGGCATGTTAGAGTATTATTAAAAAGCCTAGTGCTCCTGCTAGTTCACAGATAAGGCAAAGTTTCTGCTGTACCTCTCAGACACTGTTTTCATATTGGTTTTGGTCCCAATCCACCCTCTCATAAAATGTCCCAAATGTGGCCATTTTAACCTAGCACAAGATCCTTCAGGGCTTTCTTTCTCTGTCACTTGAGCATCAGCTGAGCAGCAGGAGGGAGATTCACTGGACCCCAGTCAAAGTATAACTGGTTCAATGGGACACCTACAGCAGGTTTTTGTGTGTGCACTTTCATGCCAAGTATTGGCATGAAAGCTGAGTACCTTTTCTGGTGAATCATCAAGACCTATGAAATGTGAAAAAAATGCACTTTGCTTTCTGCCCAGACTTCTTTTTTGCACCCATTAATCTGTTTCTGTTTTCTTTTTTTTTTTTTTTTTTTTTTTTTTTTTTTTTCATTGAAGACTGCTCTCCTGCACCCTCTTTATCCAACTAAACCAATTTCTCCAAGTTCCCTTTGCATTCTCCATCCACCTCCCTCACTGACTATCTAAACTCTGGACCTTTCAGCCACTTGTCTTCCATCACATGTGATGTTCACAACAAATCCTGTAGACCTTACAGTCACAAGTCTTTGTACAGTAAGGTGAGCGTCAAGTGTGGTGTGATTCAAGAGCTTTGTCAGATTTTTATAATTTTAATTCTAGGCAGAATTCAGCTGAGGCATTAGGATTCAGTAGTGGCAGGTGCTCTGTGAGATGCATCTCAAATAAGCCTGTGTCTCCAGATTCTCCTTTCCTTGGCACAGCTTGTGTGAGGTCTTGCTTCCTTCAGACCAGCTAGGACAGAGCTCCCATGACTCTTCATTCAAAATATTTCTTCTCTGAAGGAGGAATAATCTATTTCATCCCTTCATGCTCAGTTACTTTTAACATTTACCCACATTAAAGTAATGGGGTATTTCTTTTTTTCTTGGGGGCTGAGCAAAGGGAGCATAACTTGAGAGAAACACAGGCTTTTCTAGTGGCTCTGTCTGTCATCCTGACAAGCAGTTGTCTCTTGCCAGTACAAAGGGCATCACATTATTGCTGACATTTTTGTCTTCTTTGAAACAACAGTGGAGAATTTAGAGACAAATCTCTGTAATCCAAGGTGTGTGGGTAACAGGGCTGGCTAATGATTTTGTAAGTGAACACTGTGCCCCATGTCTTAACTGAAGTCTTTTTGAAGAGCAGCTGGCACAAGGTACCTCAAGAGAGCCCCTGTCTGGTGTTAGAAAAGCATCAGTTGTGCAAGTCCATGGAAGATGTTGTTTGGAACCTCTCAGATTCATCCCTTCCATGTCCTCTTTTTCTAACACAGAATCTGCAAATGATCAGGCCTTGGTGCCAGGAGAGATTATCCCAGTCTGAGATGTACAGCGTGCTTTGTTTGAGATGCAAGAGGTTAAAACCAGTCATTAGGTACTGTTTCTTTAGGCTATGTCATAGTTTCCTCACCAGATCGCATTTGATAGACCGAGTTTTGTTCCGTTTAAGTTTTTACTGATCTGGGCTGACATGTTTACTTAGACAGCAATGATTTTATAATCAAGTGTTTTTTGACAAGTTTCCTGGTTCACTGTAGGGCATTCACATAAACACGCAAATAGTTCATAAGACCACTAAAGCCTTTTTTTATAATCAAGATGGGTATTTGCTGTCGCTAATGAAAACAATAATAGAAACTCAGAAATTTGAATAGAAAAGTGAATAAGGCAGGGAAAAGTTGCCTCAAGAAAATTAAGATAGTGTAATTTTTTGGCATATCATGTTAGCTGTTCTTTTGGGAAACAGGGTAATCAAATGTCAATACTGGGCTAGCTTAATAAAAACAGAGGTTTATTCACCCCAAAAGTAAATATTCCTCAGTTGGAATTTTTTAATGTTTTTGTTTTGGTCTGTAATATTAATATTCTTCAATAACAAAAGGAAGATTAAGTTTTTTTAAAATTATCAATATTTAATATTTGAGTCAATATATGTTGATAAAAATCCTGACAATATTTACCTGTTATTTCCTGCACCACCCAACTACATTCTGAGCTTGAGCTATTAATGTTTTTAAAAAGAAGTTATTTAATTTATTGTCATAAATAATTAAAGTAGCAGAAAACACAGTACAGCAAACACAGTATCAGATATTGAAATTTCAAACAGTTAGACCCTTTCTGTAAACAATATCCTGATAGCATGCAAATTTTTTTTCATTCTCAACTATACCTGGACTATTATCTCTGAAAATTCCCTGAAGTTCTCCCTCTCCACTCCTCGTCTCTTAGGATAAGGGATGATATGCAAGTGACTCGCTGTATCTCCAGGCGTCCACTAAACACGTGGTCAATGTCCACGTGGTCAATCTATACCTGTTACCCTTCTAATTTTGTGTTGTATTTTGCTTCATGTTCCACTAGAGGGCAAAACCTACTGGCATGAATTCTTAAAACCATTCTAAGTATGTTGTAAATACAGTTTTGAGAAGGGAAAGGAGGTCCCAGTGGATGAAGTTGTTATTCTTCACCTTCACTTCTGTTAAAAAATTACCTGTAAGTGTTTCCTCAGAAATGGGGAAAAACAAAATGACCACCTGTGTCTTACGTTAGTGGTACCTGATGTGGTGAGGTCCTAAACCCAGGATAATTTCATTTGTTGGCTTAGGGCATAAGAAAATAACAGCTATCTGAAATGCTTTATTGGAAGGGCACTGTGGTGTTGTTTAGGCAGCCTTGACTCCATGCCAGATTGGTTTTGTTTGAAGCTCTACCAAGTACCTGAATCTCCATAGATGATGAAATTATGCAGATGAAGCTGAAAGATAGACTTGGCAGGTTTTGTAGATTATAACTGTTCAAACCGATGAAATCCATAGGTTGTGTCCCAAATCATTTCACAATGTGGTTTTAGCTTTGATGGGAGGAGACAGTGGGAACCAAGGTATTGTGGCTCTCTCCTTGCATCTGCAAACAGGCTGTTCCTGAAATAAAAATGTTCCCCATGTAAGTGAATTGATTCTCTTCCTACTTGCCTTGTTATCTCTTGTCCTCTCCTTCCCCATTCTGTCCCCCAGACAGAGGTGCTGCTGCTCTTATTTGAATTCCTCGGTTCTAAATAATTATGAGTTAAACTTTGTATAATTAAAAGAGCTCCCTTTCTTTTGATTGCAATAAAACAGCTTAGGAAGATGAACTTGAATACAGCTATTGCAGTGATTGAGAGCCTGAGGTAACATTTAACTCTGTGGTTGACTCCAAAGCATGCTTCTGATGGGAATTCCTCCAGCCTCTGACAGAAGACTGTGTTGAGTGGAAGAGCAAAACCCTCCACCTGGAATACTGTGTCCAGTTCTGGTCTCCACAGTTCCAAAAATATGCAGACAGACTGGTGAGAGTACACAAATGGGCCACAAAGGTGATCAAAGGGCTGTAGAACCTGCCTATGAGGAAAGATTGAAGGAGTGAAGTCTTTTCCCCCTGGAGAAGAGAAGGCTCAGGGAGGATCTCATCACAGTATCCCAGTACTTAAAAGATAGTCATAAAGAGGATGGAGGCTTTCTCTTCACAGGGAGCCACATGGAGAAGACAAGGGACATTGGGTACAGCTTGCAGTAGGAGAGGTTTCATGTTGTTATGTAAAAGTATTTTTTTACAGTGAGAGGAACTAATCACTGGAAAAACCTCCTTAGGGATGTGGTGGAGTCCCCATCACTGGAGGTTTTCAAGATGTGTTTGGACAGGGTGCTAGGTAACCTCTTATGGGCTCTCTTTCCCACAAAAAGTTGGACCCTCCCAACCTGTGCTGATGTATGATTCTATGACTCACACGGAGGCACACTCAGTGTAAGTATCTGTCAGGGCAGAGACCACTAGATTTTAGGAAACCAGCCATCATTTTGGAGGAGAATGACCTGCCCTAGTAAAGAGTCAAGGAATGAGTGGGTGTAATTCCCTCAGCTGGGGACGGCCGCTCTGTCCCTAAAGACTTTCAAAACTGACTTTCTGTCATCAAGGGCTGAATACACGATTTATAAATCTCCATGTCTGTTAAATATTTAGCAACACAGCCTTTGAAAATGGATTGGAGGGAACTGGCTTTTTGCATAAAGTATGAGAAACATTAAAAAAATACCATTTCTGTCTGATCAGGCATCACTTATAACAGTAGCAGAGGACAAGTTCTCTGTAATGTCCAGTTTTGGGATTAAACCAATCCAATTTTTTTCCTGGACCTAAATGGACTTTTCTTGAAATCACTAAATGTAGTTGTACTAAAAGTGTTAACCTTCCATAATCACTTGCAGGTCTCCAAGCTCATAGGTAAGCAGAATATTTAAAGGGAATCTTTATTATATTTTAAATGAAATTAGTGGTGTTTACCTCATCATCCAGTCTCCTACTCATTGGAGTTTATATTTGATTAATGGCAGCATAGTGGGAATTGTCATTCTGTGAACACAGCAGCCTTTGAAGGTTGCCATGGAAAAGCACTTTTCTCCCAGACATCATCCCAGCTGCTTTTATTTCTAGAAGACAGTTTCTTACTCTCTTTTGAACTTTGCTATTTAGATGTTGTACTTGTGTAGGTGTATTGTGGTTGATCAATCTTCTTCTGTGTTCCAGAACAATTGCTTTAGCATAGGAGTAAACAACTCAGCTCTTTATTGCTGTGCTGTAAATTGGACCTCCTTGTTGGGAATATACTAATACTTAATATTACTGTGTCTCCTTTGTATATTCTTTCATGACATTTCTTGGGCTTAGTGAGTAATTTAATTATATCATACTTAGATGACATTTCTATCACTTTTAACTTGGTTTGATAATGCCTTCAGAAAATACTCAGTTAATCTTTAAAGAAAGGCATTTCTCGTGAAGCTCTTTAGAAAGATCATAACTTGGAAATCAGTTACTTTCTTCAAAAGCATTGAATTAGCAACAGAACTTGAAGGTAGCTTAGGTTCAACAGGAGACCCAGAGTTAGTGCAACACGCACTTAACATGGAGGTGCCCTAAGTCTGGCACTGCCTGGAATGAACTCTGTCACCCACTTCTCTGGAGACAGCTCTTCCAAAGGGAAAAAAAGGAATTGATTATTGTGTCACCCCTTTTAGTCTGTGTAGTTAGGAAAGTTTGAGAGCCTTACTATCCTATTTCCACAAGGAGAAGCTGTAGATAGTATTTCTTTGGTATTTCTTTGGTGTATTTCTGTTCATTTAAAAAACAAGGACACAAAAAGTAGTTTTTTCTTGAACGCAGTAGGATCAAGCCCCAGCAGGCACTTCCTATGCTTAGAAATGGAAATATGCTTCCTGGTGAATGCCCAGAAGCGTCCAAGTTTCCTCTTGGAACATAGTTACAGCACTTCTGTTTCTTTCCGTCTTTTCATTTATATAGGCTGTCTCTGCTGGGACAGATTAAACCAGTTTTAAGCCCCACAAAGTGCTTTGAAATGCTTTGTCTTCGTTCCTAGAAGTCTCTACACAATATAAAATTTGAGTTCATCCTTATCACTGGCTTTCTAGGGTGATTGCATCTAGTCTTCTGCATAGTGTATTTCAGTCAGACATTTTTTTATACAATAAGCATTATCAAATGCAATAGGAATTCTGGCCCTAGCTAGCAACTAATTTCTGAGTCTTATCTTAGTCTTCTGTATCTTCAGATTAATATGGGAACACATTTTAGGAGAACAAACAAAGGAAACACAGCAGTCCAAATACTACAACACTTCTAATGTGTGCTTTTAATGTCTCTGTTCGTGAAGGGGATTCTATGGCACATCACATGGTGATGGGGGCAAGCTTGTTGTAGCTTGGAGTCTGCCTCTGATGCTCGAATCCTGATTCGTGGCTGGATTTGGATTGGATACAAGTCCATTTCTGTAGGAATTCTTTAACAGTAGAAAATGGAATATTAATAAATATCTATTAATGATTCAGCAAATGGAAACTGCAACCTGGGGACAGGTCTTTGCTTGTAATATAGTAAAAAGACAGAAGACAAGATTACAAAGAACAGAAGCAACCCAAAGGTAAAGGTTATTAATGACAGCAATAGCAGAAATATATAATTGAGTAAAAAATATCAAACGAGACTTGGAGCATGTGTAACCTGTATGAGAAACAAAAATAACACTTGTACACCTCTTATTGAAAACAGGGAGAAAGCAAAACTTGAGGGAAAATCATATTTAATGAAAATTATGCCCAAACAACCAGAGCTATAAGAAGTTCATATCTTAGATCTCACTGAACACAAATGTTTCTATGCAATTTTCTGCTGCTTTTTTAGATTGTAAAAAATACTATTCAGATATCAAGAAAAAGTAACCAATAAGCTAATAAACCTTTGGAAACTTTGAATTTTAAAGGACGAATTGGCACAATTAAAATTAACTTAACTTTTACTGCAAAAATTGATATAATGTGTACTCTGAAATATGATCTTAATTCGGTGCACTTTCAGTTATCTTAGATAAAAGTATAAAATACAACTAGTTCTGGTGAAATTCCATGTACTTGAATTAAAGAAGCCACTATTTATGGATTTACAGAGACGTTATGAACTAGCTTTCTATTTTTCTCAGGTAAACACTGACTATAATATTAGTAGTTACATTATGGACAGAATATGATCTTAATACGAGTTTTTATATAGTAGGTGACTGTTACACATGTCCACTCTTGAAGATTCAGTCAAAGTTTGTTGTTTGGATTTAAAGTAGCTAAGGCCAAAGATCTCTGTTGCATCAGAAGCTTATTTAGAAAACAGAGCTTATTCTGTTTTGCAGCTACTCTGATAAGAAAATATGCAGGGGAAAGCAAGCTCTGAAAATTAAATCAATTTATTTCACATTCTCACCTGGAAAGCAGTTAAATTCTTTGGCTGTTGTCATTCAATGAGCAGTGAGCCCCTTACTCGGGCCAGGAAACAGTCAGTTCTGAGCAATTACTCAATTTCTGTGAGTCGCTAAATAGTTCACAATCAATATTCTGAGGGAAATTTCAAATATTTGTGTTGTCAGAAATTTTGACATTTTCTTTTAATGTACATAAAAATTTGAAAACATTTAAATACTCCAGAAACCAATATACATAATTTGGGTTATATGAGCTAACTCAAAGCAGTTCTAATCCATGTTGTTAGAAGATGTTTGTCTTCTCTGCTGCCTGTACCCTATGGATGTGTATGTTGTGGTTCTCATGCCTGGGGTCTTCATTATGGGCCTGGAACTCTTGCTGACCTCCAGCTCCTATAATCACCTATAGTGAAATTTAGCCCTGCAAAGAACTGTAGTCTTCATTAGTCCACAGCAGAAATCAGAGACTCTTACCATGATTGCCACAAAGTGCACTGTTAGTGAAATACATTTTAATGTTTCATGGAAGTGTTCCAAAGTGGAACATCCAGGACAGAAAACACAGTGTTCTAGTTAGAGATGAGTTTTCTTACCGTTAAATACTTCATTTTAATTTTCTAAATTACTAGTGAGAATTTGCAAGACAAATCAAAATATTTTGCAGAAAGTTTCATTTTTCTGTTGCTAGTATTTTTCATTGAAAAATCATTTTGTTAGAAAAGCCCCAGTCAAACTGGGGCCATGGACTGGCCCTGCTTGTGAAGTTTAACTTGGTCTAGGAAAAGACAGCCTGAGGAAAATTGATGCACTTCTTGTGTGCATCTCCCTCCCACTGTACTTATAGATAAGGAATCCCTACTGCAAAGCCCTGTAACTCCTCCAGCCTCCGGTATTCTCCAGTATTAGGTTGCCTAGAACAGTTGTGGTTGACCCACCTCTGGAGGTGTTCAAGGCCAGACTGGATGGGGCTTCGAGCAACCTCATCTAGTGGAAGGTGTCCCTGTCCATGACAGGGCAGTTGGAACCAGATGTTCTCTAAGGTCCCCTCCAACCCAAACCTTTCTATGATTCTTTCAGTCTCATCGCACTCGGATGTCCTCCAGGCCCGTGCCTGGTGAGAACCTATCAGAGAACCACGTTTGTGCGTTTGCAGTGCCTGGAAACAGTTTTGAGATCTTCAAGACAAAAATGCACAGCTACAGTAGTGTATAATCATGATTTGCACATCTTTCAGGATGTTCTATTGTATAAGTGTCTGAAGGCATATTATAAATCTATATTGTGATCACCATTTCTACCTTTCTTTTCCTTTTACAGAGAAGTGAAAGATGCAAAAGAATTGGGTACTTAACTGACTGAATCTTTGAAATAAATTTTGCACTGTGTCATTTCAAAGAGCCTAAAGAGTTCATAATCATAAATTGTCCCTTTATATTATATTATTTTCTTTCCCCTTGGCTGAAGGTAGTCCTTGCTCTGCTGCTTTGGGTGTTTTACTATTTACTGGTAAATGAGATTTCATGTTCTTGTACTCAGACAAAGTGGATATCCATAAAAGAGTTTTATAAAAATATTTCTTGTTATGCATGTCTAAATAAATATTTTCCGCCTTTGAGAAATCAGTAATTTTGCCTATTGTGAAGGAATGTATCTATGCTTAATAAGAGTCTAGAGTACCTCATTTATTTTCAAAGGGGATTAAAGACTTAACAGAGTAGTTTGAAAGAATAGTGTAAATATAAATGGTCTCTGGTTACTATAGTTGAAATATTCTAATTTCTTATGTGCATTATCTCTCACTGGTTCCGGTTTTAAACCTGTGCCTCAATTAGCAAAGGTTGCAGACCCTCTAGAGAGTGACTTAGATTAATGAAAAAGGCCTTAAATTGAGAACACTTTAGAAAGCTTTATGTTAGTTCAGAGGCAGCTGTGATTCATAGCACAATAAAGGTAAACTGACCTTTTAAAGGCAAATATGTCTTGCCAATTACAGAACTAAATGAACAAAGGTCTAACGAAGATGTTATATAATCACCTCTTTTCTAAGCCTTGACTGAGTCTGTAAGAGGTTATTTTGGCCAGGTATGTAGCTTCCCTTTGAACTTATATGCTGCAAATACTTATATATTGTAAAGATATTCTGCTCTCCTCAGTACAATTTTGCAGCCAGAAATGCAGATTTAGTTTGCTCTTTCACTGTTCTTAGAAATAATAAAGAAAATGACTGTTGTCAGGTCTAAGGAGGGTCTTGAGACTTATACTCAAGGAGCATGGTAAGGCAGAATCATGACTGAGAGGGGCATTTTAGGTTAACAGGGCAGGCAATGAATACCAGCAAGAAAGGCCAGGATGAAATAACACAAAGAAGGGCATTTTTCATTGTTTGGCTGTCTGCAATTTGAGAAAAAGAGCTGCAGCACTACCTGACTGGGGAACTTTTCTTTCTTGCAAGCAGTGTACCGTTCTTTTCAAAAGGCTTAGCTGCATGTCAGAACACGATATGATTAATGCTTCTCGTCTCTTTGGTTGACCCTTATGCTTTGCCTGGAATACAGAGATGCCATATTCTGGCGAGGCAAAGGGTAACTCAACTCTTGGGTTTATTCCAATGAAATACACTTGCCAAACACCGCGGGTGTTGTTAGAACTTTGTACCTGTGCATCATCACGGACTGCCCACCTTTGGTAGTCACAGGGTGCTGGGTTTGGAAGTGGGACTTCTGTCTCCCATGAAGACCATCAAACACTTCCTGTGTGTCCTGCAGAGCTGGGGTGGTGTGAGGTCTGGGGGATGCCTTGGTGGCTGCCTGGCTGATGCTGGAAGCCAGGTGAGCAGCAGAGGGAGGAATGTTGCCACTGATAGGGTCTATGCTCCTTACTCCTTCCTTACCCTTCCTTTGCCTAAAATTATTTCTTTGTAGAAATTTATTGAATAAATAGATAAAATTGTTGCCTAAAGTTATTCACTCATCCTTCCATTTTGAGTAATAATAATAATAATAATAATAATAATAACAACAACAATAATAATAAAAGTTAAGTGGTTGAAAGCTGCTGTTGTTGCTAGAGTTGATTCTTTCTTCCCTGAAAAGGAATCAGGGCAAATTCACAAAGGGAGAGAGCAATACATTGCAGATCCATAATGTAATTTCAGAAAATTAGAGTACATTCCACTTCACTATCTTTCTTTGTGTGCTGGGACAGTTTAGCAGATCCATTTTGCTTCTCAAAAAGCACAGTGTCAAAATCAATTTTCTTAGAAGAAGAGCAATATTATTAAGCAACACGTTTGTTGATTTACGATTTGATCTAAATGCCAAAACAAATTAATGCCTTTGGTAATCTGAAAATAGCAGGCTTCTTCCCATCTTGTTTTTATGGAATCCTAAAATACTCAAATCCCAACACTTTCAACAATCTCTGCTTTAAAGACAATGACTCTGTGTCACTGTATAGGAAAATGTCAAAAGCTTGTGATCTTGCCATTGCCTTTATAAGCTCCAGATAATCTATTTACCTGCATTCTAATTAAAATCTCCTTGAAATTGGTATGGTTCTTCACTTGAGTCACATCCACCAAGCTTCATTAGTCAGATGAAAGACATATAATGTTCAAAACACTGGAAAGTTTCCGAGATCTAAGACTCCTTTCTGCACATACTGATTACTGTTACACAGCATTTTTTAGTTAAAAATTTTTATGATTTATGTCTATGAAATTTTGAATTAAGAAAAGCTCTTCTGGAGGAGATTTAAGAAGATATTCAAAGTGACAGAAATATGGTTGCAGTTTTCAATAACTTTATGTGCGTTATCTCATCCTAAATGTACCATAGGGCAGGTGCCCTTGCTATGATTTTTACTTGAGATGCCTCCTTGAAATTCAAAAGGGATTTATCCCTTCCCCACTTTTTTAATTATGGGAATATAATATAAAAGAAAACAGGTCATACCTTTAAAAAGATTTTCATACAGACAAGGAGTAGCAACAGGGAGTCTGCTGAACACAAATGAGATTTCTTTGCCTTGCTGTCCTCTGTATGTCTGAGGGGTTTGGCTTGAATTATTAAATTTTAGTGATATTTTATAGAGAAATTAAATTGATTGTGGATTTCTTTTTCCTGTTTTTAACCTCATGCTCTCTCCAACTTGTGACATCTTGGCTCAGCAGCCCAGTCATCCCATGATGCCTATTCCAGAAAATGAGACACTCAGCTCTAAGGAGGTAATCAGTTGTCATGTAATGGGTTTAAGCATTTGCATGGTAGTTTTATGATTTATGTACATAGCTTGTATAGAGTTGATCAGCAAAAATTTGCTGAGTGTTCAAAACTGCTTTTTTTCCAGTGCAGGGACTAGATAAACATTAATTGTTCTTAATGATTAACGAAGAAAAGAAACAGAGTTGTTTTGCAGCCTGTGTTGCATATGTGAATTTGGAATAACACTAACATTTACACTTCAGGTTCCTGACATGTGTTGTTGGGAAGTAAGCAAGTGGAAATTGTTAAATTATGCAGTTAGTCCTATTTAAGTAACACTTTCCACAATTTTCAGTCACTGATACAGCTTCTGTTTTAAATACCAGCTACTACAACAGCTTCCAAAAGCACTTAGGATAATTAGCTGTTGAGAATAACATAAGAAACAGTCAAGAAAACGTAAAAAGTAGTTCAAGTTAGTGTCAGTTTTATTTGACTTTGAAGAAGGACAAGTTTTCAAATTTTCATGAAGCCTAAGTTAAGGGGCCAATTCCCTACTACTTTTACATATCTAAACTCTAGGACCATAGTGGTTACCACCCTAGATAATTCATTCAGTGAGAGCAGAAGCAATCTACTAGTCATTATCAACTTTCTCTTGAGACAGAGCATATAAAAATTAAAAAGGTTCTGCTGGCACCAGGAAGTCCTTTTTACCAACAAGGTTATGAACATGAAGCTGATTTATAGCCTCAATGTTGAAATAAACATACATAATGTAATTAACTATCGTACTCTTTACTCTGGCTTTGGAATGTAATAGAACATCTTTAATTAAAGGACATTTACAATATTATCTTTGAAATTCACATTTTAAGGCATAATAGAGTACGTTATGACACAAGAATGAATTTTTTACTGCTGAGACCTCTTTTATGAGGCGCATGTTCACAATTATTTCACTAGTTTTTTGGTGAATTTAACAGTACAGATAGGAATGATAATTAAATCTTTGTAACACAGCTTATTTTTAATTGATTATTTTAGAATTTGATTTTCTAGTTTTGCTAAAAACAGAAACATGATAATTTAATGTTTGCCAATAATTTCTGCCAAATGGATAACTTTCTTGTTTTGAAAAATACTGAGAGAGTTTTGGGGTCAAGGCCTTCATATTTTGGAAGCAGAGGATTTTCCTGAATTCTGAGTTTGTTGACAACATATCAATATATCCTCACAGTTTATCTCAGTTTCCACTGGAAAAAAATGGTCAAAAAAGAGTAAAAGAAAAAACCTTGATTTCTCACTTGTTGGGTGGATCTGCACCAGGAGTATATAAGCATGAATGTAGCCTCCTATTTTCATGTGCATCCCTGGCCTCTCTGTGCAGGTTGTCAGAGGCTTTGAGTTTTTCATATCTCTTTTTGTTTGAATCTTCATCACAGACTTCTAGCCTCCTCCTTTTTTCCTTGGCTTTGACATTTCTGCTTATTTCTACACCATCAATCCCCTTTCCTCTGCCTCCCAGAAGCCACTTCTTGATTCTCTCAAAAGCAGTGTCTGCTGTGGAACTATTCAAAAAAAGACACAAAATGCCCTCACAAAGTGAAGTTAGACCACAAATACCTTACAGATCTTCTCAGATAGGTGTTTTTTTCCATCCCATCTGCAAAGTTTCTGAAATATTACTGAAATATTGAAGTTAAGGTATTTCATTAGATGGTCATGGGATAGACTGTACAGTTCTGAGGATAAATTTGTTGTTGAAATTAAGTAGATTTACACTACATCAGGAACTCTAAAATGTGTGTGTATACATACACATATATGTATTTATGTGTATTTGTATAAATGTGTGTGTGTGTATGTATGCATGTGTGTATATGTATATTTACAGCCTCTGATGATGCATATGATTTTCTTGTATTTGAAAATAAGATTGAGGGAAGCAAAAAGCTGAATTCTAGTCTCTCATCCTTCTTCTCTACAATTTACACATTGAGGGAGAATTTTGCAGATCTAATGGAAAGATGGATCCTTTCAAACAGAATTCTTTAAGAAACAAGACACATAATTTAGCTGATACATTATCAAGATCAATTCAGTAAGTGAAGCATCTCATACTTACATTATAAAGTTGGACTACCGTGAGCGAGATATTCTTGAAAAGAGTTTGTATCATTTTCTGAATTAGCAGTGACAACAAAAGTGCTAAATTCTTCAGGTTAGAGGCCAACTTGGTCTGTTCCAAGACAGGTAAAATATATAGTCCTGTCTTCCGAAAGTTTCCTTATATTTAAAAAACACTTGGAACAGATTTTTAATTTAGTAAAAAGCTTAAATTTGTTACAACCATTGCAGAATTTGTACCATGATCTCTAGAATAAAAATATCTGATGAAATTGCATTTATAAGGACCAAAGAAAATCAACTGGAAAGAAGATTTGTAAGTGCTTCTATCAGTACGCTTTGTATTTCCTTTGATTAACGTCTTATTGGATGACAGTTATTCACTACTTAATGTTAGCTAGAGGCAAATAGTTATCTTTAAAGTTGAAAAAAAAGTGTAAGATACCATTTTGTACAGCTGAGCAACATGACTATCTGTGCTGGTTCCCTGTGGCCTGTAACTAATGTGTGTTTTGTAACTGCGACTATGCACATGGACTTCAGTCCATGTAGATACATCAGGAAGAATTGTGTCAGACTCGCCACAAGCTGGTCAGAAAGTAACATCAGGAGATGAAACATTTAATGTTTTCTCTATTACAAGTCAAAGAAAATATTCTCTTTGAATGAACTATTCAAAGTACTTGTACAGGTCATGAGATCTAATTTTCCCCCCAATTTTTAATCTCATTTTTATTAGAGGAGGTGACCAGGGCACACCATGCTGGCCATGTGGAGGCTGAGCAATGTCTTTGTATGTTTAGTGGGTGGCAGAGAAGACACAAATGCATCTAGAGATGACCCCCTTTTCTCATTCTCAGTTAAGAAGGACTGAACAAAGGCATCTGTTTCCCTTGAGATCTATTGCTGGAAACAGAAGTATGCAGCACTGATACCCAGAAAGGGATCCACACTTATGCTGTCTTGGAGACAGACAGGAGAGCAACACAGAACCAGGATCAGCTCAAGATATTTCGGACAGTCTTCTTAGCTGTCCTGAAGGTGGTGGCTTCTTGGAGATATGTTGCTGTTGAGCTGTCTCTGAAGAACAAACGATTTTCACCCTTTTCGGTTTTATGTGGTTGTGTCTTCAGAACTGGATGTTATGATTTCCAGTGAATTAAAAAAAGGCAAGGTAGGTCTTGGTTGATGACTTTTAAAATGACAACATCTTTCAGGCATCTGCATTGTTCCTTTTTATTTAGGAACCTATCTTGACTCTAGGAAGAGTTTGTATGAATTTACACTTTCAGAACTTACATAACCCACAAATCTCCACCTAATTTAATATGTCTTTTTTATCAGTGAATCCTGTTTGGATGATGAACTGATTATGAAATATTCTGTGAAGTTATAAGCCCAATATTACTCTTACTGCTGTAATAAGAACCTTAGATCACTGTCCTGTACTCTCTGCCCTCTTCATCTATAATTACATAAAGGCTTATACTTCTCCTGTAATGTTCCTCCCTCAGAGTAAAAAAAGTCAGTGTGATCTTTGCAATTCCAAAAAAAAAAGGATGGACAATGCTCTGTGAAACATAATCACATCCTTGTCCTTTAGGAGGAGTGAGGGAGGGAAAGAAGAGAAGGTGTTGCTAGTTTCTACTTAGTAATTTGTATTGTTTTCCTCAAAGCAAAGAATTTGTTGGAATTTTTTTTTTTAAAAAGTTACATTTCTATTCAGAAGAATAGCATTCTATTCCTCATGTAATTTAAGCCTCATTCTCTAACAGCATGTGCCAAGTAAGATCTATCACTTCTCTGTGAAAGCAGGAAAATAAATTAGGGATGTTCTCCTTGTGAAATCCTCCTCTGCAATCAGTGCATTTTAAATGGAGGAGATCTAAGGATACTCCTTGGAAACCTAATCAAGAGATATGCCAGTATTTTTTGATACCTACTGTCTTCCTTTCAAGTAAAGTTAGTGTTCACTCAGGTTATGATGTGTGAATGATGTTATAATTATTCTCAGAATTGTACTGAGTCAGAATCTCTAGAGAGAACATGGGGCATATGTACGTGTAAAGTCTCAAAAAGGCATTGCATGAGGGCACTAAAAGTATGTCCTCATTACCTGTATTCATTCATCTATGACTGGCAAAATCCCAACTCTATTATACAATTACTTAAGGTCCATGTAATCTTCTGCTGAAGTTGTTACTCTGTTTTATCTGTTTGTAATGCATGAAAGATCTGCAATATTTACTTGAGATGTCAATAGCATCTGTAAGGCCAACATTCATAAAACGACCACCTGAGAAAAAGATGATTTCATTGACTTCAGTGGTGACAGGATTTCACTGACTGTCTTTTGTGCAAAGTAGCAAAAGTTCTTGAAAATTGAAATTCTGTAAAAATGTCAATAAGGTCCAAAGTTCTGTTATATGTTGCTCTTAATCTTTATTTACTTAAGGAGTGTTCCTGCTCTGAAGTCAACAATAGTGTTAATCATTGATAGATTCTACATATAAGAGGAAAATGCACCGATTTTTTGAAAGTGTTCTTGTACTAAAGAATTTATGTAAGGGGTTTTGTCCTACATTAAACCAAAGTTCCAACCCAGGTGACATTATCACAGCAGACTGATGTTCTTCCAGTTGAAAAAACCTCATTGTATCCTGGATTATTCTGTAATGATCCAGCTCTTGCATACCATTCAATACCTTCTCAACTTGTAAAGGGGAGGCTGCCTTGCTCCTTGGGCTTTCCTTGGACTGTGTCCACCTGTCACATAGTGGATGTACTGTTCACTTTTTGCTTTCAGTCTTGCCTAAGTTTGCAGCCTTGTTCCCCAGACAGTGGAGAGCTGGTATGCATTAGTATGGCAGAGCATTACTGCCAGCTCCTCTCTGGAGTGATGGTTTCACTATCCTTAGTTTATTTTGACCAAGCCATGGACTGCAAACTGAGGCTCTCTCCATTATAACAGTTCATTTGGCTCAAAATTTAATGACCCTGCAAATGAGTATTAAAAGTAGGAATAACTACTTCTTTTGCTAAAGGAATGAGATATTCAGGTGTTAGCTGTAACAAAGTCTTTGATCTCAAAAATGAATGGGCCACTGAAAGGGAACAGTAAGCTGTAGCCTTCTGATATTTATAAATATAAAGGTAGGTCCAAACAGTGAACATTTCTAAATTTTCAAATAAAATCTTTATATATCAGCAGACATTCTATTTACTTTATAATTTAACAATGCTTTAACCTTTTTTTTTTAATACTTTTTTATATACAAGAGGAAGTTTATAGTTGCAACAGGTATTTGGGCAATACTTTTGGCCTCCTTCAATAATATCCTCTTGTTTTAAATAAAAACTTTCAGTTATGGGCTACTAACATGAAAGGGCATTAGGTCACCATGCACTAACAATGAAAAAGCATTTTATGCATTTATAGGATTTTATTTCCAATGTGATGACTATGAAAAGAATTACTGTAAATATATTACTTTTATGGTAAGTTTACATTAAAAAATTTGAAAGGGTAGTGATATAAGAGTGATAAAGAGGAAGTTTGAAATGTCAGTATGTTGTTTAAACTGCTATTTTACTATACTTCTAATTGGCTTTAAGAAACAGCTGTTGTATTTGGTCCTCTTCAAATAATGGCAGGAGTACTGTGCAATAGTTTTAGAGAGAAAGAGCTTGCCCTGAATAGGTAGGCACAGTTGTATGTTGAAGAATGTTTTTTTAATATTCAATATGTAAGTAATGCATAGGTAATGAGAATCACGGAGTCAGACAAAAATTAGTTGTAGGGTTTGACCACTCTTACTCTGAAAAATATTTTTCCTTATGACTAGTTAAAATTTCCCCACTTGTTGCCTCATTTTCTTTCACTGTGCAAATCTGAGCCGTCTATAAACCCTGCTTAAATAGCTGGAGAGGGAAAATAGATACCCCTTAGCCTGTTCGTTAGGTTAAACAAGCACTGTTGCCACCCCTCATCTGTCACACGTCTTTCCCAGAAATCAAGGAACACTTGCAACCAGCCTGATAGTCCTCCATTTGATCTCCTCTGCTTGCTCGGCAACTCTTTTTTATTGGGAAGGCTCAAAAATGGAAACTATGTTCCAGATGCAGCTCACTAGTGCCCAGCAGAGGGGAATAACTTCCCTCAACCTGCTGACTGTGCTCTAATTAATGCAACTGTGTATGAAGTTATCCTTCAACATAAGGGTGGACTGAAACACATTCAGTTTGGTGTTGACTAGACCTCATGTCCTTCTTGGCAGAGCTGCTACCCAGGCAATCACTAGCCTGTACCATTGCATGGGTTATTCACTTCCTCCATCCCTTCTTGTCCCCATCTCCTCCTTGTTCCCTACCAGATGCAGGATTTTGTGTTTGCCTTTGTTCACAAATCTCCTGCTAGCCCATTCCTCCAGTCTGGAAAAGTCCTCCAGTTTTGAAAAGTCCTTCAGAATGCGAATCATACTCTTTGCATACCAGTCTCTCTCGCCCATCCAAGTTAGGAACGTTCACAGACTTCCTGGACATGTAGGATCTTTAGGACCTTGATGGAGATGTCACCCTAGCATCCACTGAAACACCACCTGGAACAGAGATTTTGAACAACTATCCTTCTAGAGCAGTGTCCCAGCCAGTTATTTGTCCTCTCTGTAGTGTACCCTGCTCCTCGGTTTGAGATTCTAGGTGACTGTGGTAAAATCCTTACTAAGTTGGAGGAAAATAACTCCCATGTCATGTGAATTCAAGGATGACCACGTGCTCTGTCCTCCCAGAATGAGGTTCAAAAAAGCATGAGTCTGAAATGTGCTCTGATGTGCATTTAGTCAAGGTGATGTTTGTCTGTTGAAATCTGCTGTGTGCAGTAGACTTCCTCAAACATGTAAATGCATGAAACATCATTCCCTGGTTGTGTAAGCACAGCTGTAAATTAACAGTGCACCAAACCAGTGCTTTAAAAAAGGAGAAAGTACTGTATGAAGTTGTCCACTGGTTTTTACAACTGTGCCTGCTTAACATACTGCAGTTTCTATTCTCCTCTCCACTTTGTTTTCACATTTTATTTTCATTTTTCTATAGCTTTCAGAAGAAAGAGGTTCTGTTTAGCTCTGATGGTGAGTATTACCTTTTTTTCCCCTAACTTGATTACAGTCACAATTTGAATATGTAACTACTTTGGTGTCACTTTAACAAATTTTTATGACTTTGATTAAAAAGATGGTTGGGTGCTTTAGCTACACAATTTAGTGTTTGGATAATAAGACGGCGACGTTTGATGAAGGATTTTCTATGGATAATTACCGATGCAGAATAATTTCAATTTGTTAATTTAACATGACAGAATAAAATCATAATTGGATTAATTTTAAGTGAGATACAAGCAAAAAGTTGGAAGAGATTGAGGTATAGTCTGGAATTGGATAGTAAAGTGATGTCAGGGAAATAAGATGGGGTTTTTTATGTATTTGAGCACATGATCACATAGTGCCATTAAAATGAATGACTTGCTAGAGTTAAACAATACCATATTACAAATAATGTGCTATGCTTGAGAGCAGATATAATTTAGTACTTAACAAGGGAGGTCACCAAACAGATGATACTAAAAAGGCAGGAAGGTTCAATGCCTTTTTTGTTTGTCTGTTTACTTGTTTCAGTCTTCACACACACATACAAAGAGTAATTATAACTAAAAGTTTACTTCAATTTTTATTAAGAATTTGAAAGTAGGATCTTGGAGAGAAATAGAAAATAACACCTGAAGGAATGCTGGGGTAAATTGGAGTATTCAGGGTGGTACAGCTACCAAAACTTACCCTTAAAATACTTAATCAAAGCAATTTCTCAAACACTAGTGATTAGCAGGATGATTAAGTTCCCAGAAAACTGGATAAAGGCAAACACCATGTCCCAGCTAAACAAAAGAGGAAAGAAAAATCTAAAGAATTACAGAAAAGTCGGTTCTAACAGCATTTCCACAACACTGGAACAAAGCATTAAACAACACATTTGTAGGCATCTAGAGAATGGTAAGGAGATAAGATTACTTGTACCCAGACACGTCAGAAACAAATCCTATCAACTTGATCTCATTTCCTCCTGTGACAGCAAAGTAGATACAGGGATGTGTTTTATACACATCCCCACACGACATTCATAAGCAAGCAAAGCAGATATGGACTAAATTAAATTCACATAAGGTAGATACATAACTGATTGGAGAGCTGGACTCTGAGAGGAGTTGTTTGCTGCTGAAGAACAGCAAAGAAAGCTGAGAGGAAGAACATCTCACAGATTTCCAGAATGCTGTGTTCTATATAAAACTGTATGTCTTCACCATAAAACTTTTTCATTAGTTACTTGCTCAATAGCATGGACAGTAGGATTACCCAAGTTACAGCTAGTGCCCATTTGGGAGGACTTGGAAGCAGCTTGGAAGGCAGGATTTTAATTAAAAACAGGTCACTTACAAGAAGGGCTTGAAATAAATACGATGAAATTCATTGAAGACAAATGCAAGAAAATATGAAGACTATAGACAGAAAAGGCATGACAATATTACTGCAGGTGAGAACCTGAGGGTTATAGGGGAGGACAAACTGAATATGCGTGGAGGAAGTGATGCTCTTCCAAAAAATGCCATTGCAGGTAGATGTTGAAGAGAGTGCGTATAATATGATAGAGGCAGTTCCTCATGTCTGTTCAGTATTAATGAAAAATCAGTTATGTGGGATGTAGGAAACGAATAGGAAATTTAGAAAAGGTGTAAAGGTATCAGTGTCCTCACACAGATGAAAAGAAGTTAGGACAGACTGGAGGCACAGCAGTTTGTGTCTCTTCAAAATGGACTATTATAAAGGGATATTAGTCACTTCTCCATCTTTCCTGAGAGTAGGAGAAAGAGAAATGGGCCTAAATTTCAGGGAGAGAGATTTAGTTTGAATTTGAACAGTTGCAGCTCTGTGAAATTTTAAGTCTTAAAAGCAGTTTGCCTCTGGCTACTGGGAAGATGGGCAAGCATCTCACAAGGTAGATCCGGTCTGCCAGCTCTCATCTGCTCCCCCAACTGTAGCACAAATGAGGTGGCTGAATATATCTTTAGGGTGGCCTTTTTTTTTTTTTTCTGTGACACTATGAATTCCTCTTGTTAGCTAGATCATCAGGTTGTATAAATGAGAAAAGCTAAGTGACCTCAATGTGTGTTACACATCTTATTAATCTTTATTTTTGAACGTTTGTATTCAAGCAAAAACTCTTCTTTTGCAGCCCCAAATTAGGATCAAGAGCTGAAACTGATTTTGAGGCCTGTTTCTATACTGAGAAGAAATCCACACCACAAATCTTATTTAAAGCACCATTAAAAAAAAATTGTTTCCAGTATGATAATTGTAAAGCAGTAATAACACTCAAATATTCTTTCAAGAGATAATCTTATAAACTAGCATAATTAACACCAGAGCTACACACTTGAATGTGCCATTTCTTGAAATGCTTGCTGTTTTAAGAGATGCCCAATATAACACAGCATATTTTATTTAGAAATAATATAAAAGTTGAAATTAAATAAAGCTGTATTTTTGTTGCAAAGTGTTTTTGTGATTCTTGTTTTTATTCCGGTAAACCTAACTCCATGTGTTTTGAATAGCTGAGAATGAATGCCAGCATTGCTGAGAAAGGAATGCTCCTGCTTGCTTAACCTTGGTCACATCTTGACACCACACAGGCACTTGGGTTTTGTGAAGTAGTCCAGGGACTATTCACGTTTGTGCCAGCACTCACAGCAGTCAGCATGCACAGCGATTTTTCCCTGCCATGAATATTCATGCCTTATTGGCCAGCAGGGTCCCTGCCGGTCGCAGAGTGCAGGCAGAATTACTGCAGCACGAGGAAGAAACACCACTTTCCTCTCCACTTTATGCTCCTGTATTTTTGATTCCATGCTGCTTCCACATGATGTTGTCCAAGCCTATATCTTAAACAGTTTGCTTCCCAAATGCACTATGAAAGTCTGAAGAACTGATTGTCTATGCTTGCATGAGGTAATTGCCTTCTCCCCAATCTCTTGGTCCTTTGAACCACAAATCACCCTCAGGTATGTATATGCTCAGGACCCTTGCATTGCAGCTCTCTCCTGGTGTGCAGGAGCATTTTACCTCCTGATACATTCTGGTTAAGACTAATATTTTAATGAGAATTGCTGACGCTTTTATTAAAATTAATGTGATTAACTATTTATTAAATATTACTATCAGTTGAAACATTAAAATTAAAACCAGCTTAGGCTATTCAGTCTCTTGTATTATTTGACCTGGCGTAACTCCAATCCTGCTTTTTTAGCTGTTGGATTCTGGAACTGTGTAAACAGAAGAGAAGGTCAGCAATAAGTAAGTCTCTCTCTATGGGCAATATATTAGTTTTTTCCCTTGATACAGGAGCGTGTGCATCCTTCATAATATTGTGAACAGATTGAACAGATTGATACACATATAAGGGTAGGGTTTTTGTTTAGTTTCTTTTCTCAATGGAAAAATAATAGAAGTTAAGTGCCTACACTTTGTGAATAGCATACCTGTTTACCAGGTGGAAAAAAAATTGAGAAAAGTGTATCAGTGAGTTCAAGAGGGAGTTCGTGGGGACAGAAATCAAAACATACAAATACAACAAAAATTATTGAAAACTTAAAAAAATAGATATAAATTCATAAATATAAATGCATCTATAACTATAAATCTGTTAAAAATACTGTAATAGGTCTACCCACCAAGTACCTAATCCTAATTCTTGGTTTCCTTAAATCACTGAAAGGGGCAAAATTCGTATTTAAAGCCAATGTGTGTGGGAGACTCAAAAGTCTTAGTATGCTTTTCTGCCCTTTTTTTTTTTTTTTTTTTCTCAAAGCAATTGCTTTGTTCTGCATTTGTTCCAAACACAGATTTATTTTCCTTTTGATTTTCATTTTTGTAGAGCCCAAATCCATTCTAGCGTGTCTAACCAAGAGAATTATTCATGTGGTATGGTTTAGGTTTAGGTTTAAATTTACTTAGGTGGTTGACTGAAGCCCATAGGTGAAAGGAATACAAGCAAGAGAAAGAACTGCTGGGATTAGAGAAAGGACAAAGGAGAAATCCTTTTTTGGACCTCTGAATTTTTGAGTTTGTTCAAGTCTGCATACTTTAAAAAAGAATTTTGCTCTCTGTTCAAACAGCTTTCATCTATGAATGAAAAATGAGATTATATTGGCAATTACAGTCTAGGAAGTCTCTCCTGTAAAAACAAAGGAAAAAGTATTAAGAGGAAAAGATTCTTCAAGGAGAGATTATAAAGAGCAAAACAATATGAAAGAGATTGCTTTTTCAGTAGTGCTAGAAAATTAATGGATACTACTTATTCAATAGTGTAATATATTTAATCCACTTTCTGCTGCCTTTACCCTGCTTTTATTCATTATTTTATGGTAAAACACACATTCCTGTCAGGATAACAATGACTGCTTATGTTCAGTGAGGGCTTATGGTTACCTTTTTGCCTCATCCGCTCTCACAGTCTGATACAGCGTGTTCACCCCACCCTGTGCATGCTTGGGGTGATTCCGTTGTTGCTACGTGCTACAACCTAAGCTAGTGAAAAAATGATTTATTAAAGTTGTCCCAAGTGGTCAGAAGGGGGATGTGTTTAGCACAAGGGATATATTTGGACAGTGATATAGAATGGGCCATGGAAAGGAGAAGCAGAATTCATTACTTGAGAAAATTAGGTTGTTGCATCAGAATAAGGACAGCCATTGGCCCCAGGGTTAACCTGGCTGCCATCCAAAGCCTGGTTTGGTGTGGCATAGCTCTGTGGTCTTGAGTCAGTTTTAATGAGAAAATTGCTTAAATACCAGGAAGTTCACAAGCTAACGCTGTGCAAAATAAGAAAAGTGAATGCACAGAGAGAAGGATTTTGTTAAAAGGGTAACAATAGCAACTCTGGGATGCAAAAGGAAAAATAAATCTCTACCTTAAGGTATAAAAAAGATTGTTAAAAACAGGGATGCAGAAAGTGGCAACACAGCAACACTGAAGTGTTCAAGCAACATTGAGGATCAGCCTGTTATGAGAATTGATATAGACTTACGAGGAGTGGCTGAGAAGCTGGAGTTGTTTAGCCTGGAGAAAAGGAGGCTCAGGGGGACCTTATTGCTCTCTACCACTACTTGAAAGAAGGTTGGAGCGAGGTGGGGGTTGGTCTCTTCTCAGAGGTAACACAAGACAGGAGAGGAAATGATCTCAAGTTGCACCAGAGGAGGTTTAGATTGGATATTAGGAAAAAAAGTCTTCACTGAGAGCGTTGAAGGCATTGAAATGCATTGGGCAGGCATTGAAATAGGCTGCTGAGGAAGGTGATGGAATCACCATCTCTGGAAGTGTTCAACAGGTGTGTGGATGTGGTACTTGGGGACATGGTTTAGTGGTGTTATATTTGAATTCCTGCCAAATGTTTGGTGTTTTTTTGAAATTTAAGGTTAAACATCAAGGAGTGCTGAAGTAGGTACAAGACAGATATTTTTACACTTAACTCTGCTGACTAGAACTAGAACTAGCACCTCAACTCATAAGCTTAGAAGAGCTGTTACACTTAGCTTCTACTAAATTATCACAGTTAAGTCAGGCCATGCTTTCAGAAAGTGGAGACAGAGCTACTTTTGCTTATGGAGGAACCACAATAGAATAGTTTTGTGGGGTTTTTTATAGGTTGCATGCCATGCCAGCAACTGTGAAAAATGGATTTTATCAAGTTTCAGCACAATCTCGTGTCCCAAAACAAAGCTCCTTAGAAGCACACGTTACATTTTTGTGTCCCTTTAAAAGAAATCTTACTCCTGTGTAAATGAGCTTATGAAATTTCCAAGCAAATTCCTTGCCTCTGGCTTATCATCAGCAGGTCTTCAAAGTTGAAAACACAAATATGCCGGTTCACTTATTCTGACTTCTGGACAGCTTTAGCCACGTGTTAGCTTTTTTCCTTTCTTATACTTCCAGAGCAATGAGATAACTCTGTAAAAACATTTCTGAAGATCTGTAATACAAAGGAGATTTGCCTTTTGCTAATGGTGGTGCAAATCAGAAGTCATTCTTTTGGAGCTGATGGAGCTGCATAGACACAAGGAAAAGAACTGGATTATAATTTCAAGTGAGCATTTCACTATTTCCATGAATGTGTCCTTTCTCATTTTTCTCACATTCGTTACAGTATAGCAGTCAGTGACAGAATTAATATTGTCCAGATTCTTCTGTTATAAACAAAACCTAATAAAAAAAAATTCAGAGCAAATTGGAAGGGTAAGACTTAGGTACTATTAATGCGATGTACAGTGATTGCCTTCTGCTGACCTAGGCCTTTCTATTAACTTTCACAGCAAAGATTGCTTGCAACAGAGCAAAATAAAAAAATTGTGTGTTTGGATGTAATTTTCCCTCATCTGCAGTTTCTTAGTTGTGATGGGGACAGTGTGGGAGGCAGGTCCAATAAAAACACTGCTGGCAAGAAATTGTATCTAAGTCTTGAACATTTGGATTGCAAGACTGTATATATAAACACACACACACACATTTCCTCTTAATGTTTCTGCCATTCATGGCAAGGCATCCACACCACTATGCTTCCAAAAGCAGCTGCCCTTTGATGTCTTCCTAAACAGTCCATCTGAAGTCACAAATGGAAAAATCCCATTTGTTCTCTAGAAAAGAGACTGCCATCAACATCTCTGGGTTCCTCTCACTTACTAAAAAACAGAGACAGAAGGATGACTGATTTTTGTTCAGCTTTGGAGACTTAAATTGTCTTGTAACAGTTCAGATTTGAAACGATGTGTGAGGTTTTTTTCTTTTTTTTTTTTTTCTTTTTTTTTTTTTTTTGTTTTCCAGTTTAACCTTCTGTGATACCTTTACTTGGAACTTCGAAGTTCTTTGCTACTTTTTTCTGACTCTTTTAAGTTTTGGCAACAGTACTATGTATATTTCTTTAGGTCACTGTTCAAAAACCTGGAGATCGCAGATCAAGTAGTAAAGGCTATCAAAGTTATCCTTGATGTCTGCTGTGGTTTTCTTTGCAGTTTTATTAATACAACCATTTCCTTTTTAAATAAGAACAAGAACTCCTTGGTGAGTATTTATTACATTATTTAGAATGATTGCCAGTTCATTTTGACTAAAGAAATGCAAACCTTAAAAGAATACCTTTGGGTAATAGTTCATACTGAAAATCACCTGTTTTTTTCCTTATCTGCTCATAGTAAAAGAATGCAAAGTGAAGCATATAAGGCTAAGCTAGATAATGGGAAATAAGACTGAGATGGGGGATGCAGGGTAGGTTTACTGCAGGTAAAGGTAACCCTGCTTATCAGAAAGGAAAATGCAGATAAAATGCAATCTTAGTGTTAAAGAGTTTATAGTCATATGTAGAATATGTTGCTTATAGGAACATGAAAAGAAAGAGGGCTTCCTTTGACACCATGTACTCATTCCTCACGCTGTTTTGATTTTAGGAGTTTAAAGTACAGAACTAAAATATTGGACCATGTATATTTTGTATATTCTCGAACTTCACTGTAAACTTACTCACTTGCAAGAGAATGCACACAACATTCCATAATGACGAATACAGTTATGGCTCTGTTTCCAGTCTCTCTGTATCTAGGGCAAATAAATCATTTTACAACATATCTGACTAATAATTAACACATGTGTAATCTTCCTAGAAAACCACAGTCTGCAACTTTCTGTTCAGATTTATTTCTGATTGGTAACTGAAGGTACTACACTACAGTGAATGAACATTTGATTATAAAGTGAAGGACAACGAGCCTCAAAAAAGACTGCTAGAAGCACAAGAATGTGGCTCAAGATTCGGATATTGCTCTTATATTGCATTGCAAGTGAAGTTTCTATGGCAAAACGGCTTGATTCAAAAAGAAATTTTCCCGGAGGACTTTACTCTGTGGAAGACGATGGTTTTGCAAAATGGAACAGGAGTAAAAGGAATCTGTATCAGGGAAGGTCCTGCAGGGTACGAGGCTGTTGCACAGGAAGAGATGATGACTGCAGCTTTAATATCGCCTCCAAAGCAGCTATATGTTACTGTGACCAGTACTGTACCTCAGGATCTCCTGGCCCTGTGGACTGTTGTGCCGATTATTGGGATGTTTGTGACCACGTTGTTGAGCCCACCAGGTCAGATGAGCCTTGGCCACCTCCAGCATCAGGTAGGTAGAAAGAAAATACTCAGTTGGCTTTAGTGCATCACGGTGAAAATATACATGGAAGTAGAATTACTGATTAATCTTGAGATTGTATACATCCTGAAATTGTGACTAAAGACATAGTTAACAAAGATGCTGAAGTATGAACATGGACTAAGAATTGTGCTTGCTGTTACTTCTTTGTCTCTAGGGAGAGACATATTTATTTGATGCAGTTGTGTATATTATTTCCAACAGATCATGGGGTTGTTGTAAGCTCTATGTAAATATGTAGCTGCATTTCTGCTGCAGAGTTGATAGCCTGCAAGTCTCCTTTGGCAAACCATCTCATGGAATTGAATCACTGTACAACCTGCAGCAGTTTACCTTGTGGGCACTGCCATAAGTCTACCTCTCAAAGGTAGAAGTGTAAGAGAATGTTTAGATAAGCCAATAGGTGAGGGGTAATATTTTCGCTGCTTTCTTACTCCAATTTTTTGCATTTGTGTTCACTGTTCTGTAACTTCTGACAGAGGTAACAATTATATTTACTCTATTTAATCACCTTTATTTTCCTATAGATGAAGTTATAGCATTATACGTCATCTAAAAAAAAAAACCAACTGTTTTTATGATGAGTAAAGTGAAAGAAAGCCTCTGTTTTTATAAAATCTGTTTATTGGATATTCATTATTTACATAATTTAGAGGGTAAAAGGAGAATAATAAAGCCAAAATACAGCAGGGAAAAAAGCAACAAACAAAACCAACTCTAAAGGAATTTTCTAGAAGAGGAATGTCTGAGAAATTGGAACAAAAAGAAGGAGAAACAAAATGGGTGCCTGAAGATTAGGCAAATTAGGCAACCTATTTAGAAATTACATAAGTACATTAACTGACTTTTAGCAACTGAGACTATGCATCTGCCTTAGGCTAAGAATTATTTAAGCATTTGAAGACCATATATGCTGAAGTACTTTTTATCTGGAAGATTTTGATCTTTCGGTTGCCTTTTGCTTTCAGAGCTTCCTGAGTCATATTTCTTTGAATAAAACAATAAACTAAAGTGCTTTACATGGGCTGGAATGTACAGCAATAAAATTGCTCGGTGCTTTATTTCTGGATCCCCGCATATTCATAAACTTGGTGTACAGTAGAAACAAGCTACGCTGTGACTTCTTCCATGGGCATGCACCATGCTGAGGACCAGTCTTGATTTAACCATATAGAACTATTTTGACTTTGCCTTTATGAACCCAGTATTCAATATGTTTCAATGGTTCTTGTGTGTAGTTTCAGAAGAAAGTGCACATTCCTGCCTTAGATACCAAATAGAAGTTAAGGGTTTTTTTATTAGTAGTATTTTATTATTTGCTGTTAGAAGAACTGTTTGATTTTTATCTCTGGACTGTATTTGTTAGTTATTTTGTCTTTTTGTTTCAATTATTCTGATGGTACAAAAAACCCTGTCAGAATCCACACACTGGGACTCATCCTGTCAATGGTGTAAAAGTGACATCCAGAGAGTTTGCTCATTGCTTTAACGTGACAGTCAGGATCTGGCCTTTGAGGGAGTAAACCTGAAGACTTTCCCTGACAGAAGTGCTCACATCAATATTGGAGGCGAATGTACTAAGATCCATAACGCTGTCAGAATGCTGGACTGGGAAGGAGGTCACCATTAATCAAATGTTTTTCTTTTCAATCATGATTTTCACATCATAAAATCCTATTCACAAAGTTATTAAGCTATATTCAAATTAATTAATTTCCCACTTAATATATTATTATTCCAAGATAAAATATTCAGGGCCAGACAATCTCATGTGTCTTTTAGTTTAGATATCTCCGCTTGCTGCCACTGGTGCTGCAGGCAGCACTCCTGGCCTTCTAAATATTAATTTGACTAGGCTTAAGAAACTGCATGGTGTTAATCTTCAATTCCCTAAGCATACATCATTAAAAAGCTGCTTCTGTACTAGTCCAGTTTTGCATCTTATCTTGGGCATAGGCAGTGAGCAGTGCCAGCAGAGCTCTAGTGAGGCTCTGTCCCGTCCCTCAGATGCTGCATCAATACCTCCTTCCCTCTGAATTGTTGAAATATCTTGCTTGAGGCCTCCTTCCAGCTACTGTCTGATGATGACTTTGTGGCAGACTGTGACAAACTGACGCTTTGGTAACTTGCTTTGAGTATTCTCTGAAAAATATCTCAGATCTTAGCTGAAGTTGAATCAGAGCAGACACTTTGGGCCTCAGACTGCTTTGGTAGGATTTGTTTCACCTATGTCTGTGCTAGCTACCACAGCCTGTCGAATGACCAACAGGGAAAAGAAGACAGAGTTAATTCATCAAATCTAGTCCATTCTGCACATTGTTATAAAAATAAGTGGGGCTCAGGGTGCCTATTTGTCTCCTGTCAGTGAAGCAAACAGATGTGTGTATGTCTGGGGAGACAAATTCCAGCACTTGCCTTGAGAGGGGGGTGGCCTTCCTTACACTTGTGATGGGAAAAAAGTGTGATGTTGTGCAAATCTGCAAGTCCACACTATGTTACAGTTTAAGCTTCTTGAAAATGGAGAAGAAAGGAGAACATCGGAGTTCTGACTCCAATCCCTCCCAGTGAGGGAGGGAACATGACCTCTGCAGGCTCACCTGTCAGAACAGGCTAGAAAACAAAGACCCATGTGATAAATGTATAATGTTCGTTATTGGCTTAATCCAAAGCCCTCTGCAGGCGTTCTGATTTTTTCTTTTACTCAAACTTGACAAGCAAATGCACTGATGAAACAATTTATGCGGAAGATCTTAAAACACACACAAAAATTTCTCAGTGAAGTGTTATCAAAGAAAAGAAATAGCAGGGGCATATCTGTTTGGAAAAATCATCACTCAGTTTAGGGTTTATACTGGGTTTTGGAGAGTGTGTGAAACATACATTTGCCTTGAAATATAATTGATCTGTCTGTTTTTCGAAGAGGAGTTATTGTGGCAAGGAAAAAAATACATCACAATAGGTTTGGAATATTCACTAGGTTTTTAAATTATATACTAGAAAAACTTATTTCTACCTCAGTTGCCAAATAGAATTTTTATTAAAAATAATTTCTTTTTATTATTTTAAAATAACCTTATGTGAAGCATTATTTTTTTATTTACATGTAAGATAGTAAATTTTTCAGTGGTTGTTTTGAATCTGATGCTGATTTTATTTACTATGAATGATAACGTATTTGGTAAAAAATTAAAATACATTAAATTGCCTTCATTACTCAGAAGAAACTGGAAATAGATATTGCCGACTTTCAACTAAATAGTTCAAGCATACTACATACAACAAATTAATTGAACGGTAGCAAGAGATTTGAGTAATTCATTTCAAATATTATTTTTATGTCATTTTTTACTCATCTATATGTTATGTTGGCAGGTTGTTATAAAGATGGCCGATATTATGGAGAAGGAACAATAATTAAAGACAACTGCAATTCCTGGTAATGTTTCAGAGAACAGCAAATTGAATTTTATCTAGCATATGTCATGAAACAGGAATTAAGGTAGAGAGCATCCTTAAATTCACATTAAAGATGTAATAAAATCAAAATGGCTGAAAGAGCAGTGCTAAATATTAAGGTTTTGTGAAAGTAAATTACAGCCAACTTAGAAGAATGGCAAGAGGGAAACCAGGCTTTCTAATCAAGATATGAATGTTAGACTATTAAAATCTCCTCCTCACTAGCCTAATTCTGTTCCTGCTCAGTCAAACCTGAGTCAAAATGGTTTCAGGCTAGACCTGGCGTTGACCTGAATGCAGACAAGACAAGAATCATTAAAGTTTGTGGGATTCTTCCTCTGGTGCCTTTTTTTTTTTTCCCCGTGAGTAATGAGACCTTACATTATTTCATAAGGGAAGGATGTATATATGTATATTTATGTAGGAAAGGGGTGAGGTGTTTTAACATCTCTTTCTTTGCACTGGGACAGGAGCAGACAGTGCAGGCAGGGTAGCTCAGCTACCAGCAGTGGCAGTCAGTTGCCTGAGCCACTTCCCTGCTTTGCTTCGTCAAAAACCAGCCCTGCATCTCTAGTCCCAGGGCATCCCAGGGGACTCCAGCAGCACCCAGATTCGGGGCTCCACTATCCTGACTTTAGCCCAGGATCCTTGGAGCAAGGTGTCTATGGCTACATGGCTCCTTTCTCAGTTTCCAGAGTGAAACTTCCTCATAATATCTCAATTTTGAGGAATTCAACATTAACGATACAGGACACTGCCTTTTTCCCCCCTGGTTTTTTCTCACAAAGAAGCAAGCAATATTTTTCAGATATGACCTTTTCCACAAGATGTAAACTTTCCCACCTTGTTTCAATTAGGATTCATTAGGTAATGAAGCAGAAAAAAGTGGCATTACGTTTTCATAAATACTATGTGACAATTATATTGCTTGCACTTTTTTTTATCCATCTCCCTTCTGCTGCTAAAGTGCATATTTCTCCTTTGGCAATTCATTTTTTGCTCAATGATATTCTTGTCCTTTCAGCAAATGTTTCAACAGTCTCTGGAAATGTTCAGCAGATGTATGCCTTGTTCGCCAAGACTTAATTCAGCGCATCAATTCTGGAGATTATGGGTGAGAACCCTTTTATTTTAAGGTTTTGTTATAAATCACTGTATTATTCATTGTATGTATGTGCAAATTACAAGTTATTCAATCCTCCCTTGCCCCTTCCCTCTCCAGTAACATTACAGCAATTTGGCAGTAAGTGCACATTTGTGAAACTTTCCTAAATAGCTGGCAGATTATAGAGTTTTAAGTGAAAAGATACTGAAAGTTTCATGCTGGTAAGAATTATTGTAAACATCTATCTAAAACGTTCTCCAGACTTAGAACATTTTTTTTTCTCTCAAAACACAATTTACATCATCTTCCCTTATTCTTCACTTTATTTATTTCTTGGGATAGACATATAAAGTAATTTTTTCTCCTCCCTTAAGAGTATTATTCTACATAACAGGACTCTAGGTAACATTGGAAGAGGAGAAGATGGGCCCAGTGAGGACCAAGATATCAAAACTTTGTGGGGCTTGCTTTTCCTGCTAAAAGTCTCATTTACACAGGGATTAGGGACACTCCAGTGTTGGATCTGTGCCTTGGGAGTCTGCTGACTTTTTACAGGCAGAGATACAGGGGCTTCCTCCCTATGATCTGAGGTGCTAAATTCAGCAATGAAGCCTGCCCAGATTTCAAGCTGGGATGTATGCTGAAACAGTTTGTACTTCATGGGAGACATTCAAACCAACTGGATCAGGATAAACACCTAAGTAAGGCACCCGGTGCCCTTAACCTCTTTCATGTTAGTGGTGAGCAGTGAGGTTTGCCACAGAGTGGTTAAGACTACGTGGGATATGACCCAACTTCTCCAGGTGCTTGCATTTTCACTGACTACAGGACACCAGGAGCAATGAGGCTTCTCCTTTGGTCAAGAGGAATCCCATATCCTTGTTCTTCATACACAAGCATGATAGAAACAGGTAAAGAGTATGCTCTCCCCTGTGAGTCAGCTCTTATCCAATAATAAATTTCAGCATGTTCAAAATGGATGTTTTTTTGCTGGTTGTACTATTATAAAGGAGCAATGTATTAGTTTGAATGGTGTCTCTAATGTGGGTTTTATTTGTTTGTTTTTTGTCTGTGAGGAAGATGGAAAGCGGAGAACTACAGTCAGTTCTGGGGAATGACAGTGGAAGAAGGTTTCAGAAAGCGCCTGGGCACCTTTCCTCCATCCCATTCTTTGCTGAATATGAGAGAAGCTCCAGTAAGTGTCATGTATGCTTTTTTAATATACTTTTTTAATAACTTTATCACCATGGAAAATAAATGTGGACAATTATAATAGTAAGATTCAGGGTTTTGACATGAAATGCTCCCATGTTGTAGTTCCCAGAATAGTTCTACAAATTATAGAATGTCCGGCCCTATTGATGAAAATTGAACAAGGAGGAGCAAAAGCAAATACTAACCACTGTGAAGCTCTGCACCGGTACTAGTTTATCGTTATAGTTCCCTTTAGGATGGCTCCATACTATCCTCTGCATTTGCTAATAATTGAACATTTAGCTGTAACCATGAAAAAGTATATCTGGGCATAGTTCATTAAGGCTAACAGCTAAGACTAGACCGCAATCTTTGACAGAGGCTGTGAAAACTTTCTTTGGGTTTTAAACAAATGTAAAGAAAAATTATGGGAATCATGGCAAAATGAAGTGATGCTCTGCTACCATCTTTTTAAACCTTTTGGCCATGGCCATTTTCATGACAGTTAAATTAAATTTCCATGAAACTGGACTTGTCTATCTCGCATTGGTCTTCTTAGCCATCAACGCGCTCGTAGTAAGCGTGGGTAGAGTCCTCCCCTAATCTTCGTTCACGAAGCCTAGCCATGATGATGATGATGATGAAATTAAATTTCCTATAATTTATTTATGCTCATATTAGTTCTGCAGCAAAGCAAATATACTTTAAATTACGTAGGTAGGTTAAGCATTTTAAGAAAAAATGCAAATTATTGAATCCAGCGTGGATTTTTCAATGCTTTGGACTAGTTAGTCTCTTTTTTGGAAGACACAATTTATGGAAATCACAGACCGAAAAAAGAAAAACTAACTAGCTCACCATTGTGATATTAGAAAAATTGCAAGTATAAACAGATATATATAAGGTTTACAAATACATGAAGTATAACAGGTTTTTATCTTTGGCTTCTATACAGTTCAGACAAGTGATGCCATTTGATTATCTATTAAAAGTCAATCGTTGATCCTTGTATACATGTTGTGGCAGAAGGGTTCCACATCATGTAAGGCCGTGTGAGGACAGCAGTGCAGAGCTACTAACTGATAGGGAATTTGGGAAAGAAAGGGTATGGCTTCTGCAATAGTTTTAGCAATCCTAACCCTTTTTCTTGACGCAGATTCACTCTTTGTCACACCCAACGTCAGCTCCATGCACAGCATGGCGAGGCATTGGGCTGGGACCCAGACTGACCAGCTTGATCAAAATTACAATGTGAAGTTCCAAATTTCCCTGATTTTGTCCCCTTCTAGGATGTGGTTTTCTAGAAGAACATAATATTTTTAGTGTCCTTATGCTACCTCAGGAAATTTCCTATAATTTGCCATATTTTAATATTGCACAATAAAATATAAAAATTACAGTTTTCTTCACGTGTGGACAGCTCCATATCTACTGTCATTGCACAATCCAACAGTTTCACAGCATGAATTGGGTTTACCCAATACTTCAAAGACACAAATCATCAATTGATTCTTCCAGCTGGCAAAACAGCAGCAGCCACAGAGTTCATTTCCAGGCATTTTTTAAGATAAGTATTTTATCGGATTTTCAGAGACTCTTGACCCTTCTTCTCCTTCAATGAATAATTTTCTGTCACTGATATTTTGTGAAGCATACTAACACATTTACAAAACCCTAAGTGATAAAAAACTAGTGACTTTGGGTGAAAATGTTTCTGTTAAGCTTCACCTGTCACTAGGTGACAACTCAGAATGGAGTAAAAGAGATATGAATGATGAAATTCAGAAATAATGACTTTTTAATATTTTTCAGAGACACTTCCCAAGCCTTAATGTCTTAACCTTTAAGTGACTTTGTTGAGTACTAATTCATCTGCAGGTCAATGTACTAGTTACTTACTGTGGTTAAACTGGTACTAATTAAATATTCATGCATTCTCTGGGATTATAACTTCCTTTCTCATTTCGGAAGCGAGAAAACTGCAAGTCGTTTGCCCAAAATCATATATTTACTTGATAAAAATGCTACAATTAGAGTTCAGGAGTTTGGGGCTTGTACCTCTGCTAATGTAAAAAGAAAAGCATAGCTATCATTCATTAAATACAACTTTTTTCCCCCTTTAAACAAAAACCATTTCTTCAGCATGCTGCTGATCTACTGTTTAAGGAAAAAAAGACGGCTTCTTGTGTGTAAGGGCCTATTGTTCCCATTATTTTCTACTGCCTTTTGGGGTAGCATTGAAAAAAGCATTTTTGTGTAGAAGGGGTTCCTTACTCAGTTGCATGGAAAAAAAATATTCAAGAATGTTCAGCCTTTCTGTCTTAAGAACTTCCCATCTACAGCCCAGTCTTAGTTCTCAGCAGTGTTGAAAAGTTTGGATGTGGAATAGAGACTTTTTAGTTGTTTCTTTGACTGTCATATCAAACTGCAAAATTGACTTAATAACATTAAGTCGATTTAAACAGTGGGACAGAGATACATTTCATCTTAGGGAAAACAAAAGTGTTCACAGAGCTCTTAAAAGCTCTACTATTAACAAAAGACAATACCTGCTCAATAAGGTGGTGCTTATGCCTGGGAGGGAAGTTTAATATGGTGGCACTTTAGAATACCTAGAAGACAACGATATAGAGCAAGAACTTAGTCTGAACTGAGGACTCTCTGTTTCAGAATACAGCTAGACCTGAACATAGACCAACAGCTAAATGCACTACTAAAATTCTGTGACTCCTGACAAAGCTGAAGCTCCTCAATCTGAGAAGGAATTTTCACTGCAGGAGATAGTGTTATCATTCTTGAAGTTCTATGTAGCACAAGAATAACCACCACCCCCTTAAAACACACTGTGACACGTGTTTCATGATATTCTGTCAGTACATGTCCTGGCAAGAACTGCAATGGTGGGGTTTGCAACCCCCAGCAAGATCTAAGTGCCATCTTAGAAGAAAATGAAATACGTGATTCAATAATAAGGTACTATTTTTCATTAAGTATCAAAGAACTCATAAAGGCAATGTGCCAGTAGAAAAAGTAGAAGCTGTTCCACTGATATATGTCTTTTCTCAGTAAAAGACTCCAGCAGCGGTATTTCTCTTGCAAACTGAAGGTCATGCATGCCCATTGTGCCTTCACAAAACAATTGATGTCTGGAATCTTTTTCCTACATTAAGAAAGAAAATAAAATTCTTTCCCTCAGAAAAAACTATTTCCTTTTCACATTTGCAAATTCAGTTATCTTTGGCCTTTTTTCTCTGATAGGTCATCTAACTTTTCTGAGGAAGTCATAGTTGCAGTTCGAGTGCTCTTTTATATCCACTTACCTTCCTGCTTTGGCCAGGCTGCTAGGCATCACTGCAGAGAGCACATATGAATCTTAAAAAATAGTCCACCAGTCATTTTGCTGATTGCCTTGTGCTGTCTGGTGCTAGTCCACAGAGCACACCTTGAGAAACAGTGGTCTAGACTTAATATTTGTCACAGAGCAGCAGCGCTTCCCAATATCAGGGTAACAATTTCTCAGACAAAAAGCCAGTGTTTCTGGTTACAGGTCAGTCCTGGATTTCTAAATGACAAGGCTGAGGGTTAATGAGGGATTTGTTCTGGGGTTTACAACACGAGGCTAATAAATACATTGGCAGTAGTTTAGGAATACATGAAGTAACACATTATCACAGACTGAAGATCTGTTTAGAATTTTGCTTTTCTCAACTGCCTCATTTGTAGCATTTTAAGCAGCCATTGCCCACAGAAGTGTGCTAAACAACATTTACCAAATTTTGCTTGTTTAAAGGTTTGTAGTGAGCAGTCTCATCATGTAAATGAAATTTTATTTGTCTGGGATTTCTTCTGCATGTTTTGTCTTCAAAGTAAATCTTGAGCTTGTGTCTGCTTGCTAAAAATGAGCATAATGATAATTTACCAAGTTATTCCTGAAGTTAGCTGCTGATTCCTGAGTGCCATTGGACAGTGCAAGTCCCATGTATATAAAACCATTTTAAAAAGCAGACTTTTGAAAGTATTAACCAAAATATCGAGATTAATATTTTAGCAAGGTTTAAAAAATTACTGGCTTGTTATGGGTGGAGGCGAAATTTTCAAAATCACTGAAGTGACTAGACAGTTTGCAATATACTTTAGTGGATTCAGGACTCACAGCCTGCATCTAACCTAGTGAACCTGGAAGCACTGATTCTGGATGTATGCACAGACTTATCAATCTGCTTGTTGGGGCTCTATCGGAATCTAATGTCAGACTGATTGTACCTGAGGTATAAGCTTCTTTTTCCTTACCCACTTCTCAGCTGGGCGTTTTCTGTGGCAAATCCTGGTGTACGAGCTGGATGGAGGCACTGCCGTTACACAGTGGGTGCAACAAAGTGATCTTGATACAGGCAAAGTGGTAAAATTGGGTTCCCCAAAGAGTTCTGAAATAGTTTGAAAGAGCTGGCCTCAAATGTTTCAATCATCTTAGTGAAAGGTATGTAGTTTTATAAAACACATAAACACTTTAGAAAAATGGTGCAGCAAGGACACACAGAATTAGAAGATAAGTAAATTGAAGTAAAATAATAAATGAATTTGAACAGGATAGAAGCCATTGTGCTTCAGAGTTTCAGCCTGCTTATGAGAAAGAATCATCAGTAAGTGTTTTGCTTAGGAACGGATTATCATGTTTTGTGCATTTTATTTCCCTCTGGATTTGAGACAAACTGTTTGAATGGACTAGTAATGCAGTTTTCTGTGGCCATTCCTATTTCCTTTTTCAGCAAAATCAATCATGCCATAAATTTCAACAGATAAAAAAATGGGTCAATGGCTCTGATATGTTGAACACAGAGCAGACTATTAGCAGTTGTACCAGATGGTTCTTGCATATGCAAATATTTATTTAAATCTTGCATGACTTTGGAGGTAGACATAAATTAAGGCTGAGATGACGAAGGTGCCAAAAATGGCTGGCCAAATGGCTTCAGTGAGCAGACTGTGAATTTTCATCAGTTCATTATCAGATTGCAAAGCAGAAGGAAAATCATTGATTTTTGTTCTGTAATGAGAATAAGTGCTGGAGATTGATAAACCTCTGTGTAAAAGACAAATCAGTGATACACTGTACCCATGCCTCTCCCATAGTGACTAAAATTCCCTACCTACAGCCACGTGCCAAGGAGAACAGGGTAACAGGTATTGAACTTCACAGCTATTCAGAGCAGAAGGCTTTTCTTTCTGAAAAAAAATTGCAGCTGGGTCATAATTAGCATACTTCATAGGGAATTGTTGTTTGAGATAAAAATCCGAGAGAAACTGGACAGGTTGTTCAGGTTGGCAGTCAGGGAGCTCACCTTTCCAGCTCAGCTAGCGGAGTGCCAGAACCCCCCTGCTCTCAGGGGGTCCACAGCATCCAGCCATGGGGTAACCACCTCAGAGACGAAGCCTAAGCCACAGGTGTCTTTGGAAGCCACAAAGCGTTAGGTTTCCTCAATTTAATAATTAAGAATTTTACAAACAAAATTACTTTAAAATTTAATATAAAAATATGAATTCAAACATATACAGATCTTCTACATTTTGCTTTAGGGAAAGTCACTTCCAGAAGAAAAGTTTCCTGCAATTTTTTCAGCCACTTATGAGTGGCCTGAGTGGATTCATGATCCTTTGGATCAACGAAACTGTGGAGCATCCTGGGCTTTTTCAACCGCAAGTAATATGAATTTTTTTCTCTCTTTAAAAGTATCACTGATGTTAGATGTGTAAAGAAAATTTGTACTGAATAATAATTGAACAATTTCATCCTGCTTTTCACTTTTACTAGCAAGTAAGAATATTTGAAATTGCTACAATATTCCCTCTATGTTGTCCCAAATTCTTAAACAGTCAATCTAAGCTGCAGGTCTTTGTTTGATTTTCATAAAATTTGTAACAGAGGAAGTTTTTTGTGACAGAAAGTAGAAAATGAAATGACTGATGCACTTTATTTTAACTGGTAGAATAACTTTTTTAACGTAAAAAATCTGCATCCCTTGTCTGTGCAACTACATGCTTGACTTGAAATCTTAAAATAAGTAGACTTCAATTTCTTTACATATATTTATATATTTCTGCATTTAACAGTGTCCAACCCTTGCTACTCAAATAAATTGGGTATAATATTTTCAAATTTTATGAGAAGAAAACCCTGAAAGTGCTCAGATATTTGTGGAAAAAACGATCTTTCAAATTCTGTAAGCAATGTCAGTAATGCAATTCAACCTCATGTGCTACAACCTCTGGTTTTACGAAAAGTAGACACAATGGTCAGTTTCTCCAAAGAAGCTAAAAAATGAGCTATGTACATTTTTCTTGCAATAAATCTCAATGTCTATTGGGACATATAGAACTAGGAAAAAAAAATACGCAATCCATCTTTATGACTTAATTTGGCCAGTGGGTCCCCACTGGTGCAGGTTTCTGCAACTGCTTCTTTAAATCACAAAAGTAAGAGAAGGAAAGGAGCATTTAGGCCAGCTCTCTAAAAAAGCCAAACCAAACACACTTTTTTCCCTGTCCTCTCCACTGCAGTTGTAGAAAGAGAAAACCAAGAGATCTTTTAACAGCCCTACTGGAAGATTACTGTGGAGACGTACAGAGATCACTGAGGGAAAGACCTCCCAGATATTATGTCTAAATTTTCCCTTTCATAAGCAAATCTTTTAATTTTAATTCACATTATTATTTTCAAAGCTAAATATTATAAGATGCCTTCCCATGTTGTTTAGGGGCATCTAATGAATAGAAAGCTACTGCTGTATAATTATTTCTTATCATGAGTAATTTCTATAACTATTCCAAAACTATTTACTAAAAGACTTTTACACCTATGAAAATAAATTCATTATCATGTGACATATCACAAATGCACAAAACACAGTTGTCACCTGCCATGAGCAGATTCACTTTTCCGAAGTCTTGCCCAAAATTCACCAAAGTTAGTGTTGATTTTGATGGAGCCTTAGATTTCAAGATATTTTTTAAAAATTTATTTTCAGGTTCAAAAATGAGGGGCTAAAAGTAACAAAAATATAATTTAATCACAGGTAATGACTGGGATTGGGGCTTAATGGTTGTTTCATCATCATTTGATAAAGAAAGTAGAAGTAGCTTAGTTTCAACCACAACTTAGTTAACCTAGTCTGCCTTTAAATCAGTGCATAAATACATAAGTACTAAGAATTATGACTATCTGATTGAATTCAGACACATCAGGTATCTATCTCAGAAGAAGAATTTTGTGTGATAAGGGAAGGAAGTACAAAGAATACTACATTTACACTTTAATATGAACATGTTCAAATATTCTTTCTAATAAAACCAATACATGTTTGCAGTCTTGAATTTTCTTCTTCAAAGAACTGTTCATTTTTGCCCTTTTTTTCCCCCTCAAATAAAGAAAAGAAAGGTAGAAAAGAAAGTGAAGAAATTTGGAGACTCAGCTGCCGAGAGGTGGGGAAATATTTGCATCTTCTGCTGAAGAAAACCAGATATGAGTGTGCATTTACACACATCAGAGAGAGACTGTCAGACTAAATTATGTAAATATCTCATCTTATTTTAGATATGTGGGACTTTACAAAAACCAGTAAATCTAGGGATTTGTAATATTACAGCAAAGTTGCTCATGATGCTTTGCAGTTTCACGATCCTCTCTCTTGAAAGTCTGTAAGGATTATATTGGTATTGTTTAGTGAAGATATCCATACGGGCAGAAAATATTTGGATCATATTTGAGTCCTTTTTCATAATAAGAAATGTGAAGTTGTGAGTAACTATTCATTTTTTTTTTTATAAAAGAAAATTTATTTCAAAACAGGTGTTGCAGCAGATAGAATAACAATTCATTCCAAGGGTCAAATCACAGACAACCTTTCCGCTCAGAATTTGATCTCTTGCGATACCAGGAATCAACATGGATGTAATGGTGGAAGCATTGATGGCGCTTGGAGATATCTGAAAACACACGGGTAAATATTTTATCTAGCTGTTTAGATTATTTTAACTTGAAACAGCTGCTCAAGTTACCATAAGACAATACTGTAAGAGGACTCAAAACTTCTGTGGTTCTTGGGATACAGATTCTTCATGTTAAACAACCTTGAGTAAGCATCTAGTTGCATGAGACCACATTGTGAGTATTCAAAAGCATCAAACATTTTTTCTCTATGAAGCACATTATAATCATCTCACCCCAAAGTTTATTCCAGAATGCAACACTCTGTCAAGGACTATACCTAGATCCTTCTTCCTTGAGGTCAGACTAAACAAAGTTAACAGCTGTCAAATTCCACACGGAGAACTAGAGACTTTTTAAAATGGCATATAATTGTTTATAGACTCACAGAATGATTTATGTTGGAATTTTTGAAGGTCACCTAGTCCAATGTTCTGCTCAAAGCATGACTATGAAATTAGAACAGACTGTTCAGGTCATGTCTCCAAACACATTTTGAGTGTGGATGATATCTCCACGGCCTTTTCTGCAGCAGGTCACTTTGTTTGACCACTGATAGTCAAACACTTTTTTCTTGTATCAGCATTTTCCTTGGTACAGCTTGTGACTGGTACCTTTCAGCTTTTCACTGCGGATCTCCAAGAGTTTTGCTCTGTCTCCTCAATAGCTCTCTTTGTGTAGTTAAAAACAGGAATTAGATCCTCTTTTGGCTTTCTCTTCTCTGGACTGAACAAGTCCAGCTGTCTCAGTTTCAGTCCTCTAAGTGCCTTCCACTGGATTTGCTCAGTTTATCAGTGTCTTTCCTGGAGATCATGTAAGTGAACATATTACTTTATCTGGGGAGTAGTAATTTGAGGGGAATAATATTTTTTCACAATCGCTTGGCTATGCTCTTGTTAATACAGCCCAGTATTTGTTGTCCATGTTTGTGAGAGGGCTCACTGCTGACCTACATTCAACTTTCTGTTTCTCAGGACCTCGTGTCCTTCTCTGTAAAATGGTTTTCTACACAGGCAGGGCCCTGCCAGTGCCTGGGCAGTTCTGGCTCAGAGGCAGGATTTGCCATCTGTCTTTGTTGAACTTCCTGATATTTCCATCAGCTCATTTCTCCAGCCTATGAAGACAGCTATGAATGGCAGTTGTGCATACTAATCACTCCCCGCCTGTTTGGCATTCTCCACAAACTTGCTAAGGGTGCCTTGTATCCCACTATCCAGATTGTTAATAGAGATGCAAAAGTGTTGTTTTTGTATTGACTCCGGAGGAATGCCACTAGGAAACAGACACCAGTCATTTTGATGTCAACCTTTCAGCATGCTAGTCCACAACTGACCTTGTAAGCAACTTATCTGATCCAATACACTAGAGGAACATCACAAGAAATCATGCTGAAAATGTTGCTAAAGGCAAGGTGAATGATATCTACTGCTTTTCTTATTCTCCACGGAACCAGTCATTTCATCATAGTCAGATCATCTCATCATCTCATCATTACCTGTCATGGTAAATCTGCACTGCCTGTTCTCATTCAGCTCCTTAAAATTTGTATGCCTGGAAATGTCTTCTAGGAGAATTTCAATATCCACATTTTATATACCATAAAATTAAATCCTGCTGGTTTTCACATTACCAGAATTTTTTTTTTTGTCCTTTCTGTTCTATACCAAAATCAATTTCCTCTCTTGTTTTCATTCAATTTCATCCCTCACTCTGTCTTTAATATATCTGAAACTGGCAGACAGAGACATCTCAGATGTGCTCTCTGTCAACTTTTAATTTAGGTAAAAAACAAACAAACAAACCACGGCAAGAGCAAAAGAATGTCAGATGTGATGCATCTCAGTTGACAAGGCAGCCTAGGGATCCAGATGAAGACCTGTCATTCACATAGACAGAGTGAACAAGCAATCATTCTGCTTTCTGCAAGCATACCAAACTATTTCTGATCTGACAGAGATTTCGTATTGTTATGGGGAGAGTTTATATCAAGCACTACTTGATCTTCCTCTCTCAGGGTTTAAACCCTAAACTAGTTTTGACCTAGGTTTTGAGCGGGAGACCCTTTAGGTGAGTGATTCTACCCAGCAAAGGCCACTCAGTGCCTCATGGGTGTAAAAGTAAAGGCTTAATTTATGAGAAACGGAAGTTCTTACTTGACATTATAACTGTAAACACTTTTTAACTGCAATAATTTTCTGTAACTAGAAGAACAATCTCCTTCTAATCAGTAGCTAATGCTCTTAAGAGAGTTATTACAACTCTCTCTCACTGGATTGTTTGCTTTCCTGTTAAGGACAGGAGCTCAAGAATTGCTGGTGTAGATAAAAGAACAGGTGAGATTTATTTTTATGAGCATTATCTCCACAACAGTTGGAGCAAGTTATTTTTAGAAGAAAATCTGTAAAGAATGCAGCAATAGGGCAATCTCCTAATCTTCTATTCCCTCTTTACTGTTATCCCTCTATGGGCATAACCATCATGAGGTCATAATAATAAGAATCTTCCTATACCAGCAAGTAGTATTATTTTTGCTATTATTTTTACACTGTGGTTAATGACACAGCCTGTTCTGCAGAGGCAGTTTAAGTATAAAAGAGTTAGCTTATTTGTATAAGGAAAGCAAGGCAGGCTGCAGCTACATGAGTCACTTCATTATCAACCTAGCTGTACTCATACGGGAGCTTGGCCTGGTGTAAATGCAGCAGCAAGAATCATAGAATCATAGAATCAGACGGGTTGGAAAGGACCTCTGACATCATCAAGTCCAACCCTTGATCCAACACCACTGCAGTTACTAGACTATGGCACTGAGTGCCATGTCCAGCCTCATCTTGAAAACCTCCAGGGATGGAGAATCCACCACTTCCCTGGGCAGCCCATTCCAATGGCTGATTACTCCCTCTGTAGAGAATTTCTTTCTGATATCTAACCTAAACCTCCCCTGGCACAGCTTAAGGCCATACCCTCTTGTCTTCCTGCTGGTTGCCTGGGAGAAGAGACCACCCCCCACCTGGCTACAGCCTCCTCTCAGGGAGTTGTAGAGAGCGATGAGGTCTCCCCTGAGCCTTCTCTTCTCCAGGCTAAACAACCCCAGCTCCCTCAGCCTCTCCTCATAGGACTTGTGCTCAAGCCCCTTCCCCAGCCTGGTTGCTCTTCTCTGGACCTGCTCCAGCACCTCAATATCCTTCCTGAACTGAGGGGCCCAGAACTGGACACAGCACTCCAGGTGTGGCCTCACCAGTGCTGAGTCCAGGGGCAGAATCACTTCCCTGGTCCTGCTGGCCACACTGTTCCTGATCCAGGCCAGGATGCCATTGGCCTTCTTGGCCACCTGGGCACACTGCTGGCTCATGTTCAGCTTCCTGTCAATCAGCACCCCCAGATCCCTTTCTACCTGGCTGCTCTCCAGCCACTCTGTGCCCAGCCTGTAGCGCTGCAGGGGGTTGTTGTGGCCAAAGTGCAGGACCCGGCACTTGGCCTTGTTGAACCTCATCCTGCTGGAATCAGCCCAACTCTCCAGTCTGTCCAGGTCCCTCTGCAGAGCTCTCCTGCCTCCCAGCTGATCAACACTCCCCCCCAGCTTGGTGTCATCTGCAAATTTACTTATGGTGCGCTCTATCCCCAAGAAGATTGACCTGACTGGGTAGCAGTGTGACATTGGTGTGCAGAGCAGGCTTTTTGACAGATACAAGCCTGGAGTCACACAGCTGCAGCACCTCAGCTTACCATAGCACATCTCCACAGTCCCAAGTGCTTGCTTGTGGCTCAGCCTCATGGTATTCACCAGCCTCTTGCAGGTGACTGTCTGAGTAAAGAATCTGAAGGGGAGTTTTGAGAACCATTATGAATTTTTTTGGAAACTATCTAGATCTCTGCTAAATGTCAACAATACAAGATTATTTTCTTAGTAATTTATTAAGCTTTTCTTTTCCCATGGAGCTAACTCTAAGATGTACAACATCACTATGCTATGACAGATCTTTGCCCGCTTCCCATTCTTATTCCCGATCATTGATTTGCCATCAAAGTACCACACGAGAAACTATTTCTACTTAGGTGTTTTTATAAACATTTCTATATCCTGATTTTCTTTCCTCAAGTTCAAATGATATTTCAGATTCTGTTCGAACAGTTCCAGACACAAATTAACAACTCAAGTGAAATATCCAAATATCTTTGAGAACAGATACTGGAAGAACACAAGAACACCTATGCTGGGTCTAAGCAAGGGGCCATCTAGCCCAATATTTTGTCTCTGACAATGGCCAAGAGCAAGTAATGTCAACAACAACAACAAAACTTTTTGATTCACTAGACTGATAATTGAATAATTTTTGTAGCTAACCCCCCAAATGCATAACCCTTTACCTGTGACAATGTAAAAAATGGAGATTTATGTCATGAAAGTCTGAAGTGTCTTTTGAATGAGCCTTGTTAAATAGTGCTTGCTTCTTCACACTTTCAGGCAACTTTTATTTTTATATTGTAATCATTTTTTCATTATCTCCATACCCTGTAATAGGGAGAAAACACATTGATTTTCTGAAGGGGATTGTAAATTTCCACAGCAGGCTTTCAATGCTCTTTTAAAGTTTCTAGTGTTCTGATTTCTGAAGTGTGCTTATCTCAGGTTTTTGACAGATGTTCAGAAAAGTTGAGTGCTGGCCTAAACTATCCCCAGTCAGCAGAAGACTTCCATAGAGCTTAATGTGCTTAAGCTAGTGCTGAGACCTGACTTTTCAGAATCACTGAGTACCCGATTAACAGTGAAATCTTCTATAAGTGGAGTTGAAACACTGTTTAACTCTCACTCTTTCTCTCTGTCCTTCTTAATTAAAGAATAAATATGTATTCTATTTCTAATTATTATTAATTTTATGTATTTTAGTTACAAGCCATAATTTTTGAGAAATCAATGTTCTTTGAAAGCATTTATTTTAACTACTAAGGGAAATCAAAAGGTTATATTTTTTCAAGAGTGAGAAAAAATGTTTCATTTTCTGGTAGTATAAAGGCTGTACACTTGGATGCAAACACTGCTTCTAATCAGACTTTAATCTGATTTGTACTTTGTGCTCTTAGCCCTTACAGGGTATGAGAAAGACATTATTGGGGTTTTTTTTGGCCAACTTGCTAATAACATGGTCTAATGTTCTAGATTATTTCTTATCTCACAATTCAAATATAAAAATGCAATAAAAACACAAAACCCTTCATTAGATTGAACACATAAACGTGACTTCAGATGAATTCTGCTAAGAATGTACGAACATAACACAGAATTTTCCTGCTTCTCCTTGGATCCTTCTTGTTTCTAGTATTATTTTCATAGATGTATATCTATATTTGTACACATAAATATATTTACATCTATTTCTTTTTTGATTCTGTGACTCTTCCAGCAAGGTCTTCACTTTGAAGTATTTTTAATGTTTACTGTTTTGCTGGTGCTTCAGCACATAAAAATTCATGTTTCATCAAAAGGCTGAGTTACTCACAACTGCAGAATTTATGGTTGGTGAAAAGGTGACTATTAGTTCAGAATGACTAATCATGTCTGGATTAACACACAGCTCCAGTGTGCTACTGCATCTTTTGGTGCTTCACTACTGTTGACATAGAAATAAGACCCATCCATGCAGAACCTGTGAAAAGTCCATCGGGACAATCCAACTGAAAGGAGGGGGTAAAAAATCCCTACCCCAGGAATGAATTTCTTCTCCGTTGTCTCCCTGTGAGATGTTCCTAAGTACACCTGAGTAACAGGTGTACTTAGAATTCTTTTTACTGGGCTGCCATCACCTACTCCTGCCCTACCTATGCTAGGTCGTTTTCTGAGGACTGTGTTTGCTCATCTTACCTGCATTACAGGCCTGCTTGCACTCAGTAGCAATCCTGTATTTCTTTTGGAAATCTATCATCAGTGCTGAATAGAATAATTATTTATATAGAGATAGATACATTTTATAAACATTTATAAATGTGTACATATATAAACCAAAGATTTACTTCTACCCAGCAGTAGAAACATAGCATAATAAAATTTAAAAATGATTAATAAAGATCTCTATGTGTTTGGCCTAAGTACTTCCCATTCTCCATTGCAAATGTGTGAATTCAGAACACTTTCAGATATCCAGAAGAGATTAAAAGCCTTTGTCAGTGAGCTGATTGAAGACCTAAGCGATAACAGCCTGGCAACCCTACAACCTTAGGTGGACAATCCCATTTCATCTAAGCTGAATTACTTTTGAAGCTTCTGGATGTGTGTGATCTAGTTTGGGCAGAAAGAATTTGGTAAGAAAAAGACATTCTCCTCAGGGTCATTTTTCCTACCACAAAATGCTAATGTGGAAATGCTATGTCTTATTCAAAACAGCTGAAACATATATGGGCTTGTCTTGTAAAACTCCTGACAACTAAGGATATGCAGGCAAACATAATTATACTCCATATTGTGTAGAAAGAGTTTTCCTCAGATTCAGAAAGTTCAGTACAACTGATGAGATACTTAAATACATATGCTTTTTATAGGACTGCCTATTTTAAAATATTCTACTTCATAGAATTATTTAATTATGCTCTTTAAAAACCCCATCTTATAAGCTTCCATGGCATTTACACAGAAATGTGTACATTGTTTTGGAAATACCTAGCAGTATTCCATGCCCATTTCACAAGCCATTTTTGCCAAATGTATCCCATAGACAACATTGGTAATTTCTTGATCTTACTCCATGTGAACTTTCATGTATCATTAATGAGATATATGTATCAGGTGACAAGTCTAAGCCACTTTTTCTGCCCTATCTCTCTTTGAAGAAGGGTTGGGAGAGGACTACTCTAATTGAAACTTAATCGTAAATATCACGTATATGAACTGAAGGAAATGCCAGCCAGTTGAAGATATGAGTCATTCACACTTTTGAAGAATATTACTTGAAATATGACAGTTGCAAAATAGTTAAAAGCTTGAAAAAAAATGGCAAAAATGTTTAAGCAAGCTTCTTATCAACTTTTTTTTTAATTATTATTTAATATCTGGACAGGGTTGTATCCTATGCTTGTTATCCATCATTTTGGAACAGTCACCTGGGGCCATCAGCTGAAAAACACTGTTATGTGTCAAGTGAATATGGAAAAAATTATACAAATGGGCCATGTCCCAACGCTTTCGAAGAATCCAATCGGTTATACCGGTGTGCACCTCACTACAGGGTCTCCTCAAAAGTAAGTTCATGGCGTGGAGTTCACCCACTGTCTCACTCATTTTACTCCTTTGGGGATTCAATATCACCTGCCGTACTAAAATATGTTCGCTTTACTTCAAGACCACAGCTGTGAATTTTCCTTTATGTTTCGTAAGAGTTTAAATTCTTTACAGTTTCTCACTTGTACATCATCTCTTTAAAGCTGACCTTTTGTGGTCCTATAGAAATCAGAGATAGAAAAGAAAGTGTGCAGTCATCATGGTGTATTAGTGCTTCTTAAATACGTTTCTGAAGGTTTCGTTCATTTGGCAAACCAAATATTCTCTAGCAGAAATACAAATAAAAGGGTATACTTATACTATATACATGTACACAAAGATAAATTAGTATGAGTTTTAATTTTATTCAATAAATGTATTTTCTTCCCTTGCCCATTCTTCTGCTGCTCTCACCTACTCTCAGGAAACTGATATAATGGAAGAAATCATGGACAAAGGACCAGTGCAAGGTATGGTAAGTTTGGAAGATGATAATATTATTGAAATAATTAGACCATGGAATGACCATTTATCAAAATATTCAAAACCAGAAATTACATGCCACAGTGAAGAAACCAGTTGTATGTACTGTAGATCATCCAGGGACATTCACTGTGCAAGTAGTAGCCCTAAAGGCAGCACTACTGCATCAGAGTCTGTAAAGAGTGAAATGACCTTAAGCTGGATTTGTTGAAATTTTCTGCAAAATCTATGTGCAGGAAATGTGCTTTTCTTTCAGTGATAATTCTTTGGTCATCAGTGAAATAGCAACTTGTGGCTGTGCAGAAGGAATTACATGTTAGTCAAGGTCTGCTCTTTAGGTCTGAGGTTGATTCCCCCACAAGCTAAGGCCAACCCACCAGGCCTGCTCTCCTCTGATGGTAATGTTCAGTATATGGGCCCTCAGGCAAGTCATTCAGAACTGAAATACCCCCAGGATTTCCTATTTCAGAGCCCGGTTGCTCTTGTTGCTTGTAGAGGCTTATGAGTTTTGATTTTTTTTCTGCTGAACTCTGCCATGAAGATCCCTGAACTCTTAGAGGTCAGAAATAAAGAGACTTCAGCAGTGAGTGAGGGACTCCGAAAAAACTGTTTACACTGGATACTGTCCATTTGTGGCAGTGGATGGTGATGGCACCAGGTGAAAATGCAGGTTCCTGCTCACACCTCAGGCTAGTGTAACTAGAGAGGTTGAGGGATGTGGGGCTTGGGGTGATGGAGAAAGGTCATAGTGCAGGGTGCCCACCTACATTGGATGGACCAAAGCATTTTATTCAGGGGACTTCTGCATTTCTACTGCCTTTATATATAAGGATTTATCATAATCTCTAATTTATAAATCAAATGGTTTTGACTATTAAATAGAATTCATTTTTGTGGGTGGAGTGGAAATGGCTTCCTAAAGTTCTTTATGTGTGCAGCTGCAATTAATCTGAAGATCACATTTACCAAGATCAACATCATCAGTCATTTTTTTGTTGTGTCCAAGTTTGTTTGCTCAAGGCATATATTCTTTCCCACAGTGCATTTGATCTAGATGCAAGGATGGTAATTTCTGCTATTTTTAAGACAAGGAAAAAATTAGGATCCTCAAGATAGATTTTCAGACCTCTCTTGAATATCTCATTCATAGTCTGTGTATACACAGTTTGCTGGATTAGTGTCTTAGTACTAAATCTTCTGCATAAAATAATCAATATTCAGCCATTTGTAAGGATTTAACCACTCAACAATTCATGTAATTTTTGAAATGTCAATGCTTTTTGTGTATTGGGTTAAGGTAATGCTGTATGTGGAAAAATCAAGATCTAAATAAGAGTATATAACAGAGAGTATGCATCACTGAGTGAAATCACTTTCCTTTTTTTTTCCTTTTTTTGTTATAATGTTATTTTTAAATGAGTCACAGTTGCTACCCAATAATTTGTCACTGAATTCTCTCTTCTATCTTCCCATATTACAAGTGCAACTAGGGCATAAATCTAAGTTTAAAACCATATCATACTTTTTTTTTTTTTCAAAAACATCCTGCAAATGATCTTCAAATGCTGAAGGAGATTTTCCATTATTCATTTACTTGTCATTCTTCAAGAACTTACGGATTGCTTAGGGCCAATCTTATCTGATGTACTAGGTAATGTTTAATAGCTGGAAAACATTCAAAATCCTTTCAAGATCATGATGTCAAAAGTCATACTGTTTAATGATTAATGGACCTTGGTTTTTGGCCATAGTGAAAGCTAAGAAAAAAAAATACTTTTTAACAAATTTGAAGCAGGGAGTGTAGAAATGTAATTCAAAATTTTATATTATACAACTTTCAAGTTAGAATGACAGTTTCTCTCTGACATATGTCAGTGTCTTATATGGCACAGGAAATGCTAGCTATCTTAAGAAATCCATTTTCCAATAAACAAAGTGAAATTTTATCAATACTTCGAAAACATTAAAATCTAATATTGAACATTCTTTTTTTTTTTTTTTTCCTTAATGGACTTTAAGAAATATTCAGTTATAGAGCTGATGAAGGAAAATGATCCTCTCTGACACACTAGCCAGTCTCAATCAAAAGAAAAGCTTGCACATTGTTGCAATACATCAGAGTTTTGAGCCCACAAAACTTATTGTTTCAGCTATCATGATCTTGGGGAAAAAAAGAGGAGTTTAATTTGCTGACATAAGAAAACGACCAGGAGAAAGCACTCAGCCACATTCGTGTATCATAGTAAACTTTGTTTCCTTTTGTAGCGATTAGTTTTAGTGTCTTGTATCTTCGCTTGTCTTAGGACACAAATCCTTATTGAAAAAGTTCATGCAGGGGAATCCAAAGTGGAATCAGTGTTATAATCTGCTGTATCCACATGTGTAGATCTGACAAGGTCAGCATCACTGAGGTAGGTCATGCATGAACTGTAGTCAACCTTATAAAAAATCACTACCTTTTCTGATTCATTAATAACCAATCCATTCATTTTGGGAAATGCAAAGCCTCTTCTGTATGAGAGGAAAAAAGTTAGCTGGTGGACTGCAATCATCTCATCCTGTCCAAGTCACAGTCTGTATGAGGACCAAGTCACTGAATAAATAAAAGATAGCTCAGTGCTATCTAGACTTACCAGATCTAGACTTACCAGCTGTCTGTCCATCCAGTGCTTCATGCACCCAGACAACTCCATAGGCTGTACCATTATTTAGCTCCTTATTGCAAGGTATATACATATACATGAGTATATATATTTACACATAAACAAATGTCTGTATACATACACACGCAATGTATATATTAACATGGCTGAAATTCTCTCACGTAGACCAGTTATTGTGGAAACAGGCTTCAAAATTTTCTACTTCAATGGAAATAATTTTTGCATGATATTTCTTCACAGAAGAAATTTCCTTCACTACCCCTGTAATATCCTCACCTGGACTAAGGCCAGCAGGAGTCTTCGCCCTTTCTGTTCCATTAAATTACTTTAAAGCTCTCCCTCTGCAGGCTCCTCTGCGGCTCAGAAACCTGTGCAGGTGGCATCATACACACTGGGACAGGGACACCCACAGGAATTAAAAGTCTAGCTCTGTACATGGGTGAGCCCAGAGACAGAGGGAGGAGGGGAACCTTTGCAAAGAGCTATAACGGAGTCCTGAGCTTGCATCTAGAAACTAAGAATAAAGTTTGTGCTATTTCCCAGTTGGTCTGTGACTGTCAGAGAGCGAGCTCTGGTTTGGCAGGCAGCTCAGCAGAAGCTGTAACATTACTCATTTGAAGCATTTTTTTCTGATTTAACTGATACAACTGTCCCTCTGACTTGCCACCTAGGTAGCATCATGGCTGTTTATTATTCCCTGTGCCTTGCAATCAGAGTGCATTTTTTTTATGTGAATGACCTCATCAGCAAGGTACATTTCTATGCAGGCAAATGGCCTAATTTCACCATGTTTTGAGGAGTTGTCTTTCACCCCTAAAATTTGTGACTGTTTTCTGTTTTTAGCCAAGTGTGATAGAGGCCAAGATACTTAATTTCCTTCAAGTTTATGAAAATATTCATGTAGGAAAAAGAAATTTGATAGTGGGACAGAAAGAAAAAACTGTGGCATGAGCTCACCTTACTGGATACTGCAGATCTATACTGGACACACATGTTATAAATGCTCCGACCACCTAAAAAAATGGTCAGTGAAACTTGTGCTTTATGGCACTCCCAAGGTGCAAGACTTTAGGAAATGAGATTTCACTAATTCTCATGTTCCAAGCTGTGTGGCAGTTAAAATCATGAGCTAAAAATAAGTTGAAGTTAAGCTCGTATTTAATGCTTCTGATTCACTGGAATCTAAAGGTAACACAGTCATGAAAAATATTTTCATTTCTCTGGATCTAGCAGACCACCATAAAGCAAATGGTACTAAAGTGGCAGAACAATTGTGGAAAAGAAGCCCAGAACTATGTTTTTAATAAAAAAGGGAATGATACTCCTATGAAATAATGAATAGACATGAAATGCAAGTTGTAATCTTCATTCATTTGCACAAAATTCCCAGTTCATCAGCTCTTTCACCTTATGTTATTATGTACAAAAAGTGATGCTTTTCCACACTTCTAGTTGAAAGTCAGGATTTATATATATACAGACAATCTAGTTTTCTTTAAGGAGATTGCTATGTACTTAATGAACTCTGAGTTTCAGAAAAAGGCATACCTGTCACTCCACCAAATTTCACAGGATATACATTGTCTGTTAGATACTCTTCTAGAATATGCAGATGCTAGTCAGAACTGAGTAGTTTATACAAGAACCTTGAGGAGATTCATTTTATTAAATTGGATGTCCAAATTTATGTAAGCCTCACTAGGCAATGTTTCTTCTTACTGTATTGGAAGAAGTCCATGATAGCAGGCTTCCATGACAAAGAAAGCCAACCAACTCGATAAAAGACCTTTGAGAGAGCTGTGTTCAAGTATTTCTGTTGGCTCACTCACAGCAGAGGACTTCTGAGAAACTGATGTTTTTAGTGTAATTATAAACTACACAATGCAGTCCAACACACAACAAAAATGTCACTGGTAAAATGCAAGGAGCGAACAAGAATAGAAGTAATATTTGCTGACTGTGCTGATTTTTCCTATTGTTTTTCAGCTATAATGAGAGTTTATGATGATTTTTTCCTTTACAAAGAGGGAATATATCGACATACCCAGAGAGCAGGATCTAAATGGAAAACTCATTCCGTCAAACTCCTTGGGTGAGTAAAGCACGTTCTCTTATCCTTTTTCTCTGCCAGTCATTAATGTTGGAAAATGTCAATGATTAGTTCAGAACAGAAAGATTTCACTTTCACTCAAAGAATTCGAAATTGGAACACTGCTAGCTCCCAACATACGATTGTTGTTGCTTCACTTTCACCTTGTCTGAGAATTTTAGACAGTATTGGAAAGAGGTGTAGACCCATTGTCTTTTAATCTACTTTAATATTTTCTCTAAGATTTCTAATATAATGGTTTATGGAATAAGACAGTTTGCTCAGTGTTCACAAATATTCCAAGTACACATCAAGTTGTGAACAAAGGTGATAAAATTTTCTCCAAACATGCCACCAAGCAGAATGCAAATAAAAAATTGATAGTGGCCTCACAATTAACCAGCATAGCTTACTCGCACAGCAGTCTGGGCTTTCCATGCCCTGAACAGAACCAGCTGCTGCTGGGATGCTGCTGATTTTACGTGGGAAACTGCTGCAGAAACATGTGTGTAGTACCCTAGTGGATTTCCCCTCAAATGCCAACAGTGCCACTTTATTAAGACAAGTATCTAATAATGCATACACTTGAATTACAGAACACACTATGGGGCTCTATTCTTGGACATGCAGGGAATATGCAAGGATGAATTCATTAAGTCACCAAGTGATTACACAGAAAAAGGACTGTAGAATCTCAAACAAATATTTTAGTGGTGGTCTAGAATATCAAATAAATAATGATTCAGGGCTGTGCTAGGAGTTAAGAGTATCTTCTAAGAGTAGTATACCAAGAGGAGTATACTAAGAGTATCTTCAGCACCTAGTTCAAACAAATAAAGTCATAAAATAAGGTGCATTTTGTGCTTGTAATCTCGGTGAAGATATCTTTGTGAAGGACATGGAAATGCCTATGGTTGTGGAAACTGCTGGTCATGAATTACAAGACCGTGCCTGGTAGTGGCAGAGCAGCTGAGAGAAGCAGCAAGCTTATGCAAGATCATCCTTGATTCTATACTGCTGCAAAAAGTATCGACTTGGACTAGTAGAGGAAAAACTCCTAAATTATGATTAAAGAGAAAGTTAAGAAGCAATGAAAAAGAGAAACTGGAATTTCTCATAGAAAAATGGAGGACTGAATTAGGAAAATATGTTTATGGAGGACAGCTGGTACGTACTGCTTTATGTGTGTGTATTTAAAGTATTCCTGAACAGCCATGAGAAGCCAATAAAATTAGACAGTAAAATTTGAGTGCAATTTGAATACTGCAGTTCAGGGATGAGCTGCTATGAGGCTGTGGTTTTGGGTGTTGGGAGGGCCATGAAGCATGCTTGGTGCAAGCGTAGGGTGATGACAGCTGTTCCCTAAGACATGCTGCCCCACATGTGTGCTGAATAACCTACATGGGGTGAGTGATTAAGCAAGAAGGGCATGTGGGGACAAAGTGATGGCTGAGAAGGGAGAGAGGAGAAGATAACTAATGTGCTGAAGTGGATGCTGATTTAAATGGGAACTGATAGGCTGTGCAAAAAGACAGCAGCCCTCAGGCAAGGAACCACTCATAACCAAAATCTGAGCGCCTTGACTGAGACAGGCAGCTCCCTGCAGAGGATTGTGTTAAATGGTCACTGCAAAACATGGAGTAAGAGGAAAACTGAGTGGTCTGATATACTTAAGAAGGACATGAGAAGTGAAGGAAAAAAATGAAAACCAAAGGCAATGATAAGGAAACTTCAGACTAGTTCAAAGTTTCATATGTGGGGAACGCATTTACTTCCTAACTTTCATTGAATGTTGTTGAAGTATCCAGTGGGTCACACAATACAAAGAATTACCCATCCTTTCATTGTCTAATGCATAAAAACTCTGGCATCTAAGATTATGCAATTTAAAAATATTTGCAGAGATGTTTAACTGTAAAAATTGAACTAGAGTTTGAAAAGTTGGAGACTGTTGGAGCCAAAGACTAGGTATTTCTAGCAATGATAAATCCAGTCATAAAATGTGATTCTACATCATGAAGTCTAAAGCACTCCTTTGTATAGATTTAATGTCTTCAGGATTAAGCTGTCAATTATTCATATAATTCATTAGTTTCAATTAATTTGAATGCAAAATATGTGGCCTGGGTACAAGTCCTTTGTCACTCATATATAGCTTTGGTGATTTTTATTTGAGCAAGGGATAATTCAGACTCCTTGATCTAAATAACAAACTCATGGAAATCTCACAATGTTGTATTTCAAATAAAGATGTTGATGTTTATTTGCATTCTGCTTATCTGAGATGGTTCCTGGAGAAAAAAGAAGAAGCAGAGACATGCTGATACATAGAGTAAAAAATGCAGTTTTATGTGGGTTGATGTTTATTGTAGTCTCATTTTTTATTTATGCTATTTGTAATATCTCAGAAACATTTTTGAGAATGCCTTAAATCACTCATGAATTGTACAGCCTATAAGGTCATGGACTGATAAAATGCAAATACATTTTAGTGAAGCTTGCAAGACCTATTTATACAAAACCAGAAATGCACATATAAACTGCCTAATTGACCTTTGGATTATAAGGATTGTAAAGGTATTGATTGGCTTCCCTTGTTCTGCAACTTGAAATTGTTAGTTATTTTCTATCATTCAAAGGCTTATTTGTACAATCAGCTGTGACAGGACTGTAAGTCTGTCTCTACTGAGGTAACGTGTGACCTCAGGCTCAGGGAGAGAATGTGAAAAGACAGAATAGCATGGAACGAGGAGAGGGAAATGTGGAACAGCCAGGCAGAGGCTGTTGCAGGTAGCAAATAATTTGGGTTTGATCATGGTCTCTATGGACAGTGAAAGGGGGCTTTCAGCAATCTGAAGGCAGGATAGACTGATCCCACTGACATTTAGGGGGAGCAGGATCTCTCAAACAGATTTTGTGTCAGTATTTCAGAGACAGGGAGGTAAGAAGAAAAAGTGAGTAGTGGAGACTGGGATCAATAACAACTATGTTTTGATGAAGAAAAGTTAAATTCTTATGCCTCTGCTAAGCAGACATGTTTCTCTGTATCTTCCACAGCTGTTCATCTACACTAGCTTAAATATCTATCTTAAGGCGAGCAGAATTACTTTGTTGGATGTGATTACACTTTTTGAACTGTCAAAGAATCTGTGGGATAATATCAGACTTTTATAGCTAAAATGAAAATGTCTAGATTAGGTTAGACAAATCCCACTTGTAATGTCATCCCAAAATAGCTTAAAACCAAAATTACTGGTACATAGTATTCATAGGATGACAGTATTTTTGGAATGTCTTGCATGTATGTTTGTGTGTATGTACATATTTGCATTCATGGATCCATACGTATATACACATATAACTACAGCTCTTAATGACACCAGTATGAAAACAAGTTAAAGAGGTACAATGAAACTTTCATATGACACATGGAACTGTCATTCTTATCTCAAGATCTCTTAATAAAATCAGACTAAAATCACATCAAAGATTAACTTGGTGGGAGATTTCTCTCAGATCTGTGCATTTAAGCTAGAATATCCAAACAAACCTGTTGTATCTATTCAATAGCAGATAGCGTCCATAAAAAAGGAAAAGATGAGGCAGATTTGTTGATGGCATAAAGGTGCCACAGTCTATTTAGTTTAGAGAAGGACATTGGATGAAGTGGCTGTGGTTCTAGTTAAAACAAATCTCTTTTCAAAGTTAGTGAGGTAAAGTATCCATCTTTAATGTTTGCAGCAGACAAACCTTCTCTCAGACTTCTTCCTCTACAGCACTTCGGTACCAGTGCCAAGCTACAATATATGATCCATACCTTCACTAAAAAACTGTATCTGCTGAAGCCCTGACTCTGAAAAATCCAGGAAGGTCTCAAAAGACCACACCTTTGGTTACAATTAAATCTATGGACTGTCATATTAAGGCTTGGAGTGGGCAAGAATAGTATTATTAAAAGCCTTTATACTCTTTCATCAACAAGATACATTTTCAGATCCTTGGAAGGTGCTCAGAATGACAAAGGACTTCAATAAGAGAACACTGAGATGTACATTAACTGGGAATACATTTCCCCTCTATTTTAGTCAATGAAGTTTTAAATGCAATTGTGTAGCAAATTAAATGGCTTAGCCAACTACTAGACTGAAAAATCTAGCACTGAAAAAACATTGGTTGAATGTTTAACACAAAAAGCCATACTACTGGAGATAAAATTGATATGTGAGGCAAAAAAACTTGTGGTTTAGTGTTGAGGGGACAGCCAGACAGCAACAGAAGTCTAAGATTGAAAACACAATTAGATGACTCTACTGTGCAAAGTCCAAAGTCTTAAAAAAGATACCAGTGTCTACTCTTAGTGTCATCTGGTATTTTGCCTTTGAAGACAATCTTTTTCTCTACATTTCCCTTTTGTTCTCTCTCAAACTTACACTCAGAGTAACAACAAGCGAGTAACATCTTAAACCACCAAAGTCATAAACCAAATTATTTTCTTCCTGAATAAAGAAACCTTGCATTGAGTTCCCTTTTTCTTTCATGGGAAAAAAATAATCTACTTTATTATTGTCAGACAATCAACAGCAAGTATTGTAGTTAAAACTTAAAGAGCAACACTCAAACATATTTTACAGCAAAGAGAAATATGGTAGAAGATCCTGGGTAAAAGATACACGGCGTCTGATGATTCATGCAGTTAAATCCATGAGAGTGTCTCCCATATAATTCATTACAGTAAATCTGTGGGAGTGATTTAACTGTTGACTCACTGGTAATTTGACTCACCTCCTATGCTGAAAAGTCCAGGCAAAACTGTAGTTTCAAATTCCAGCAAACCATTTTCTAAGAAGCTTTTTCTTATAGTAAACATTAGTCAGTGACCCTAACCTTCTTATTATTCATAAAAGATTAAGAACTAAACTTTTGTCTAATTAAGTAGATAAAATTCCTAGTTTTTGAAAGGCACTAGGTATTTGTGATACAGCACTAAGAGTAGGACATGATCTGCAATAGTTAGGCCTTTTTTCTCTGGTAGAATTACGACATACAATCAAGTGCAGAGAAGAAAGTGAGATGACAGCTTTAGTCTTAAGGAGTCAGTTTGTGTAATGTTATATGGCACACTCTTCAAAAGTCTTTGCTGTACTAGATTTTAACATTTTACCTACAAAGCTGAATGTAAGCAAGCTAAAATCTGGTAAAAATGCCTTCGTTTTAAAAGACATTGCTGATAGCCCTTTTTGTTGTGTTAGGTTGTATTTCTAGGTTTTTTATTGGTTTTTTTCAATGATATTTAATTTTCGGCTACTATTTTTTTTTCTGATAATTTTATTTATGTTACTGTTGTGAAGTCCACCTTCATTGCAGGGATAAAGTTTATTGGAAAAGAAACTAGGAAATGTTCAAAAACCCCCAATTTCCATTCTGTGCAACAATACTGAAAGAGTCCCAATATTTTAGCTTTTTAACTGTCAGGGAGAGTTGTGTATTCAAGAGCTGCTCCTACATAGTTAACATCAGGGGAAAATTATTAGTGAAAAGGACAGATAAGGTACCTCTACTATATAAAATCAGACACAAAATTATGAAAATAATTTTATATGAGATCTCAAGTACTCAGCCTTTTACTTCAAAGAGCACCTGAATGGTTTTTATGGAGTCAGTTGGAACAGGCTTCCTTTGTGTACATGGAAACACACTGCTTACTTTTTTTTCCTTGAAGGGACTGAATGCAGTTCGGTGAAATTACTTCTTTTTATTCAGGGTTATTTTTGATTGATGATTGTGATGGTTTCTTTTGGAAAAGCTTAGTGGAGTATTTCTTTCCAAATGTTTTTGTCAGACAGAAGAAAAACTCCTTTTTAAAAGTAATTTTCAGTAATTGACAGAGAGACCTTCCCTTAATGATTGCTAAAAATATCTTCCTTTTCTTCTTAATAAAATGGAAACTTTGGATGGGGTAAGGGTGAAAGCTTTTCCTAAAAATACCAAAGGTGGGACCATTAGTTATCTAAAGCCTTGCAAAATACCCTAATAAAGTCCCTTTTTCTCTGAGTAATGAGGTCCGGCATCTGTTTGCTTTTGAAATGCCATTCATTTGGAATAAATATCAAGCTGAAATAATCACAAAAGCAAAGAAAAGAGTGCTAGTAGATTATTTTGGTCATCTTCCAGAAAATGTAATATTGTTCTCTAATGGATGTTGTCCAAGAATGTGTCCAAGAATGTGTCAACTCACTTTTATGTCTTTGTCAATTCTGCTTGGGAACACCAGGACTTAAATTCTTTAATTGTTAGGGTGCTTTTTCTGTGTGTTTTCTTTCCTGGACTTCTTTCCCCTACTGTATCTATAGATTATTATATATGACTTTAAATTTTCTCTTTCTGCCTGGAGTTTGAGTCCTACACACACCTAGGCTATTAGTGTCTATGTTTTGGCTTACTCTGGTCTCAATTTGTCACACAAATATCTGTTATTGTTGCTCTTTTTACTCCAAGCAGTGACTTATCGCACTTAGTGTATGGCTCCAGCCATACACTGTGTAATTCTTTACCCAAAACATGAATGATCTTGCCTACTTTTAAGCCCAGCTTCTTAGGTTTTCTTCATGATATTGTTGACATTTTTAAAGCAGACTCCACATCTATTTTGCAGCTCACTATCAGATCGATTAGTTTCCAATGCTTTCTCTCCCCTAAAGACACTGGAGATCTCTGTTTACCTTCAACTAGTTTGGAATGTCATTAATTAGGAGCATGTAGTTTGGATAGGTCTACTTTAGGAAAAACTGGTCATGATCACATTGACTGCATGAACTGTAGAATCCCAGGAACAAAAACTGTCAGAGAAAGAAAAGGAGGAGAGGTAATATTGATGGTATTAACGAAATTGTGTTGGTTAATAACTCTGAAAGTGTCATAATTTTTTATGAAGCAGTGACAATAATTCATTTATTCTTAATGATTTTGATTTATAGTTAAAATAGTGATACCTCAGATTCGTGAGTATATTCCCACTTATTTTCTTTAAACATTAGTTTCTGAAGGCAGACAACAGCAATAGTATTTGTTCTTCTACTAATTCTTTTCACTTATAATGCCCAACCCAAAGGGGTTCTGTTCTATGATTGAGAATACAAGGCTATCATCTAAAGTATAATTTTTCCTTCTAGTCTGTTAGAAGGAAAGCCAACTCTTGCTCCGAGCCATGAATGAACATAAAATGCATCTCAGATCAGTTTGACAACCTTTTTTGCACAATACATTTCTGCTTTAATTTTGTTCAATCAAATGTAACATCTATAATTTTGTGCTATATTGTGAAAAACTGATACATATCAGAACCGTAATGTCCACCTTCTTTATGATGTTAATTTTACCCTCTTCTCTTAATTCTTTGATTTTATCCTTGATCATGTAAGATGGACAGAATCCAAGTCTTTTAGTATGTAATGTCTTAATTCTCCTCATGATATATTCTGAAATCATGTGCTACAGTTGTGTAGTTCTGGAAGCTCCTACATTCATATTGTCTGCTGATGCCCATTCTACCACTTTATTTACTGCATAGTTACTAATAATTTACAGTCTTCTCCTTTTCTTATCTCAATTCAACAGGCAATTAAATATTCAATTTTTAGTGTTAGTTATTTATCATTAATTACAAACTATTAGTTAGTTATTTATTGTTAGGATTCAATTCGAGAGTCAGGCAGGTGTGATATGCTAGATATCCAAACTCTCATCACAGATATATTAAACAGTCAGTGGAGACAGGAGGGCAACTCGTTTACAACTGCTTGTCGATCCATTAGTTTCCCCTATGCAGGTATTTGGTGCTACCGGCAGTGGGAAGAGCTTCCCACCTAACTGTGTCTCCGAAAGGATGGGAATGTCTCATGGGCTTTCTGTCATGTCTGCCAGAAACAAGCAGATGTCTCGGGCACCCTAAGGCATCTCAAACAGCCCCAGGCACCTGCATTTAGGCAAGTGAATGTATCCCAATATACCCTGTTAGCTACTGTGGGACACATACATTTATATATCTGAATCTTGAACAAAATCTCACGGTGTTTTACTGTCAAGAAAAAGACACATTCTTATTCCAGTTCTGATATTAACATTTACATTAAGGATAATAATGTCAACGTGCTTCTTGAATCTCAGAAGAGACCAGTGTCATGGTTTAGGAATGGTATTCCCCACTCCCCGTTTCCCTCCCCCCCACCCCTGGCATCAGGCTGGGAAGGAGAACTGGAGGCACAGAAGGTAAAAATCATGGGCTGTGATAAGAACAATTTGCTGGAAACAACAGTGAGATAAGAGACTGAACAGTAGCAGCAACAATACTAATGACAGGGGTACAAGAAAGAGGCAAACTATTCACATGGAACCCCTCCAACAACTCCCTCCACCATACTATGCGACCCGGAAGACAGCCTTTCCCCCATCCCTGAAAAATGGTGTGAGGTGGTCTAGAGTAACCTCTGGGCCCTGGTCAAGCCCACTCCTGGCTACTGCAAAAATTAACCCCATCCTAGACAACCAGTAAAAGAGTAGCACACTGTAATAACTTTGATTTCGAAAATGTTGTAAGGAAACTATTATATATTCTATTTTTCCACAGTGCGCACAAAGCAAAAATTTGCATTGATTAATAATATCATTTTACTACTGGTACATTTTATAATCTGTACAGATCTTTCAGTGAGTGATAAGTGGTATGGGTTTCACTTCTAAACCACAATGGCTTATTTAACTCTATCAGGATTATGCTTTTTTTTTTGCTTTTTTTTTTTTTAATTTTGGTTTTGAAGATTTTGAGGGACCAATCAACACTTTCTCTGAGCTGCTACTCTGCAAGGAAAACGATCTGTAATGCTGGCATTTTTCACAGTTGCGGAGTCACATCTATGTAGGAAAACATATAGGATGTGAACTACATTGAAACAGTCTCATTTTCTGTATTGTTGAAATAAGATGCTATCCAGTTTCCATTCAGTCTAGTAGATGGGTAAGTTTTAGGAGGTTAACATTTCATCTGGATTTATTTTCAGATTGTTAAATATTATCTGATTACCCTCCATCTTTGCTCATATTTCAAGGAGTAGTATTTAGAGCAGCATGTAATATGGCAGTTAACATTCAAGCTGAATTTAGTATTATTCATTTGACTATTTATTTCTTTACAACTCAAAAAACTCACCCTCAGATGCTCAGCTCAGCAATAGAAAGAATATTTAGAGATTTGCTTCCTCTAAGGAATCTAAAGTTAAGCTAAAGTGGAAGCTGTGCTTGGATCCCACAATATATTTGAAGGTGCAATGAAGGGATACAATGCAGAATAAATTCATTCTTTATAGACAGGAAAAGCAGAAAAGAGAAATTGAAAAGATCAAATGCGATACTTATGATGAGAAATATATTTTAGAAAATTGAGAAATCTGTCTTAGAAAACACATTCTCCTTTCCTAAAGATACTACTGCAGAAATACTTTCCACTTAGGTGTTTTTTAAAAGAATGGTTTCTTCTTAAGAAGGTATATTTGTATGAATGAACCAAGAAATCCCAAGAAATGTTCTTGATGGAGATGGCATTCATTCCCAGAGGCAAGACGTTAAATCAAATTGACATGTGGCTACAAACACTGCATCATTGAATAATATATAGAGTGTTGTTCACAAAAGAACAGCTGTTTCCATTACAACTGAGTGCTTTTTCACACCAAGAGAAGGATGTTAGCCTGGGAAAAATGAGAATTGGTGAATTTCAGCCAGTCTTTGGAACAAGTGTGAAGTGCCAAGTTTTAGGAAAGCTTTGATAAACAGATCTGTAGAAAGGTCACTTCTCTGGACCTACTGGCTCCCCACCTGTGTATTTTAATTTAATGTATTTTAATTTAGAGTATCTGAGCAATGCCCATAGGCATTGATTACTGAGTAAGCAGCTCTTCATTCTAAACTGTAAATAAAATGCATATGCCAAGTAATTAGGTATCAGACTCTGATGGAACAAAACCTAGGAAATTAAATTTATGGATATGTTATAGTCAAGATAAAAAAAGGATCTTTTTCCATTTTGGTTTCTAAGTTTTATTCCATTTAGAAACATTTCTGAGAATTGATAAATTCCAATCAGTGTATGAAATTAAAGCTGACTCTTTTAGAACATAACAAATGCTAGAAAAACATTTAATCACAGAAATATGCATCTGCAAGAACTGATCATCATTCTGCTCAAACAAGTGGGAGAAGTAAAGCATACTACAGAATATAGGAATACAGGAATATAAATTCAAGACCATTTTACTTTCTCTTTGAGACTGATGTAAATATTGGACTTTCACACTACAGCTGATGTAAATTTTTTTAGTAAAATAGTCATGAGGAACAAAATAAACCTGAATCTGACATGAAATCTGATAAACTATGATATATCTGTTTTTTAAATTTGTGATCATGACACGCTATATCTATACTTGTCAAAGAAATATCAAAGATTATTAATAATTCTTGAACTTTCATTTCGGGATTAAAATAAAAAGCATCATAAGGCCCTTCAAAAAACAACAATTACATTCCCTGGTCATTATGACCAACATTATTTTCATGATTACTTGCATTTAACGAGCAGTAGCTACAATTTGTGCTTGCAACTGTAACTCGCACTTCACCTCTATTCTAGTCACCAATACGTCCTGTTTTTCTTTTTCTCTTTGGCTGAAAATGCAGGTATTCCATGTAAATGAGAGTTCACTGTTAAGGAAGGAGAGTTGATGCCACTGTGGCTGTTAAAATACAAATATAACAGAAAAAATCTTAATTTACCCATTCCCAGTCTGGGATTTTTCATCATATTTTTGTTGCTTTTCTTTCAAAGTGAACAGTGCACGCAAATACAGCTCAAATGTGGTGCTGGTGGGATAAACACGTCTTTGTTTTTCTGTTTATTTGTGCCCTTTTATAGGCACCCAAGCATCATGAACTGTTAATAGTTACTAGATAAGCCATTTGTTGTATAAATTCAAAACAATACAGAGATCTTAAAGCAACCAGTAAACACACCATACTACTCAGGTGTGCAATGCAACTTTTGCTTACTGAAATACATCCAGATGATCAGGCTGGAATTTTTTCTGCCCTGTATATAAAGTGAGGCCCAGAAATCAGAGTACTATGCAGTTCAACTACAGCAACACAACTGTAAAAGTTCTATCACCTCGTAGGTGGGGACAATCTCTCCTGTGGTTTCGTTGATATTCCCACCAAATTTAGCATGTCCTCAAAATGTCAAAAGCAGCAAGTAAGTTTAGAGGTCACCCCCCCACACACACACTGTGCAATAAAATAGATTAGGCTGTCAGCAATTCAATCTGAGCTAAGAAAAGCTAGGAACATTTTCAGTCCCGACTCACCAGCTATTTCTGTAAAAGTGTTGAGTGAGATCCTTAATAAAATTTTCCTAGGCATCTTCAGCTAAGTTGAAGAAATGTGTTCACATTAATTTCAATGCTCCTACAGAGTTCAGTTCAGCTGGCAATCCCTCCAGAGGAGTGATTCCTTCAATGAAAACAGGTTTTTGGAAGGACAAACTAAAACTGCAGTTGCATTAAATTTTTGTAATCCCTAATGACAATTTGACTTGTGGCTAGCAAGGTACTTACCTTTATTTTCATCAGCAACAGAATTTGTTATTCATGCTTTGTTCTAATACTGGTAATTAGGACCACTAACTAAGACAAGCTCTTCTTCCCTGATTACTTGTTGCATCAAAGTGCCATTCTTCTCTAACAGGTGGGGATCATTACCTGGTAAAAATGGACAGAAACAGAAGTTCTGGGTAAGTGAATCCTTAGGACTGTGTTTTGAGGCAGTAGAAAAAGATATTTACAACACAGATCATCTAAAAGCTAATTCTTCACTTTCATTCACTCTCTCTGCATCTATTTTTTTTCCTTCACTTGGAAGTGTCCTGCATAATTCTATTTCCTCTCTAGCAAGTTCTATCATGTTGCTGCTTGAACTATAGCATCATCTACCTCAATTTCAAAGCCTGTATCTGTGTTTTTTTCCTATACTGTCTTTCTGTTTCAATATTATTAAAATTTTCTATGAAGAGTCTGTTCTTTTGATGTCTACAAATGACATTCAATAAAAGTAATCAATAATATTTGTAAAACATTTAGAAAAGACAAATTGTTTATTTAAAAAGTGTTAGTAATTGTTATCCAGCTATCAGGAAAAAAAACACAAAACCAAAACCAACCAGGGGAAGAACATTTCCTTTAAGCTGTTTAGAGTAAGTCAAATTTAATTACTTGGATTAACAGCTCATCTCATTCTTCCTGTGTTCATCAAAAAGTAATTTGGAGTTTACATAGCTGATGGTAGAGCTTATGGTATGTAGTTTCACTAGCAAAAAGTACTGAGAACTACTGGCTTCATCAGAAACTAAATTTCTCAATATGTCAATAGCTACCTGAATAAAACTTTATTCATTAAGTCAACTTTTTTTGGTATCTTTGGTCTCTCTTTAACAGATTAGTTGTAATTGGTATTCTGACTATTATTGTTTCAATGTCCACTTTCAGCAACCAATAGTCAAATTTTCATCCCATAATGTCTGCTTCAATTTATCAAACTGTCTCATAGAAATAGTATTCCATTTTTATTAACCCTGATTTTGGAACGGAAACTTTGATCAAAGCAAAATGGAACAAATTATTAGAAACCAGAAAAAGATGCACCAAATCTGAGAAACTCGGTTTCTTAAAAAGGAAACTAACACAAAAGATTAATTTTGCATTTTACACCTTGCATTTTTAGATACTACTTTAAAATTAAAGCTGATAATTTTTTTTTTCTACTCTGTTTACTTTTAGATTGCTGCAAATTCCTGGGGAAAATCTTGGGGAGAAAATGGTTATTTTAGGATTGTACGTGGACAAAATGAATGTGATATTGAGAAGCTGATTTTAGCTACTTTGGGACAGCCATAGTCTATCTGTACCATACACTGATGTATCTATTCTTTCCATTGTTGCATATTGAGCCTTTCCAGAGAAATAAAGTGTCTTCTCTGTAAGTTACCTTTCTATTAGCCCTCATTAGGTCTTCCTGACGTGAACAGACAGCAAACATCACATCGTGCTCAGATCTCACCGGGTACAAACACCTTTTTATACTAAAAGCATGTTGTATTCAGTACTTCGGAAAACCTTGGTGCCTCACAGACCAGGAAGTTCCCTCCTCTCTTCTTTCCATCTCACCACTATGTTCTTATATTACCAATGCTTGATTGAACAGTACCTGAAATAAATGGAGTTACATTGTTAGTCACAAATCACTTCAGAAATATTATGCGCTCTTCCAAATAAAACTGGCTCACACAGTTCATGGTCATACTGGATAATAAAGTCCAAGGAAATGTGAATAGAGTTCTGATCCTGTAGCTGAAGAATTATTTCCATCTTCTTACTTACAACTAAGTAGGTAAGTTGTAGCTACATATCAATATCTCTTCAGGAAATTAATTTTTTTCCAGTAGGGTACACAAAGTTATGCATTCAGAGTAATACAAAAATAACTTGCAGTGAAACACTGGATTCCTCTTCCCACTACCACTACCAAAACTGTACAATTTTAGTATTTTTTAAATCAAAATAAAATAAAGAGGAAAATATAAATTCTCCTCAATTCAGTCTAGACTAGACTAATCCATGAATTGCTTGTGTTCCACTCCCTGTTTAATCTGGGATCAGGCATGTGTCACCATTCCCAAAAGACTGCTTTCAATAGATAGAGATGGAAAAAACATTCTGTTGTTTGTCTCCACTGACATATCTGTAGTCCAGGTACAGTTCCTGGTATTGGTCATCAGGATCATTACTGCAGATGAGACTCCCTGAACCTCTTTCACTACTAATGCTTCTACAGCTGCTTCTGTCTGAAGAAGCAGCTTTCTGGAATACATGCCCTCCTACAAGCATTATGCAAATCTTGGCAGGCTTGAGGACTGTTCTGCCTATTTGTTAACTAAAATATAGATATTGCAATTATTGATATAAGAAGAAATTAACTACTTCTACCCCTTCTAGTTTCAATTAATCCAAAGGCCAGATGCCAACAGAAATCATCAGCCATAAAATTATCTATGAAAGAAAATATGACATGTAAAATAGGTGACGCAAAGCACATGCCATGAAATTTCAATAAACAAAGAATTTCCAGCAACACCTTCAGTGTCTTTAACAGAATATATTAATTCCTTCTAGAAAATAAAGAACTTGATTTCTAACGTCATCAGCAAGTTCCTTCAAGAACTGCTGTTGACATACAACAGATGCCCTTGCAGTTGAAATAACGTCTCGTAAACTAAAGTTGGCTCACAATTTATGTTGCATTACTATTGAAGAAGCTATTATTAAGATTTTAGTAATATAATGCTGCACTACAAGCCTTCTGTGGCCCCTGGTGCCACACATGAAACTGAACTAAGCCACAAAAAAATCTTTATCTCTTGAAATTTGTAGGAAATTGTAACACAAGCAATTCTAGAAGCTCTAAGTGCTCTTAGGGAACTCTTCTAGTTTTAGTGAGGTAAGCCACTACTTGAGAAGAAAGTGTACTGAGCCATCTACACAGCTATTTCCCAACCTCTTGTTATGTTTTGATTCCATAAGTATCAAGATTTTAAAAGAGTAGAGTTTAACGTTGGAGTGAATGACACTGTAAAAGCATATCCAGTAAACTCTGGGGTGGGGGGTGTGTGTTTAATTCGACTTCAAGTTGGTTTGCACTGCTTTGGCTTTTACTTTTGTTGGTAGCTGTTGCTACTCCTGATTTGCTTGCAAGATCTTCCTAAAATCTGGACTCTGATGTTAAGTTTCTTCAGTGAGGAAAAACTTCAAAACTACTCTCCAATATTTTTTTCTGATCAAATCTTGGCTTAAACAAAACACCGTATGCAAGTGAAACAAATCCAGCCATATCACAGCAATTGAATGGTTTGAAAACTAATGCTGCTCTACCCACCTTCTTGAATTAACCTTCTGTGACTATACCCTTAGGTTGTTACATATATGGGATATGCCATTTTTTTTATTATTCCAAGTGTATAAAAATGAGCATGTGGCATATTGATGGTGTGCCAGCTTTGTGGATTTACCACCTAGCACCCATCTCTGTGCAGATATGAAATAAACAAATCATGTTTATTGACCTTGGCTCTGTGTGTGTATCAGCTTCTTTCACAGAGGTTGAAAGAACCCATATTTGGGACAATACTCCGAGTGATGTATATGCTCAGTGCCCTTTCCATACTCCCTCAGTATCATAAAGCTGCTATCTGTGGATATGCAACAGTACCTGGAATTTAACAAATCTGCCTCTGGAAGCCAATTTGCTCTTTAAAAACAACCTTGATTCTGTGGCAGCTGTTATGATACTATTTAGAGCATAAGTAAAGGGTCTTCTGCCAGTGCAGGTGTTCTCACAATGTTGAAGAGACACTGGGGCCTTGGAACCACCACTGGCTCTGCCTCACACAGACTACCTGAAGACAGATTTTTAAATATCAGAAAGGCTTTGCTTGGAGTATGAGGAAATTTATTTTTCATTAAGATGCCACCTCTCTCATTTCTCTTCCTTTTTTTTTCCTGACCTCTCCATCACTAATACGCAGCTATGCCTGCCAGCATGGACTAAAAGTGTCATCCAACCTAGAGACTTTTCCTAAATGAATATAAAGGAATAATATGTGGCTCAGGTTAATTCAATAGAGAACTCATCAGCTTTAAAACACTAGTATTACTGATGGTCTGTGGAAAATGTAGAAAGGAAGGGAAATTCCAGGAAGGCAAGGCAGTGCAGGAATAACCTTTGTGTTTCTGACAGAGAGGAAATTTCCTTTTCCATAAAATCAGGAAGATAACATTTTTATAGCAAGAAAAAAAATAAATCTCCACTCAGATTACACATTACAATATGTCCTGTTAAAAACATGCTATATAAAGTTTTGACTAGCCGTCAGTCTAATGGAGAAATATTAAATCTGGGTCTATCTAGAGGAATGTATGTCCTGCAGCCTGGAACCTGACAGTATGCTAGCTAATGTAAAACTTTCTGTCTAAATTCCTATATATTTAGAAACAGTTTCAGACAGAACTCTGAATAGAAATAGCTATGAACTTGGAGAGAGTTTGAATCTTCCCAATACTAACTGAGCAGAACAGGCACCTTTTGCAGTTTGTATTGATCAACCAAGGCTTTCCTACAATCAGATCCTAAATGTTAGAAATGGTTTTGAGTGAAAATAATTTAAAAATCAAAATAGCTAACTAGCCAATAAAGGAACCCAGTTATTTTCACACTATTTTTACCTTTTTGCTATCCTATTAGTATGGAAACATATTATTTGTTAAATGATAGTAAATCTCACTCCAAATGTTTCCACAGAAAGCACTATCAATACCCATTAATAATCTGAGTGAGTAATTTTGTTTAGATAGGGGTGCATGATGATTGCTGAATTTCTGAAGCCAATTGCTCTGCTGACGGGACTGAGTCACAGGCAACTGCCTCTACAGCCGGCCCCAGTAAGAGATTTTTAGGATGCTGAAAGGCACAGAAAATTTCTCTCCACCTTACTAGCAATCACTTTACACAACTTGGGAAGATCACCTTTCTCCAGCTGAGTGATGAATTTGCTCATCACCATTAGGAAGTGTGAAAAATTCGTGACACCAAACAGGGATTTTAATTTCATTTTACAGTTTCAGAATCATGCATGCTGAAAATACTTTTATACAGCCATACAAACCTATTAAAGCACAGTACGTGCATGGTCCTGCTAAAATTAATTGAGAAAAGAGAAACATTTGAACATCGTGCCTAATGAGCAAAACTGCTTGAGAATGAAAAACTGAAGGCAGCCAGGGTGGAACATCAGGTTGGAGCAGAGGAAACCCTTTGTCAGTGTGATATTTAAACAATTTAGAGAAGTGGGGCATTGAACACCCTCCTGAGTGCTGTCTTCAGAGAACTGAGAAGCCCCTGTACCAGTGCTGTCCTGAACACGAGCTCATTACCCAATGCGCAATGTCAACTCACGCACTGAGGCAAGACAATTCTGTTTATTTTAGCGTGACAAAGTAGGGATCTAGGTAGTAATCCACAAAAGGGTAACTCCCCAACCACAAAACCTTTATATTATTTACACATTCTAACAAAGGCATCAGCATTCATTGATTACATATTACATAGTTTTTTCACTGATTAGTACTCAATCCCTTATTTGCTAGTTATGTTTTTTGCTTCTCATGTTAATTTGTGTCCTGGGGACATCAGGCAAAGAATCACCAGCTGGTCATGGGAGGCGATTGTCCCGCTCTACTCTGCACTGGTGCAGCCTCACCTTGAATATTGTGTGCAGTTTTGGACATTGAAATATAAGAAAGATATTAAGCTCTTAGAGAGTGTCCAAAGGAGGGCAATGAAGATGGTGAAGGGCCTTGAGGGGAAGCTGTAAGAGAAGTGACTGAGGTCACTTGGTCTTTTCAGCCTGGAGAAGAGGAGACCAAGGGGAGACCTCATTGCAGTTGTAACTTCCTCATGAGGGGAAGAGGAGGGGCAGGCACTGATCTCTTCTATGTGGTGACCAGCGACAGGACCCGGAGGGAATGGCCTGAAGTTGTGTCATGGGAGGTTTAGGTTGGATGTTGGAAAAAGATTTTTCATCTAGGCAGTGGTTGGGCACTGGAACAGGCTCCCAGGGAAGTGGTCACAGCCCCAAGTCTGACAAAGTTCAAGAAGTGCTTGGATGATACTCTCAGGCACATATGTGACTCTTGGGGATGGTGCTGTGCAGGGCTAAGGATTGGACTTGATGATCCTTGTGGGTTCCCTCCAACTCAGCATATTCTGTCATTTTGTGTAATTAATCTTCCTGTTCAGTTCTTCCCTCTATTTGAGAAGGTGGTCAATGAGTTGCTGGTCAGGATCTGCCTTGCTGGAATTACCTTCCCCCCCAGTTACTGCTCAGTCCTGCTGACTTCATTCCTGGTGGCTATTGGGCAGACAGCCCATTCATCTTGGGATTGTTCTTCCTTTTCCTAAAAACAAAGGATTATTTAAGCATACAAGTTTCTACAACTTCTGCAATGCACTTCCTTAATCATGCTTCTTAGCTATATCTACTGATTAACAACAAAAAGAATTGCAAAGTTTGGTTCAAATCTTGAGGGACTCGATATCACCAGCACAGCGTTGTTTCTACCCTGCCTTTAGCTGGGGGATGTAACATGTGGCTTGAATTTTGCCTGTCTGCTGTTTGTTGCCTTTACCTTTTCCGAGGAGGCTACAGTTAGGAAAAAAAGATTTTATTTAGGGTTGTTTATTTTGTCCTAGATACCCAGAGTGAGATTGCAGGAGAAGAGCTTAGAGGGGCTTCATGACTTCAAGCTGGCAGCCAGAATCGGGACTCAAAGCTACAAAGCTTTATGTGTAGTTTAGTACAATAAATGACAAGTTTTATGGGAATGCAACCTGAAACAAGAGGAATGGAAATTCCAAGGGACATAAGGAACTTGCATCTGCAGCACGGACTAGACAAACCCTCAGAGGAATGACAAGGAAACTATTTTCCTGTAAGTCCAGGGATCAAGGAAAGTTGCCAGACTAAAAGCAACCCTGAAGAAAAGGAGCTACACTTCTAGAAATCTGTTAGAGCGAGATATATTTGTAAATCCTTTTAGCGTAATGTTTTATTAGGGATGTGATGGGAGCTTGCACCTGGGCACTTAGTGTCTAAATGGTAGGTGCAGCATTATTTCCTATGTGAACAACTGACTTACATCTTTGCACCCATTCCCCACTGCAAGGATCAAGCCTTTAGCAGGATGGAGACTGTGTCTTTGTCTAGCAACAAACTGTACCAATGCTTTATTCTAAAGTTCTCCTGCATTCCTTCAGTCAAGATATAGACATATCCAGTTGCCATGTTTATTTCTAGACAATGTGGGAACTCCCAGCTCCTGAAATTTTCTTGGTCCCACCTGTTGTTCAGCAGCCACCCAGAGACAAGTGGGGTGGCCAAGGTCAGTGAGTGAGGGCTGCAGAGCAAGCACCTCTGCTTCATATAAAAAGAACTTGTTGTTAGGGCATATTAGAGACAAAATGAATGCAAAGAAAGGAATAAATCTTAATTTTTCTTTATAAGTCTAGCTGTCAAATAACACACACTTTAATGCTTATGTCAGTGAATGTTATTACTTCATCTATAACAATTTATTGTTGTGTCTGGAAATCTTGATCATGGAGCAGCACCGTGCAAAGTTGTTCCTGGAGAAGGCAGCTGAGTGAGAAGCCTGAGGCAAGAGATCAGATTCTGTTGACCACTGGAATCCTCAGTGCTTTAGAGTTCTTGGGGTACTTGAATCCATGGACTGCCTCAGGCTCTGCATGAAACATTTTAGTTTTACCTGGAGGTTTCACTCAGCTGTACCAACAGTGACAGCCATATAAACACATGGATAGTAACTCTAATTTAAACTACTGCCTTAATCGTGCAGCAGGAAAGCTATGATGTAGTCACCATCATGGAAACATGGTGGGATGACTTACAGGACTGGAGTGCTGCCATGGATGGCTACAAGCTCTTCAGAAGGGATAGGCGAGGTAGGAGGGGTGGCTCTGTATGTCAGAGAGACTCTTGACTCCGTAGAACTTGAAGTCAGCAACAATAAGGTTGAGTGCCTGTGCACCATAATCAGGGGGAAGGCCAACAAGGCTGACATCCTGGTGGGAGTCTGTTATAGATCACCCAATCAGGATAATGAGAGTGATGAATTATTCTACAAGCAGCTGGCAGATATCTCAAAATCACCAGCCCTCATTCTTGAGGGCAACTTTAACCTGCCGGATGTCTGCTGGGAACTCCACACAGCGGAGAAGAGGCAGTCTAGGAGATTCCTAGAGCGTATAGAGGATAATTTCCTGCTCCAGCTGGTAAATGAGCCTACCAGGGATGGAGCCCCACTAGACCTGCTGATCACAGAGACGGGCTGGTGGGAGATGTGGAGATCAAAGGCCATCTGGGGCACAGTGACCATGAAATAATAGTTTTCAAAACTCAAGGACACAAAGAGGACCATCGAAAAAACTTTTATCTGAACGTCCACAGGGCAGATTTCGGCCTACTCAGAAGACTGGTTCAGAGGGTACCTTGGGAAACAACCCTTGAAAACAAAGGGGTCCAGGAGGGATGGAGATGCTTCAAGTAGGAAGTCTTTAAAGCACAGGAGCAGGCTGTCCCAGTGTGCTGAAAGGCGAGCCAGCAGGGAGGACGGCCAGCCTGGTTGAACAGGGAGATTTTGGAGGAAATTCGAGGAAAAAAGAGAGATTACCGACAATGGAAAAAAGGGTTGGCTACTC
>VXAY01004711.1:248000-284838 GCA_013399855.1 Oxyruncus cristatus | reverse complement strand
TTCTGTGATTCTATGATACTGTATTGCAAAGGTGTGAAAAGGAAAGTTCAATCTACTTTGAATTTCCTGAAGGAGTTTTTAATAAACTATTTATCCAATATACAAAATTAATCTAAATTAGCCTTACCAGCAAAACATATTAAATCAGTCAGCCAAGGATGCTGTCACGGGCAGTCACAGGACATTCAGAAAACCCTGTCATTGCAACAGTTATCTATATGTGATTTACATAAAGCAAGTATTAAATCATTTTCCTTTGTGATCAGCATTTTCCTGGGAACATTTCCTACCCTCCCAATATTGAGATGCTTGACTAAATACGTATATATCAATAAGAACCATATTAACATGTACATATTGTAATAATTGCATAAATCAGTAAGGCTTTAAAACAAAGTCTTTCCTTAATTTGCTTTCACATATTATATAAAACGATTAATTAAATCATAAGAAATCAGTTGATATAATAATATGTCATAAATTATAGCCCATAAAGTTAGTTCCAAGGTGCTAAACATGCAAGTCTTGGTGAGGAATTTTACTCAGAGCAAGAACTGCATACTCCAATTACTTGCATTACTGAAGATTATGAAACTGCAATTTGCATTTGCTTTCTATGTAGAACTCCTCCTCTAACATGCTGGAAAACATCACTGCTGCTCCCAAGCTGAGGATCATTTAGCCAGCAGAACTGACAAAAGCACCTCTATTTGCTAAGGAAAAAGCACTGTTCACCCTGGAACAGTGAATATCCAGAACAATTATTTGTTACTGATAAGTTCTTGTCTTCTGGTGTGAGCCTTGCACCAGCAGCACGTTGGTATGACTGATTAGGCAGGGCAGCTCCTCTGAAAAATATACAGTATAGAAATAGCTCCTTGAGGGTGTCACACGGAAGAGTAGAGCTGAGGGTAATACTGAGGCACCTATCCCTGGTCAATACCATCATGAGTATATAAACTCCTTCTTTAGCTTGACAAGATGTGGACAAAACCCATTCTGACAAAAAGAGAAAAATAAGTTGCTTTTGCCCTCAACACCGCTTATGCAATACATTCCTGATACAAAAATCACAATACCCAGGTGAGCCAGTGGTGGTTCAGCATCACACAGCCCTGCACAGAAGACCTGACTACAGGCCTTCCCAGCTGCACTCCGCAATGTTGCTGCCTATTTATTGTGGATGCTGGAAGCAGATGTGCCATAGAGTACAAGTGTGCTGGGCATGCTGACACAAGGAACAACACTGATAGTCTTACTGGAATTACTGGGGTCAGTAGAGGAGAATATATTTCTAAAGAGTTCTGGCCAACAGAAATTCACCAATTATGGCTTTCCTAGTGATTTACTCACAGTAGGTACTGAAGCAAATCTAAGCTGGGCACTGCTAGGGAAGGTACTGCGTCAGTGCAAAGAAACTTGTCTGTTAGTTTGAGGAGAAATTTGTAAAGGGCTGGAAACTGGACTCTGCTGGCAGTACCCACTGCAGTGTCATAATCACCCACTTGCAAAATGTCCTGTAAATTTATATCTGTTCTATCTAGTCTGACTATCTGTACTGAAGTATACTGATGCAGTAGTACCTCACTCTCAAAACAGTAACCATATACTTCTATGGAAGGAAGGGAAAATTAGTACTTTAACAAAACATATTTAATAAAAAAACATTAAAACTATAGGTTAAAAGTAACTGGCCCCATGATGATGTTATATGAGTATATAACAGATGTGAACTGTAGTAGTCTTTCATAATAATTTTTATGATTGAGATCACAGGCCTCTCATTCCATATTCCTATTGTGAAGGCTAGAGGAAATAGAATCATAGAATCATAGAATCATAGAATCAGACGGGTTGGAAAGGACCTCTGACATCATCAAGTCCAAGCCTTGATCCAACACCACCGCGGTTACTAGACTGTGGCACTAAGTGCCACATCCAGTCTCATCTTGAAAACCTCCAGGGATGGAGAATCCACCACTTCCCTGGACAGTCCATTCCAATGGTTGATTCCCCTCTCTGGAAAGAATTTCTTTCTAATATCTAACCTAAACCTCACCTGGCACAGCTTAAGGCTGGGAGAAGAGACCAAACCCCCAGTTGGCTACAAGCTCCTTTCAGGTAGTTGTAGAGAGCGATGAGGTCTCCTCTGAGCCTCCTCTTCTCCAGGCTAAACAACCCCAGCTCCCTCAGCCTCTCCTCGTAGCACTTGTGCTCAAGTCCCTTCACCAGCCTGGTTGCTCTTCTCTGCGTAGGAGATATAGAAATTGAGACAGCATGAAGTTCTATCTACTGCTGCCTGTAATTTTACATCACAAAATAATCTGTGTTGGGAAAGACTTGTGGGATCATTAAGTCCAACTGTTAACCCAGCAGTGCCAAGTCCACCACTGAAGCATTTCCCCAAGTGCCACATCTACACACTTGTTCAACAGCTCCAGGCATAGTCATTCTACCACTTCCATGGGTAGCCCGTTCCAGGGCTGTTATAAACCAGGGAAATTTTTTCCTAAAATACAATCTAAACCTTCTCTGATTCAACTTGAATGTGTTTTCTCTTGACCTGTTGCTTGTGACTTGGGAGAAGAGACAGACCCCCATTTTGCCACAGCCTCCTTTCAGGTAGAGAGATAAGGTGTAGCAGATTTATCATTCTTCTAAACTTCTCTTTCATCTGTAATAAACTCAAAATTCTTTTTGAAAGAAAGACATAGTTTCATTTAAATCTTTTAAAGCTTAATAAGGACCAAAATAAATAGGAATTTAATTTAAAACAAACTATTTGGAATAATTTATTTTAAAATTGTTATAAATTTCAATGTAAAATAATAAAGGTAAAAATGAAAGTAATCTTCAAATTAAGCAATAAAAGGTTATTTTTAAACTGCTGAATTTAAATACACAGTTATTTAGATTTTAATTTCAATTTCTTTCCTATTTGAGAAAATGTTAATTGAATCTGTTTCTTCTAAAAGTTTTGACATTGAGAAATTCACATTTCATTAGGAAATATTGGATATTTGAAGTTTTTATTTAAAACATTCATTGAAGAACGTAAACATAGTACCATCAAACAGCACCAATAACCCCTTCACATCTCACCTTTTTCCCGGCTTTTTATTCAGTATTTTTCTGCTCCTACAGATTATTTTTTAAAATGGCCCTAAGAAGAATTACTTGTTATTTTCTTGATACAACCAAAAAGAAACTCATCTGAGAATTGCTGGGGTTTCTTGCTTTACTGTGTGCTAGCAACTTCATGCATCTAGTCAAAATGTGTGGTATTTACACAGTGTTGAGATTATAGTTCTGAGACTTAAATCCAAAATAAGATATTTAGCCAAACTATTAATCATGTTTCCTACAATATACTTCATAAGGAAGATGGATAATACTGGTATCAATAATGTAAATTTAAAAAAAAAAAATTTAGTGTGAGGCTTGCTATGGCATTGAGTTGTACTTTATGGGTAAATAAGACATTTATATTTTCAGTGATGTCAATGCACTGAACATCGCCAGAGATGTGTACTACTTTTACAAATATGGATCTGAAGAAAGGAAGGAAGTCTTTTGAAAACAATTTACCATAGAAAATAGCATGGTTTACAGTACTAGCTTCCCAAGGGGCAACTATAGTAATTTCCATAATAATTAATTATAACAGTGCAGTATCAAAATTTTTCAACATTTTGCCTGTAGATACCAGTACTGCCTTAGACAAGGTATTTCTTGGGACATAATGTCATTCCAAATCAGAGTACAAGAACCTATGGCCTTAAAATCATTGACTAATTCATGACAACAACCCTATATGTATGAAATATTTATTATCTGTGTTTCAGAGAAAAGGTATGAAATACTTACTGAAGTTCATGCTATGAGAGACTGCTGCTAACCCAGCTAGATATACCAACTTCTCTTCCTCTAAATGCTGAATGAATCACATCAGTCCAAAGATGACAAAGCTAAAAATCACACTCATGTTTCTTCTTAGCTATACCTTAAATAAAAACTGCAGAAGCTATTAAATAGTTCCATTGCTATCAGTGCATGAGAAAATTTTCCAATCATGACCAATGTGAACAGCAAACATCAAACATCTTCTACACCTGGATCCCAGAGAGTTTGTACAAGACTAAGAAAATTCTCTGAAGTGGAAATAACATACCATTGAGTTTCCATGGTACAGGCCCTGTGGACCTGCACTTCTGCTCTTTAATGCACAAGAGGTTATTCATTTACAACAGCAGTAGTGGAAACTTCTTACTTCCCTCTCCACATTACTTGTCATTACATACCTTGAGGTACGCAGCTTTATTAGGAAGGCATTAAAGAGTCCTGGAAGGCCAACTCTCTCAGGATTATAATAGTAGGCTCCTGAGGGGATCTAATAACTTTGGCAGCCTTCTCCAGTTTATCCCTGTAGCCCTGAGCATTGGGAACACAGTTTTTTGTTTAAAAAGGAATCTCTAAGGTAAGACGTATTCCTCAAGTACAGAAAATTGTAGCTCCTTAGAACTGAGATCTTGAATTAACTTTGAAAATAATGGTGAGAAGGCACACAGTAAACTTCTTGTTATCAAAGCTTTGAGATTAAGTCTGAAGAAATACTTCACTGATCTATCATTTAATTAATTCTCTAGTATGTGGTTCCTTTCCCCTAATGTAATGAAATTTGCCCATGCAATAAGTCAACACAGTGTTTATAAACCATGCAAAATGCAGCACAAATAAGAGGTAAGTGATACATAGGTCTTGCACAGTGGTGTTAGTTACCCTCTCCCGGGAAATGGAGCTTGATTTGAGGTTATTCCCATCATGCATAAGATAAAAAGTGCAATGGCCTTTCATATAAAGAGCAGTCAGAGCAAGTTTCAGTTACAGTATTAGTGGTTCCTGCAACAAGTGAAAAGAGTTTCTGGTTTGGGTACCCTTGGTCAATTACAAAGAGCAAGAAAATCAGTGCAGGAAAAAATACCAACAATATCCCCTAATTTTTAACATCTTCCCACAGAAACACAATAATACTTTTATTAAGCAGACATGGAATTGGAATTAATAGCTCTTTTCTCTGAAGTTTCTGGCTATTAAATTGCATTTCTCTCTGTAAGTTTGCTAATCTCTAGTTCTAGAGCATGACAAAATCTTTGCAGCAATACAGAACTAGGCAATAAAAGGAGCATCTCACCTGCCAATCAAGAAAGGAAATCTCAAACACTAATTATTAATAATTAGACTGGTTATTAAACTGTCAGGAATCTGGAGTCTGCTTTCTCAGTAGAATTAGATCATCCAATTGAAGGAGTAAGGAATACTGAGCAGCAGTCAGCTATTTGGCCTGACAAGCCAATTCAAAACCATGTGTAACACCATGGCCCACTTTTCCCTTCCAATTACATAGAAATTACTTAAATAAATGCTTTGACAACATAAACTGGCAAATATGTTTAAAATGCCCTACATTAAAACCTAAAAATTGCTGTCAAATCTTAAATAGCTGATCAGGCTCACTCTGTCCCTGCTGCTTTTTAATGTAATCAAATACTGATGAATTCTGCTCATTAAGAGAAGGACATTGTAAGGAACCATGTCAAAGGCCTTAGGGAAGTCCAGATAGATTACAACCATAGCTCTTCCTTTGTCCACTGATGTAGTCACTTCATCACAGAAGGCCACTTGCATGGTCAAGCAGGACTTCCTCTTGATGAAGTATCTTTTACAAAATTATTACAGAATGCACAGAAGGCATACACAATGCAATCCTATATGTGCATTGCATATGGTGCCAGTCAGAAATATGGATTGGCCAAATGTTTAAAAAGACAAAATGTCTGTCAAGGGAGGTGGCAAATCTTTCTGGACTAAAAGAAGACTCCTCTCTTTGAGTTATTATAACTTTGAAATTAAGAGGCTTCAGGCAAAAAAAATGTAGAAAAGAGAATAACAGTTCTTTTATTAAATGTGTGACATAAAAACCACCAGAACAAACAATGACACTGTGACCAAAACTTTTCAAAACAAAGAAGTCCTACTATCCCTTTTTGGTGTAGCTATAAACCACACCCAGCAGGGGCACTCTGGTACGTTCCAGGAGGCAAGGCCTGCAGCAGTCTATGGCTGTGTGGCAAAAGGAGATCCTTCTGCAAACAAAGGGGACTCCCACTGGCCAGGTGGTGCTGGCAGGTTTAACACCCATTCACTCTCATCCCCTCTTCCCGTGATATCCTCCTCTCCACCCCCACGTCCCCTGCCCCAGGAAAGGGGGAAGGGAGGGGGTGTACCTTTTCATTGTCAACGGGCATCACTTAATCATGTCAATGGGGAAAATTCAAACAGCCCCTTTCAAACCTATAACATAACTCAAACAATTATCACCACAGGAGGTGATTGTCCCGCTCTGCTTTGCAATGGGGCAGCCTCACCTTGAGTACTGTGTTCAGTTTTGGGCTGCACTGCAATATAAGATATTAAGCTATTAGAGTGTTCAAAAGAGGGCAATGAGGATGGTGAAGGACCTTGAGGTGAAGCCACATGAGGAGTGGCTGTGGGTACTTCATTTGTTCACCCTGGAGGAGCCTGAGGGGAGACCTCTTCACAGTCCACGACTTCCTCATGAGGGAAAGAGGAGGGTCAGGGTGTCCTTATCTTCCCTCCAGCAGGCAGAAGGAAGCAGATCAAAAGAAAGGGGTGACTGGAGGAAAGTTGTCTCTGGGGGAAGGAGATAAAAACCCTTCACAGAATCACAGAATGTTTTGTGTTGGAAGGGTCCCTAAAGACATCTGTTTCCAAGCCCCTGCCATGGGCAGGGACACCTTCCACTAGACCAGGCTGATCAGACACCCCACCCTTAAGGAGAAGGGAGTACCCAAGGTTTGTTAACGCTTGCGGTTCAAGAATGCCAAAAGTCAGAAGGTCTGCAAAAACTCAAAATATTTTATTAGTAAATGACATCACCTGGCCAACAAGTCTCAGACTTCATCCCACACTCCAGCTTGGAGGGTTCTGGGTATTGCCACACCAAATACAAAGGCACCACAGGAGACAGCTCCTGAGGGTCTCTTGCCAAAGCTGGCAGACCCTCCAAAGCCACCACAGAGAGTTCTGGACCCATCTGACCTCAGCCTCAATGGCATAAACATGCTTTACCCTGAGGAGCTTGTCTCTCGCTTAGAGTTAGAAACCCTTCTGGGCATGTGTCCCATCTCCCATCCATACCAGCCTTCTACCTGAAATCACACTCGCCAATCACCAAAATCCAACTGCAGCAGAGTTGCTTGGTGTTGTCTCTAGGGACAGCTCCCGATGTGACCCCTCCTCTGTGATATCACAGCCACCAGAGCCACATCACCCGGTTGACAAGCCCCAGCCTTCATCCCCACCTCCTGCTCAGTGGGTTCTGGGTATCATCACCACAGTCAGTGCCAATTCATCCTCAGGAGATCCCAGAAGGTCTCTTGGCAAAATGGACCTATCCCCCAAAGCCACTGTAGAGAGCCCTGAGCCCCTCTGACCAAGCCCCAATGGCAGAACTGTGCCTGGCTCTGAGGGGCTTAGATCTCTGGCTTCTAAACACCCCTGCTCAATTGCCCCATTCCCCATCCACCCCAGTCCAGTTGTAGAACTCATTAGGGAGCTCAAAACATCAGATGCCAAAGATTGCACTGACTGGCGGAGTCAGAAAGGGACTGTGGATTGGAAAGGAGCTTTGGGATTGCGCTCAACTTGGATTAAGTTGAGCCTGGATTTATGGAGGCCAAATTAGGCTGTAAACAAATCATCCTAAGTGATAGAGTTGACTCTTCTCAAAGGAGCAGTGGCACCAAAATTCTGGACATGCTGTCCCATTGAAAATGAGTGGGGCTTCTTCCGGGGCCCTGATCTGCTCAATTTCCTCCCACAACTGTGTCCTCTCCTGATGCAGAAACTCTTCTTGTTCCTTCATCTGCTTGGCAGTGACCACATCGATCTGGTGATCATGTGTCTGCTTGGGCAGGACGGCCAGCACAGCCAGGAGGAGCACAATTGCCACACCCATGGCCTGGAAGAGATGGGAGAAAAGTTTACTCAGCAGATCTGGGTGGGAGAGAGCATAGGAATAAAGGCTTGAAGGGAACGCAGTTCCAGGCTGCAGACAGCACAGGGCCCATCCTGCCCGAGCCACCTTAATTGTCAGCTCCTGTGTGGGCTGTTCCCCATGAAAGGGCAAGAGACCCATCAGCAGAATCTCCCCAGGCCCCACCCCTGCCACACTGGAGCAGGACCCAGGGACCATGGATCCATGGACCCAGGGGCACCCAGAATATCCCCAAAGCCTCTTTGGGCACTTGCCAATACAGAGAGTCCTGAGCACCTCTGTCCTAGGTCCCAGTGGCAGAACTCTACCTTACTATGAGGCACTCAGCTTTTGCTCGGTGCTAGAAACCCCTCTGAGTATCCTGCCCATTCCCCATCAATCCCACCCTTCCCCTTGCATGTGTACTCCCCAACCGCCCAAGCCCAACTGCAGTGAGACTGCCTGGTGTTGTCCTTTGGGACAGCTCCCCTTGTGATCCGTCCTCTCTGATGTCAAAATTACCAGAGCCACATCATGCACCCGACAAGTCCCAGCCTTAACACCACTCCGCTTGGGATCAGTGGGTTCTGAGCATAATCACCCCAATAACAAAGCTACCGGGCAGGAGCTCCCTGGGGATCTCTTATCAAAGTGGTCATCCCCAGCCACTGCAATGGCCAGCCATGGCGGGAAAAGCCTGTGACCGTGAGGACAGAGGTGCAGAGCTGCAGAACCTCTGGCATGGAAATTGCCCTGCTGAGTGTGCCATGGCCTGAGTCTGAGAAGTGGCACCACAGCACCAGCACAGGTCTGGCCAGTTGGCTTTCCTTGATGTCTTTTTGAATTTCACTGAAGCATTTGGTACTGTCTCTCACAGAATCCTTCTGGATAAAATGTCCAACACACAGCTGGATAAACACATCCCATGGATAAGCAATTCACTCACAGGTCGAACATAGAGGGTGGTTGTGAACATCAGACTGGTGACAGGCCCTGTGCTCTTCAACATCTTCGTAAATGACTTGGATGTAGGACTGGAAGGGATGCTAAGGAAGTTTGCAGATGACACAAAATTGGGAGGAGCTGGCTAAGGATATGTTCTAACATCATCATCAAACAAGGTAATGTAAAATTAATAAACATGTATGCACATGTATCACAAAATGTCAGTGTCTGCTATATCATTGTGTCTTTCTTGTCCAAATGCCACCATTAAAGTTGATGCACCACTCTTGAAGTTGAAATATTTCTGTCCTGTTTCTGCATTAATTGTTTAGGTGCACTTTTGTGAGCACATTTTCTCAGTACTAGGTAGTAATATTAGTGATCTTGTGTGATTGGTCTTTGTATAAACTACTGCAAATAGCACTCATTCTTACTTTGGAACAAGCTATCGATCAGTTTAAAAAAAGCTAACCTCCCTTTCCAAACAGCATAATGAGGGCCTGCAATAAGCCAAGAGAGCTTTCTACAGATTTCAGGGAAAAAAATTCTCTTAAACCTAAAAAACAGATCCTGCTTGTTCTCTAGAGAAGCTAGCACATCAAGTTTCAGTTTATAGACAAACAAGAAAGAAAGAGGGTAAAAAATCTACTTATTTTTAGAGTTACTGTTTTCGCAGCCTGAAAAACTTAAACAGTGTTTTCAAATGTTCCAAACAAAATGAAGAAAGGATTTATGTACATTTCTGTTCATTAAAAAGACAGACTTTTTTGTATTGGTGTTGAAAGAACACCAATTGAAATAAGGAATGTACTTTGGAATATATTTTCTAGAGAAAAATAATAGAATTTCTTTTCTAAATAGCTAGTTAACTATCACTACATCATCATATATAGCTGCACAATATGTAAGACTATGCTTTTCAACCATATGTTTTATTGAAAATGGAAAATTCTCTACTAACTTCACTAATAGAATAGTTTTAGTCCAAAACTCTATTGAGTTAGTGAGTACTACTGGGGCTGAGCTCACTCTAACAAACTCAAAACAAAACTGCGTTTCACTCCTGCAATTCCCTAAAGCCTTCCCTAAAGACCCTGTTAGATCAAAAACCACTAGGAGAGCAGTACTACATCAGAGTAAGAAATTTCTAGAGAGTTTTCTTCTCTATGCTCTGTATTCTATTGTCAGAAGCCAACAGCAAACTCCCCATCACTTCAGACAGTGAGTAGAGCTGCAGCTGATACAGACTGGCCTTGGACAAAAGGAAGCCTTGCAGATCTCAATACAAAGAAGATGCTTCTTTATGATCTTCAGGTGGTATATTAGGTCAGAAAGTGAGATTCCTGGGAACTATTTCAGATCATCAGAATGAATTGCATATACCAACAGAATTCTGAATTATTCAATGGTCTCAAGCATGTGTCAACATAACACCCTGATTCAAAATTCTCAATAGCACTATTGAATGTGCTGTCATTCAGCATTAGTCTCACTAACAAATTCATTGCCTTGAGGCCATGGATTTACAGAAGTTAGTATGGTATGTCAGCAGAGATTTATAGTAACTCTTATAACCTTTAAGCCAGCATTTTATTAGAAAAATCTCTGTGCAAAGTGCTTATGGAAAACTCAAAAAAATATTTAAGTACATCTTTCTAGGATAAAAATCCCTGAATATTGGTAAGATATAAAAAATAACCCAAATTTCAATGAGATCATGGTCATGTATATCTGAGCTACAGTAGTATATAATAAAAAAGTGGAATAACAATTTCCTCTCTCTAAATGCTGATTGTTTCCCTAAATCATTACCTTCAGCACCAAGCCTCAGAATCTCTCTCAGCACGTTTACTGCTTCCAAGATTGTGCTGTGAAAAATGGCAGAACCACAAGTTTTTGACAGTTTTTGACAGACATATTCTTGTCCACATGAATGAAAATTAAATGTCATCCTCCAAAAGAATTGGCTGTGGATGGTCAGTGTAACTCTTTAGTACCCTCTGAATTTGTATGCACCATTTAGCTCCCTTTAATCTCTTTGTCCTTATTTTTTTTTATTAGCTCAGCATGTCAAGGTAGATGGACATGAGTATATCCAAACATAATTCTTATCAGTCACTGCAATGCTAACTCTCTGAACCAAAACAGTATTCTGCCAAGTATTTCAAAGATATTCTTGGGTTGGTACCACAGTCCATAAAACCACAAGCAAAGAATTATGCTGAATCCAGGAGGGATTAATTTAAAAAATGCCTTATGGGAAGATAGGGATGTCTGTTAGGACTATTCATGTAGTAAATGGTTACTCCTCTGAGACTCTTTAAGTTCTGAATGCCGCTTCCAAAAGGGGAAAGATCTGATCTCTTACGGATCTATGCTAAGCTTCGGTCGTGTTTGGAGACTTTACTCCCTTTGACTTGTCTTGGTATCACTTAGGGGTATAGGTGCAGTGTAGGTTTATGAATCTCAACTTGAAAAAAACACTACTATTTTCAGAAAAACTGCCACAAGTTCATACAAACTTGATGCACATACCACAAAGTTTCCTGAAAGCAGGGGCATTGCTTGCAAAGTAAAATTTCTAATCTTCCCATTTAAAAAAATTAATTTGTGATTTAAACCAAGTGTGAAATTGCAGAGGCTAAAGAACACTGTTCTAAGATGTCAGGTGCCTGGCATCCCTTCAGTATGAAACCTGCAAAACCTGAGGCTTTAGCAAATTCACTGCTAATTTGTTAAGAAAAGGTGAGAAAAATCGAAGTGTTAATGTGTCAGCTTGGCAACTGGATGAGTGTAGGGAAAGGTGAGAAGAATCTCACTGAAAAGGAAGGAGGAGGGACATAGGAAAAATTCAAAAGATAAAGAGGAATTCAAGATCAGTCATTAAGGTAATTCATTGATTTAGTTTACTTGCCAACTTTTTGAATTCATTTTCTCCAGGTAAAGGTAAATAATCCATCCACAAGCAGCAAAGTAGCTAATAAGTAAATGATCATTAAAGAAAAAATGCAAAAATGGTAGTAACACAGGAACAATTGCAGTGAAACTCTGAAGAGAATATTTATGTCTTCAATAAAGCTCAAATTAACTAAGAGATGTAAAGCCTGAAAAAATTGCTTCTGGTATTTCATTATATTTTGAAAGCCTTTTACACTTTCTCCTTTGTGATAAGATTATAAGAGTGCCCTAAAAGCACTTGGACTGTCAAGTCCTACTACCCTTACTGATTTTTTTTTTTTTCAGAACTTCTCACTGTTTCTGAGAGTTGAACATTTTGCCCGGGTTTCTAAACTTTATTTTGGTTACTTTATTTAGTAATTTGAAAGAGCTGTTATATAGCTAAACTAGTCCTTTCCCTTTCTAGAGGTCATGCTTTCACTTTGCTATGCCAAACAACCCATAGTTTATCTCAGTTTTTCTCATAACAGGTTGCACATTGATCCTTGCCTGTATCATTTTTCTTAAACACTGTATCAGAAACACTTATACTAGAAAAGAATATAGTATGCTAGCAAGGAATCCTGGAATCTCTTTGCCCCTTTTCTTGGAAACATCTTTTTTCATAACTCTTAACTTATACTTTTTATCTTATCAACTGTCACACTAAATTCCTCTAATCTTTTGTCATTTCCAACTAAACAGCTTTCAGTTAATAATGAATTTTCTTATTACTGCTCCCTAAGGATATGACTAAGCAGTTGTACTTAAATTTCATGTCATACCTTGCAGACTATTGCACAAGGTGACCCAGTTTTTCATCCCTGTTTTTGATGATGCTGAACAACTTTGTTTTAGCAGCAGGCCTCATTAGCTCTCTTCTGTCAAAGACTGTAATGAAAATATTAAATTATATTGGTCCCAAGACCAATCCCTGAACAACTTTACCTGTAAGTTTCCTCCTACCTGGCAATTTCCTTTCCAGAGCAGGTCAAAGCAATTTTCTCTTTAACCACTTTAGACTTCACAAAATTTATTCACAAATAAATGTTTTGAGTTATTTTCTTATGTGTTACCTTTTTTCAGTCCATGAGCTGTTGTTTTTTTCTTTTAAATTCTTGGTCCATTACTTCTAAGGGCATATTTTCTGTTTTCTTAAAAAGTTCAATTAAATAACTAAGAGGAGGCTAATACTCTTACTGCTTTTTACCATACAAGGCACTGCAATTTTGGAATCACAGAATCATTTAGGTTGGAAAAGACCCCTAAGATTAGCAGCTACAACTGTTAACCCAGCAGTGCCAAGTCCAGCACTAAGCTGCGTCCCCTAGTGACACGTCTACACATCTATTCAATACCTTCCTGTATGGTGACTCCACCATTTCCCTGGGCAGCCTGTTCCAGTGCTTGAGCACCCTTCCAGAAATTAAATTTTCTTCATATCAGATCTAAACCTCCCCTGGCTCAACTTAGGGCCACTTCCTCTTGTCCTGTCATTTGTTACCAGGGAGAAGAAACTGAACCTCACCTGCACCTCCTTTCATGTAGTTGGAGAGAGAGAGAAAGTCCCACCCCCAAGCCTCCTTTTCTCCAGAGTAAGAGGGGTCCTTGAGAGGTCATTGAACTTTATTTAGTGAAAGCCAAAAAACTACCTGGAAATTTTCACTTTCCCAAGGAAGAGGAAAATGCAGGAATGTGTTCCAAACCATTTCATGCTGTCTTCTTCTTAAACACTATCATTGACCATGAAACTTGCTACACAGGTAGTGAAGGAACATGGGGCACTTTTTTCAGTAATCAAGGGAAAAGGTTAGATAACCAGGTTTGAAAACAGTTTCACTTCCACCCTAGCTGAAGCACTTTTCATGTTCTAGCCTTTCCTCCACCACTGCTGTAGTTTACCTCCAATTACCAGTACTATTGTCCTAGATGGAAATTGACAATCGACTTTTAGGTCTTTGCCTAGACTTCTCCAAATCTCTAGGTTCCTGGGATGGTACATTTATTACTTCCCTCTATTCTTTTTATTGGTGAAGTTGAAGAACAATGTGAGTTTTGCTTTACCTGTTTTGCAGACCAAACTTCCTGCAATTCTTATTTTATTCCAAAACTTCCACGTACCTAAAAGTTAAAAATTTAGGCCAGAAAACTGAGAAAATCTTTTTGAATTTCTGAAGATTTGTGCTAGTCCCCCAGCTTTGCTTTAGCAAGTACTTCAGGTTTTCTCCTTTGTTTAGTACAAGCTCTAGCTCCTTTGCATATTTGATCCAATTATTTTCCAATTTGACTATACAAAGTTGACCTCTAATGTCTGAAATGTTGTTATTTTGCAGCTGACATCCTGGCTCCATCAGTTTATTCTTTATTGACAGTGAACCATTCTTTAGTGACTGATTATTTATCAAAGGCAAATTTGAAACCATCAACATCTTTTGTATTTTCTGTGAATTCAAAGAAATTCTGCAAATAACCAGATATACTTGACAGTACATTTATTTTCTAATCTTCAAATGGTAAATTCAATTCTCACATCATTCTATTATACTTGTAACTATCAAACCCACACAACTGATGGCATAATGGCAGAATATTGGTCAATATCCAAACCCAGCACAATCCCTACATTTTTTTTTAATGAATCTTACCTTCTTTCTGTATGATTCCTATGTCTTCTTTGAAATCTATTGCACCATAAACACTAGCACTATACTCCTGCCTTCAGTTGGAAAGCTCTGGTCTTCCCAAGACTTATATCCTACAGAGTATTTCTTCTATTTCTTTTATGACCAGATTCAAAAGATGACATACAATCCTTTCACTAACTCCACCAGCCGTCTATTGTAGTCAGTAACAGATCCTTCCTTGTCTTTCATCTCCGTCTTCAGATATGCCTTCACCCCTTTTTAAATCTGAATTTAGCATACCTTCCATTCCTCCAAGAGCTGAAAACTACAATTGTGTCCAAATTTTGATCTGTGCAAACAATACCCATGAAGAAACCATCTCATTCACATATATCTTTCTCCAAAAGCTCCCTTTCTTTTTCATTAATTCCCAGTTTGCTGATTTTGTCCAATGTTTACTACAGTTCATGATCTCCAGAATCGTACTCTGCTTGACTGCAAATCTGTTTTCCCAAGCATCCGCTTCAGAAAATAAGCATTTTCTCAGAAGAGTTAAGAAGTGCCAGGGAATTCATCAGGACCAGTTGAGTCCGAGTTTAATGTCTGCAGGAAAGAGAAGGTCATGAGAATGCTGCAGGGTCCTTTGGGGGCCAGAGACACCACAGTCTGCTGACAACATCTGAAATCTCAGGCTTGTGGGTGACAGGAAATTGCTGTGAGAAACAAGTAGTGCTACCATTTGGAGGAATTTGGGCAGGCTATAGAAATGGACTGACCTGAATGTCATCCCGCACCTAGAAAAGTGCCATAACTATTGTAGGATTTGTGTAGGGTTTTCTTTTTTTTCTTCACAAGAAAACTGTATACAGATTCTCACTCTGAATAAAAGTACAGGACTAACAGTCTTAATTAACAAGTCACTTTAAGCTGATTCCTGAACATTCTTTCTTGCTCACAACTTGAAAGATTTGTATTGGAAGTGTGTAAAGCTACATCAGGTCTTAACACTCTAAAAATGCTGTCCTATGACCAGTTAAGTGGTACAACTGGTATTCTGGAGGTTCAAACCTTCAGGAACATTTTAGCTGCACATCATGCAAGGTAGCCTTAAGATAATCAACAGCCATCTAAGAGTGATAAATGTATTTGTCAAGGGGTAGAGCAAATGAAGAAATATACATATTTCTCTTCCATTAAAAAGTAAGAAAAAATATAACTTCAGAATTTGTCAGTTTCCTTTTTCACCTCAAAACCAAGTCATTGAATATGTTTGGGAGAAAAGAATTCTGAATCTAGCTTCAAAGAGAGAATAAACCCCAACTTATCTTTCATTCTTCATCAGAAAAGAAACTCACAATCAAGGCTGAAAACTGTATGTGTTAAATAATCATTATAATAATGTTGCAATCATCATATATCTCCATTTTCTTCCTGCTCTGGACATAATTGGACATACATACATTTGTGAATGAACTGTCAAATGGAAACATCTGCTATTTGATTGTCTTCCATGTTGCTGCATATGACATTTGAAATACTTCATTTTATCTCAACATTTTAAAATAAAGGAACAAATAAAGCGTCAAACCTCAACATCTAGCTTTTACAGTTGCTTTCTCACTGACTTGAGCTTTTCAGTTCCAATTTCACATCACTCAAAAAATTAAGTAGTGTCATCATTTTAAGTGTTATTTCCCACTGCTGTTCTTGGTAGTGATCCATGTATAGGTAATAATATATATCTAAATTGGGGGAATGTATAATTACCATTGTTTAACTCGTATTCACAAAACTCAAACATACCAGATTTTTTGTACATTAAACATATGACAGAGTAGTCACTAATACTTGAAGCTATGGGATGGAGTTAACAAAAGAGAACTTAAAATACTAATCCTCGTGGTTTTGATGCAGAGGAAATAAACAAAAATATACTTAGGTTTTGCAAGTAAACCACACAGTTTATACAAAGAAGATTTGTATAATACAAAGAATATACAAATATATAAATACAAAGAAGATTTGTATTTACAAATCTTCTTTTTCCTTTTAATCTGACCTTCTGCTGAGCTTGCTGAAAATTTTGAGTTATGCAGATTGTGTATTATTTTTAGTTTATCAGAAGTCAGCCAACATGTTTTAAACACAGCAGTAGAGTGTCAACAGAAGTTAAGTTGATCATAGAAGCAAGCTACAGGAGATGGCCCTGCTTGAAGCTATAAAGGGTCTTGCAGGACAGTACTGACAAGGAAACACTACATAATTTATACTGAATGATTTTCAGTGGCAACAGTGGTCAGTGCTCAACTTGCACAGCATAATTCATTGGTGTTAAACAACATCATTCGACCACCAAAACAACACATTGTAAGGACCATGAATAAGTACATCCCTTCTACGCTCAAAGTGGCCTCCAATAACAAAGGAGAAAGAAGAGCCAGCACCACCTTACAAAAGTTCAGTGGAAAGAAGACTGTAGACCCTTGCATGTGTGAGAAAGTAGGACAAGGATTCAAACACATATAAGGTAGAACCATTGACATAATAGTCTTACCACAGCTCAGAGCTTGTGCCCAGTGTACACATGAAAGGCTTTCTTTAAGCACTGAACTCTACTTACTGCCCTGAGGACTTTAGATATGGTTATATTATAAAAGCCTAAGCTCTATATTTATTTTAAAGTCCAATTAATTGGATTTTAATGTCATTATGAGTTTTATAATTCTAATTTCTAATTCTCTAGGCATAGCTACAGACTTAAATTTTAACAAGGTTGTAACCAACGTTCTGTTAATAAAGATGTTCTCTTTATAACAAAAACCTCAGGAATTTATGTATACATTCTAAGAACAGCTGATGCTATCTTCAAAAAGTCTCCACTCCTAACCCTGCAGTACTAAAAGCTAAATCCCCTAACCTCTTATATTACATTTTACCGAACTTTTGTATGGTTTTGTCATTTCACAGTGATCAAGCTCCAGAATCTGTACCCTCATTCTGGGCAATACATGTTTTCTCCTTTTCTTCACTGTAATTACTGTCTGCTCCCTGATGTATTCTTCCTGCCTTCAGATATCTTTCCTCATCAGCATACTCCCAAGGCCTTCTTCCCTCCTTGGACTTTCACACCTATGTTCCTTGGCTTTAACCTACCTCCTGATGGTGTATTTTTTCCACTGTGTATGGAGCCATTGAGGAAAAAAGCCTTGTGAGACTGAAATAAATAGATAGACAGCCCTTCTATTAAAAGTGACCATTTAGGAAACTAGTAATTTATCTCAGCCATGCAGAAGCAGCATTGGTAGGTGTGACATTTTTCATGTAGTGTACTTAGTAGCAGAGAGAAAAAGTGACTTTTCTTTCTGCTTCTAAAGAAAGGAGGGAAAGAGTAGAGAACAGTGTGAGAGAGGAAGGAGGAAGGAAATCAATTTAACAAAAGAGTCCTGCAAATTTTTTTCCTAACAGACCATTGTTGAAACAGACTCCTTGAAAATATGACATGGTAGACCTTGTTTGAATCGAATAGGAACATATTCAGATGCTCTAAAGTGATAAATCATGTTCAAAACCAAACATTTTCAGATCAGAGTAAGGGAGCATATCATAAAGGGGAAAAGGAATGTAACACTGCATAGCTGAGTTCCAAAGCAAAGTGAGTACCTCTACTGTGAGCGATACATCCCGTTTTTTACAGGGACCAGCTTGTACTGATTTTGCTTGTGGGTAGTCATCCTGAACATTCTAAATGTGGCATCCTGTGCCAGTAGGCACCATACTGAGTAGCCAATAGGAAAGATTTTGCCAAGTTAAATTAAGAAGTGCAAAACATTTGAAGAAAAATGGTTAAGGAAGCATGCTGTAGGATATTGTGATCCCCTGCTAGCAGTTATAAAATTGAGGTCTCTACAGCCTATTTTATATGAAAAGACACTGTTCATAACTTGTCATCTTGTGAAAATTTTAATTTGAACCATAGATCCATTACATTTTTTTTAAAACTTAAATCAGCCTGCAGTACAGACCACCTTCATAATGAGTATGAAAATGCAAAAGGATTTTGAGTATTAATAGATTTTGACAAAACAGGGGCCTATAACCTAGTAATAAGAAGGATATGAATTATTAAGGGTTTTTTTAACAAGACCAGGCCAGAGAACTCTTTAAACTTCTCAAAGTGCAGAAAGCAGGACAACTTCCTATCTCATTAGAAACATTTACATCATGAGTTCTTTACAGTACCCTTTAAATTCTGCAACTTCTATGAGAACGAATTCTGTTAAAAACCCTATACAGTTGAATCTGTCGTCAGTTTACCTTCCCATATCCATATGATCATAAAGGAAAATCATTGCCACCTTCTATCTGTCTTTGAATTAATGATAATCTTCAGTCTTCATTCAAACCTCTGCAGACATAGCAAGTTACTCAAAATCCCATATAGGGGATGAAGATGGTGCACCGAGAAACTGAGATTTAGAAACCCTATGTGATAACAGAAGCCAAACTGAAAACAGAGGGAAAAAACTTAACATACTTTTTAGCTGATTCTAGCTTTCAGTAACAACTATTTTGCAACCATGACCCTGAGGCTGGAAAACAATACAAGCTCTGGGACCAGGATTTCTCTGAGTGGAACATTCATTTCAATGAAGCATCAGACAGATCTCAGAAGAAAGCATTTTTTAAAAAATATTTTCCAGCATTTCGAGCTTGTGGGATTTGATCATTTTAGAATTGTTGTGTCAGTTTACCCACCCACCAGCACCTTCTCATGGCATTTTATGCTCCCAGCCCATCAGAGATGCACTCTGTTCAGAGGTAAGGGAGAAATTTGTTACTGTGACAGTGGGGAAACACTGGAATATGTGGCCTAGGGAAATGATGCTATCCCATTCCTAGAAATGCTTAAAAATAAAGGGACATGGTCCCACATAACCAATGGTAGCTGGTGGTCAGACCAGAGAACTCCATCAAGTCTTTATTTTTTTAAAAATATTTATTTTACAATTTATTTTACAAGTCTGCAATACTTGTCTATGTCCAAAGTTAAAACTCCCCTTCAGAAGTAAATCTGATGGAGTTTTCTGCCCCTCTTTGCTATTTATATAATTCGTGGGAATATCCAGCAATTAAAAATTCATTGGACTGTATACTGTTAGGGTCAATTACTTATTCCACTTAAAACATCTTTTGTGAACAGAATTAAGGTTTTTGATGCAATTTTGTTTAATTCTTCATCTTTAAAAACAAGGATAGTAGCAGCACCCCAAAATACCATAAGGGCATTGTAAAAGTTTTATAGATCGTATTTTGCTAATTTAAACTTAACATTATCCATGCAACACATATCCACAGATGCCTACATAGAGTTATATAGCTTCATGGAAGAAATAGAAAAATATTAAACATTTAAATGACCAAGAATAAGCCATTTTTTCTGAAGTCTGCAAACATCTTAAGACCTTATACACAGGTAATGTTAAAGTTATATATGAAGCTCATGTCTTTCATTTTAAAAATTATGACAAAATTGTAGTGTTGATTTTCTCTACTAATAGCTTACTCCTAGCAAGAAAAAAAAAAAAAGAAAAGACAATTGGTAAAATTCTTACTACTGAAAAAAAAATGCATAAGCACAAAGTGCATTAAACACAGTCTAACCACATTTATTCGGAGAAATATTTCATATATATTTTACAGAGATTTATGGTGTATACAGTTGACTTGATTTCTCAGATAAAAAGGATGTTAAAACAACACATTTTTTCTGATCTAGAGTATGCATTTTGGACACAAAGCATTTCATTATGAACAGACTTCTCCACCTGAGCTTAGCCTTGTGAAAATCTGCATGCTTCTGAGAACATGTAGAGCCTCCCAATGTAGAAGACCTGAAAGATAACAATGTGTGCATGTTATAGTATCAGAGCCTTATTTTCCACTCAGCATGAAACCACATTTGATTCTCACAACAGTACGAAACTTTATCAGCCTTTCAAGGTTGACAAGCCACCTGCTGTTCTTATTGGTGATGTAAGGCACTCACTCATTAGTGAATATCTGAAGAGCTCTAAGACTAATTTTAATGCTGCTTTGCAATTTCAGGATTTTCACTGTTCGGGATTTTCTTAACCAAAACTGTTTAAGAACAGCAACATGACAGCATACACCTTTATTCTCTTAAGAAACAAAGATCCTTTTGATTTCACTTAAGTGGAAATTTGTTCCTTGATGGAAAAATTTATCGTAATTTTGTCAATATCATCCCAGAGCAATTGCATTTAATTATACATATTAGACCCTGCAGAATATCTGTGGAAACTACATATCAGTTACTGTGCCTCTTTTCCTTCACTGATATCAGTCACAGTATTTCTGGGTGACCCTTTTCCATGTTGCTAAAAGGAAAAAAGCAGATCTTGAAATTAATGTGGGATACTCTTTTCCCCAAATTAAACCCCTGGCCTACTCTTTTAACAGTGGTGGGAACAGATCTGTATTATGAGCAGCAGCAGTGACACCCAATGGTCACTCACAAATTATCCTTCAGATAGGGAGCGTGAGGTACATACTGACTGCCACTGAAACAGAATAGCTCAAAGTAGCAGTTCAAATAGAATACCACATTTATGTATTTCTCATTATAACCCTACTATAAACATGGTATTTTAAGTTCATGTGATTTAATCTTTTATTTGGACCAATGAACAATAATGGCCAAAGATAAAAACAAACTACTAGCAAGCGAAAAAAGCTTAGGGATCTCATCACACTCTGGAAAAATCATGAATTTATAAGGCCACAAGCTGGAACAATTGTCCTTGAGGACACAGAACTACAGATATCCTATGCTAAATTTGGTTAAAAGTTTAATGACTTCCATGACTTCCATCATCAGTGGATGAGCCAAAAAGTCCGATTTCCTTGGACTGTTCTGTACAAGTTCAAAGAAAAGAACTGTAGAAGTAAAAAAGTAATTACAAGTTTTCCATGACTGTCTTGTTTTGAGAGACTATATTATATGTGGATAAGTAAGTACTTGGATTAAATTTTCCTACAGATATTGAACATAGTCAATTATGATTGCACCCTAAAAAATATTTATAGATTAAGACAAAAATATTTATTAATGGTGCATATTAATCATCAGTGAATCTTCTACTACAGATCAATATATATGGATTACCACTCTATAGACTAGAGATTGGGGCTGCGGGTAGGAAGAAACATTTTTTTTTCTTATCAGAATTTTCTTGGAGTTGTTCTGGATTATTTTTAATACAAGTCAATAGTTTATCACGGAAAGAAAAAAATCCAAGCAGAGCAATTCTAGAGGAATATACACCAGAAGAATAACATATGAGAGCTAGAGACTTTTCTTCCTGTCAGGAACACAGACATTCAGATGAATAAATCAAAAAAAATATGGAGGAGAAGGGAAAGAAAATGTAAAGGTTTTTTCTCATCATTTACAGTTATGAACAGTTTCCAAGTATGTAAACTGATGGAAAATTTGGGTAGGAACATGAGGATTTTTTTCCATAATATAGTATTATGAAACAACACAGGGACTGCTAAACTGCACTGAAAGGTAAAGCACAGCTTTATATCCTCAGATTTCTTCCAGATTTTGCTTGAAACAGTGTAACTTTGAAAACTGTTATAAATTCCATAGTGATCCCTTCAGTTTTTATTCTTCAAAACACAGTCAATAGATTTTCATTCTATGAGTTCCACAGAAAAAAAAAATCTTGGCATCCTCCAATACCTACTGAGCCATATGAAGATGAACAGCGTATTTGTATTTTGAAATCCAGGACAATGTAGAAAATTGAGTTATTTAAGTTAATAGTCAAAGAGCAAATTCAAGACTGAACAATGGTTTTCAACTACATTACCATTCAAGTAGGTATATGACAGCATTCTTGTTGTCAACGTGCTCATTAATTTGAACTTACTATTTCTGCCCAAATAATCAGTTTTGTATTTTTTCTTATATTACATGTACACATACTAGAATTGACACTTAGTTAAAACTTTTCTTAAGATGAGGATGTTAATGATTTTGTTTCACACTTTCTATTCAATTTACTTTACATCAGTTTCTTCCTGTGTTCAGAGTCCACACCCAGCTATATTACTTTTGCCTAACTCTGTCAGCAGTAAAGAACCGTGAGCTCCTGTTATTTTTAGCAGTAATATTTCTCTGAGGCAATACGTTTATAAGGAAGAGCATATTGCAATGTCAGTCTTCAGAATAGACCACATAAAACTGGACCTATTCCTGCCTGTGATTATTCCAGTCATGCTTTCACTTGTGTCATAGAGATCCACAGCAAAATGTATCCACATTCTATCCAGATCTGGAGGCTGTTTAATGCTTACACATTGTGAAATATTTCTGCATCTCTAAGACCTTTTAAAACATGGAATTTAATGGCTAAGGAAAAAAAAAAAAAAGACTAACTTAAAATGGTTGTTTCAAATAACAATGAAAATTCCAGGCACCATACTAAGTTCCTCATTAAAAGCTAACCAGTGTTTAAGAATAGCTGATCTGACACAAAATTAATGTTTTTAGGGAAAAAAATGGAATCTGCGAGTTGTGATACAACAATGTGAACATCATGAATATTGTCACTTTTACCAACAAAATCAAGCTGCTCTCATCTCTAGTGATAATGCTGACCCCAATCAATAAGTTTAACATAAACCACTGAGAACTACCCAGCATCTTTCCTCTGCTGATTAACTGTGCCAAACTAGCTGCACCTGGGAAAAGACATTTCATGTTAGTGAAATGCTCAGTAAGAGACCAAATTCAAATTGGCTCTGTAACATCAGGTCAGAATTAACACTGAAGTTGGACAGAGGGAAAACAACTACTTCTTACACCAGAGGAGTGAAATTTGCAGGAATTTCACACCATCAGGGAACCATCAGTCCAAAAATATTTATACAATCAACCAGGTGCTGCAAATCTACCCAGAATAGGTCCTGCCTACCCTGAAAACTCTTTGCACCACTTTGGGAATATGAAGGCTCACAAGAAGGATTTATTCCCTCACCTCTGCTGGCAAGACCTGGAGGCCACCTAAACTCCCACACAGTAAATGGCAGAAAGCCATGAGGTAGAACAGCCCGAAGGGAAGGTAGAGCTGAGCTCATATCTTGCTTTATCCCCACCAAGTTTGCACAATGAAGGTATTCACCACCACCTCTGTGAGGTGCTGTACTTTATTTTTTCATAAACCTTGTAAATTCCAACCAGCTCAAACACTTGTGTAGCTGATATTCTAAGTAATCCCATGAGATCACAGATGCAAGGCTAAACTGGTGCTTCTTCCTCTACGACCATAACAATATAACTTTTGTTGCCTTGTAAAGTTGCGTTGTTCTGTTTTTCTCAAATTTTTACAACTAAATAATGTAGAATAAATATCTAGGATGACCCCTGAATAAAATATATAATCTCATTAGTGTTGGTATGTATTATAAATCTGGTTACCAAGATTTTCAAATGGCAGAAATTATATGAAATTCATAAAAAATATACATACACAGTATGTAATGCCATATATGCAAATAAAGCCCAAATCAAGCTTAAGAAAACACATTTGAGCAGGAAGAGAAACAAACCACAAAAAAATTTCTTCTGGCTTCAACTGGCCTTTGTATTCAATTAGTAAATACGTTAGTAGTTTTCTACTGCATTTGTCTCTAAACTGGAGAAAGATGGATTTGATGGGTGGACTGTTAGGAGGATTGGGAGACACTTGGATGGTCATGTCCAGACAGTAGTGAGCCAATGGGAATCTCATGAGGTTTAACAAGACCAAGTGCAAGGTGCTGCACCTTTTTTGGGTCAACCCTCCGTATCAACCCAGGCTGAGAGGTGAACACATTGAAAGCAGCCCTGGGGGAAGGACATGGGGAGCTGGTGGGGGAGAGGCTGGACATGAACCATCAATGTGCACTCACAGCCCAGAAAGCCAAGTGTGTCCTGGGCTGCATCCAAAGCAGTGTGGGCAGCAGGTGAGGGAGGGGATTGTGCCCCTCTGTTCTGCTCTGGTGAGACCCCCCTGCAGTGCTGCATCCAGCTCTGGGATCCCCAGCACAGGAAGGACATGGATCTGTGGGAGAGAGTCCAGAGGAGGGACATCCAGAGGATGGGGCACCTCTCCTCTGAGGAAAGGCTGAGAGAATTGGGATTGTTCAGCCTGGGGAAAAGAAGGCTTCAGGGTCACCTAATTGCAGCCTTCCAGTACGTGAAGGGAGCCCACAAGAGAGATAGAGAGGGAATTTTTACAAGAGCACGAAGTGATGGGACAAGGGGGAATGGCTTCAAACTAAAAGAGAGTAGCTTCAGATTAGATATGAGGGAAAAATTCTTTACTGTGAGGGTGGTGAAGCACTGAAACAGGTTTTCCAGAGAATCTGTGGCTGTCCCCTCCCTGGAAGTGTTCAAGGCCAAGCTGAATAGGGTTCTGAGCAACATGGTAAAGTCAAATGTGTCCCAGTACACAACAGCAAGATTGGAAATAGCTGATCTTTAAGCTCCCTTCCAACCCAAGCCATTCTATGATTCTATGATTCCATTATTACTTAAGTAATTAAAAATAAAAAAAATGAAATTGTGCTCAACTGCTCCCAGAAATAAAATTCAAATTATAAACATACCATAGTTTTAAACATGGTGCCTAAGGTTATGATATCAACAACTACAAATTAAAGGTTTTTGCTATTGCAAATAAATAGCCATCCATTTTTGCATTTTTACATCCTCTGTGATTGAATTTTATTTTTTTTTTTTTGCTTCTATTTTATTCATCAAAAAGTGAAGTACGTGTAGTTAAGTAAGCTATTTCTTATCAGGAAATGAGTCAGGGTTAATATGTATGTGTATAGTGACTACCAGTCCAGAGTACTGATAAGCAATAAACTGGGACTTGGGCAAGCAACAATTAAGTTTAGAAAATAAACCAGAATGGTGGTTCATTCAAGATGGTGTGAGTTATGAAGACTATGTGTCTTCATAGAATTACTGTAGTGTGGGAGGTACATTACTGGGAGCATGTACGGTCAGTAACTGCCTGAAGGTGGCATTAACTGTAGTAGAGACATCACATCGACAGGAAAAAAATACAACATTAAGTGAATTAGTGCTGAATGAAATTATGTCAGCAAATATTAATTTCCTTTTGAATACTTCTCAGAAGAGCATCAAATAAATGAAGTTCCGTTTATCCAAAACAGTTTTCAAAAGTCACAGGAGCAGGACTACATTTCATTGAATCTCATTCTTGGCAATAGATTTACTAGTGTTTGGAGTAGATTTTGACACATAAAATTATCTCTGTGCTGTAACACAAAATAAACACGTTTGTGACATCCGAGAAAGACTTCTGAGTGTTTCCTTCCTGATGCATGGGTATTTTTTTCTTCTTTACCATTGATAATTGGAAATGTGCTGTTGATAGGCCCTCACAGGGTAATCAGAGAAAGTTCAGAGGGCAATCACGCCTGTTGAGGTGAAAGACAAAGCAAAATAGTCCCCACTAACCTAGAAAAGAGAAAATGGAGGAAGGTTAAGTAAGCTACATAGAACTACAGACCACATAGGTATGTGAATAACAAATGGCTGTTTACTATTACTATGGACTATCCGTCTTCTCTTCTTGAAAATGATGAAAAATAGTTGGAGCCATTTTACAGCTCCAGAATGTGTGGCAAATAAACCATAAACGGCAGGGCTTCCCATGTTTTGTGTGCTGCAGCTGTCACTGAGCACAAAAGAAAGTCAAAAAGGACAAGCTTACACTAAATGTGATAAACTGTATTACCAAGAGGTTAATGAGAAATTTCTGAAACTAAATGTGTAATAAATTTACACTAGAGTTTACACCAATTGTATGGTTAATTTATGTATTAAATGGGTACATTACCTAGTTGTAAGAACATAGAAGCAAAAATATGATAGGTTTGCATGGTGCTTTTTGAAGTTAGGAGGCAGATATATATCAAATTTCGGTTGATAGATAAGAAATTGCCTGACCATTAACTTTTTTCTGCTGGCCTTCCCCAGGCTTATTAGGGAATAATTTTTGCAAAAAAAAATTTTGGGAACAAACCTTAGACTGTCATCCCAAACCTCAATTCTGTTGTTGTGTTGCAGCAAATACGTACAAGGATTCTTCAAGACACAGACAATCTTCCTTCACAATATTGGCCAAATTAATGAGAACATTTAATTAACCTGAGTTAATTAAAAAAAGCAAGCCAGCTTATTAAGACATACCTGATTTGAATGGGCAACTTCCACGTTCAACGAGCTCTGAGAGTTCACCGATTTTCAAAGACAATGTAGTGAGTACCCCAGTCCCAGTGAAAAGGTATTTGAGTATTTTAATTCCAAAGATCCCCATTTTTTAAAAAAAAAATTCCCTTAAAAACAGGACATTGTTTTAAGTTGTAGGGTAAGAAAAAGGAATTAGGAGGACACCTATCAATACAGCTCAAGATAGCATCTGCTCTCCACAGGTATTTCCTAAGGGATACTTTCCATATCCCTTAAATGGTCCTTTGTCAGTATCAGGAAAGATTGAATCACATGTCAGAGGTTCAGCTCTAGGCTTGACAAGACTCGATGCACAGCAAATACCAGTCCTGAAGTCTGTACACAAATTAAAACAATGTGATCTTTCTTGTCTAGAAAGGGCTCCATCAACAGCAACAACACCCAGTCTTGGCAGACCAGAACTTAAAATCTCAGGACTAACTCCTCCTACCTGATCACGAGGTGTGCTCACTGCAAATCCTCAGCTCTTCAGAGCTCAGTCCCTAAAAGAATGTGAAAACATCTAGTGATGAAGGGGACACAATACAGGGCAAGACTGAAGACCCACCAAGTGGTCAGGTGTTCATCAGAGCTGGCCCCTAGAGGAGAGTATATAGCCCCCTTTCTAACAGAAATTCTAATCAGAATATTGCTTGATATTTAAGGACATTTTATTAAAAAAAATCAGATTAAACCAAACCAAACCAAAAAGACAAACAAACAAACAAACACTCTCTGTAAAATATGCAAATTTCAATGAGTGATCATGATTGTGTGGAAAAAATCTGTATCCAGGTTTTCCCACAATTTCTCCTCAAATAGTGCAAAACTCAGTAAGAGAATGTGTGTATATGCAAGTATATAGTGTTGCTGGCAGTGGGAAGGGTTTTTGCTTTGTTTCTTTGTTTCATAGCTCCTGGCACTGATCTGATGATTTCCTGATATATGCTGCTACAGGAGGAAAACCCACAGCAGAAATTCAAAGCATGCCAGCAGTCCTAAGTCCACATCAGAACTGACATGGAGTTGTAGAATCAATTTTCTCATACAGAAGAGAGAACATCAGTTTATCTGCTAACTTCAGACCTCGGCTCCTTAGTCATTACAAACAGTGAAAAGGCAACACTGCTTCTTCCCAAAACCCTTCAGGAAATTTAGGTTGAAGGAAGCTGAGAATCTGGTGTATGAATTAAGCCATGCAATTCACTACTTACTTACATAGAGAAGTTATCATGGTTCTGCTACTGTTTTAAAATAGAGACCTATACTCACACCTGTGACCTGCCAGCCATAACATCTGTAACCTGTAGACTTCTAACATGAATGATGAAATACTCAATTTTCACATGGCAGTGGGATCTTCAAAATTCACAAAATGCAAGAACTATTCATGCTACAGCCTACATGGTTATTTATTATTGGACATACATTATAGCCAACTGCTCTTAAAATGTGCTAAATACTTACACTGCAAAGTTTATAATGGAGTTCAGTAAAGTTGTAATTAGGAGCATAATAACAACTGTATACTGAGACAGCCCAAAGGGCTGCTTGGAACAAAGCCAGCTGCCAGCTTTCAGTGTTATCTATTAGAGTTAACTTCATTATTGCATTTCCCTTTTGCTGCCGCAGTAGAGGATACAAAGTAATTTCCAAGATCCATACCTCCCCATTCAATTACCTTTGCAATTCAGCTTCCTGTGCTTTGAACTAATGCATAAGACTGTTATGGAACCATAGAATCATTTAGGTCACACGAGACATCCAAGATCATCGAGTTCAACTGTCAACCCAGCACCACTGTGTTCATTACTAAACCATATCCCCAAGTGCCACATCCACACACTTTTTAGACACTGCCCAGGATGGCCATTCCTTGATGGAATCCAATTCCTAACCACCCTTTCAGTGAGGAAATTTTTCCTAATATCTAATCCATACATTGCCTGGCTCAGTTTGAGGCTGTTTCTTCTCAGTCTTGAATCCTCTTGTGATTAGCTGCTTAAAAATTTACTTGGCATGTGCATAAATCCAGCCCACCCTCGCATCTGCTTATTAAAAATAAAAAAAAAAATAATAAAAAAATTAAGACAAATTTTCAATAGTTTTCTATTACTATTTTTCCCAACACTTACTATATCATTTTAATTACAACATCTTTGGATCATTTCAGGTTGAAAAATGAAACCATTACTAACAACAGAGTGTTCAGACTCTGCTTAAATTCTCTGTTTCAGCATCATTTAATATCAAGGGCAACTTGAGATCAAAGCTTTAATTCAGTGGTTTGTATGTTCCCTGGATATAACAGGCACATCAGCTTGTTAGGTTTTGCAGTGCATTCCAGAAAGTTACTGCACATCAATGTAAGATCAGAATCATCTTCATATACCTGTAATTAATTATTTCAGTAGGAGATATTTCAGCACACACTGTTGGCTGTAAAACTCAGCCTTTTTACTTCTTCAAAGAACTCCAGAAGATTCAGGTAGAAGAGAGAAGCAGATGGCTGGTCACCAGTTGGTAAGGGAGACCATAGGAGTCTATCTACCTCTAAATATAGAAATAGCTGTTCATAGCACTTCATGATTCATTTACATTTTAGTACATGCAAAGACATAACCTTGTATGGCCCATCCAGACATCAAACACTTTTGATGTTTATAGCGAAAAAGGTATAATAATAATAGTGAGGATGACCACAACAACGGAAGCAGCAGCAGCAGACACTCTGTTTCTGTAAAGTTTACACACTTCCTAATGTACAAACTATACACCATTACCTTTTTTTAAATTAATTCTGCCAGGGCAGAACTGTTCAAAAACATTTTCACCTCCTTTAAACATCAAGCTCAGCATAGAACTTCCACTACAAAGTTGTCATTCATTGTATTTTGTTTGTCAGAAATTGGTTGAGTCACCTATGAAGATTAAGTCAATGACAAGTATATACATTTTGCCTTATAATTTTCAAAATTGACACAGGAAATCTGAAATATGGAAGCTGTTTTCACTAAGTTTTCATTAAGAAGTCTGCTACAAGAAGACATACTGTAATATTATGGGCCCAAGATTTTTAAATAGTAATTATGAAAAGAAAAAAAAAAGGAAAAAAAACATGGGCAATTTCTAAAGTTTTTGTAATTTCTAGGACCAGTAGCTAGAAATATCAAACTATTTAAGATACTTGCTTTTTAAGGAAATATTCTAGGATAAACTATTAATAAATTAAAGACTTTCTCCCCATTCTATCCTTTCTACTGTTAGGTGTATCCATTCGAGACAGTAAAAAGATTTCATGATCATTTATCTCAAACTTATTTGTACAGCTGTTGCAAAAAATTAATGAAGGGGAACATAAAGAAAAAACTGTAACACACTGAGTACCTTTACGTACAGTGGGCATATCCCGAAGAGTTATCCTAAATGCTGCGCAATCCCAATATGCAACAAACCCAACACTATGCAAATTATGGAGATAACATCACCATCCTTGTCCTCATGCTATCCCCAAGCACCCTGTGAAGGACAGGAATAGACTAGGCTGTATACACAGACCCTTCCTTGCTCAAGTAGATTAAAAAGAATGTAATTCAACTCCAATAACAGAAAATACTTTGGAGTATTGATTACTTCAATTTTTAAACTTGCAGGAACATTATTTTGGTGCTTTCTTTGTTGACGATTTACGTGGTATCAAATAAAAAGTTAAGTCCATGCAATGACATAACACAGTAAAACAAGTTCTGGGGAAAAAACTACCACCAACAACAAAAATCATTTCAGAAGACATTAAAATACATTTAGATTGTAATAGCAAAATTTCTAACAGCAGGTGCTTACTAAGAAATAATTTCCTCAGTGGTTAATGGTCTAAGATGCAGCTGAGGACCATTAACTCCTCTCAACTGGTCATTAACTGGCAAAAGAACAAGAATCCAACCATGATTAAGAATCATTCACTAGCTATTTGGATACTAAGTCACATTCTCCACACTCAAACTTTAAATCACAAGAAATTTAGATTTTCTGTTTCTTCAATTAAAGTTTAAAGAAAGGAGAATCACCATCCACAAAGAATCATCTTCATTGAACTGTCAACATTTGCAGCTCACCAAAATAAACTTCCTGCCTGATACATACAGGGCACATATGCCTGCTCCAAAATATCCAGTGAGGAACTATCAAAGAGGATTAAAATGGAGAAAGAAAATTCTACTTGTTAGTCTCAAACTATTTAGTAAAGAAAAATAAAAAATTAGATTGCATACAAACTACCTTCCACACTGAATTGTAAGACATATTTTCTCTAGGATCAGAATATCCTGGATATTAGGAGCACAGACTGCAGGATTCTCAGGGAACTAGGTGATAAGGTCTCTGGGAAAATGGTTTAGAAGGTGCTGGGGTCCATCAGTGCTGGTCAGTTTTTCAACTCTGCCTTCCTAAAAGCACATAAGAAGGCAATTCCAAAATGCTGGAAGTCAAGCAGGCAAAGCAGAAGGCCAGTTTGGCTAAGCAGGGACTTTATTCTGGAGCTAAGGTGAAAAATGGAAGTGGAAGCAAGATTGGGTTACATGGGAGGAATACAGAGACACTGCTCACCACTGTAGGGAAAAATTCATGTGGCCAAAACTCAGTTCAAGTTGAAGAGGGCCAGTACTGGGGGAACAATAAAAGGAGCTTTTAAAAATTTGTTAATGGGAAAAGGCAGTACAGAAATAACACTGGCCAGTCACAGTCACATAATGAGGATGGTCACCTCTTAAACAGGGACATAGACAAAGAAAACATGTTTAAAGCTTGCTTTGTTTTGGAGTTCAAGAAGTGTTTGGACAACACTGAGACACATGGTGTGATTCTTGGGAATGGTCTTGTGCAAGGGCAGGAGTTGGACTCTTGTGGATCCCTTCCAACTCAGGATGTTTTATGATTCTATGAAAAGACATAAGGATTAAGCAATGATGATGATTAAGCAAATGAGAGATGAACAAGTTTACATCTTGACTCAGTGAGATACAGAACTAATGCTCTTCAGACTTCCCACCCTCCGTGGCAGGGTTCCTATCATTCCACTAATGCACAATCAGCTCACACTATGTCCATAAAATACCATCAAGTCATGCCTTCCCCTGCCCCACCACCTTTGTTTGGATCTGCAACGAATGCTTATTTTTGCCAGCATAACATTTTGGTCAGGAAATCAAGCCAGAAATATGACCAGGTTAAAGCTACATCTGAGACAGGTAAACATTTGAAGAATGTGATGATGCAGCTTGAAGTTACTGCAAAATTGCAGCCCCGTCCTGTATGTCCCTCAATATAAGACTGAGTACCTTTGCATACAAAAGGTGCTCTATTTTGATTCACTCTCAGTACTTTTGCAGTATCTCAGTCTCTCAATACTACTGCAGTAAAACAAACATAAAATTTTATAACGTTTTAAACACAGCATGGAGATTTAATTTATATATTACAATGACCACCATCTTTCTAAACATTCTCATTACTTCCAAGCACTAATTAGAAGTAGGTACTAGCCTACATTTCTGAGATTTTGGTCATTCTCTACAACCATAAGTTTCAATTTGAACAGGGAGAGAAAAAAGTCAGGATAGGCACTGGGTATCTGTTTCAGGTATCTGTGAAATGAGATTCTTATGCTTTCCAAACCAGATTTTGTTTAGAGTTCTGATGAAACGATTTTGGAAAAGAGTAACCTTGTTGTTTGCACATATATTCTCCTTTTCTACCTTCTGTGATATAACTGTTTGATTTTAGTGTCCAAATCAAGTTTACAGTAATGTATTAAGGAAAAGAAAGACATTTAATTTTTAAAATGCATAAACAGGATTGTCAGTGAAAATTTGAATCCAGAGTCTTTATATTAGTGATGATGTAGGAAGTGGAATAACACAGCTTGAATTTCAGGTAGATCACTGGGCACACTGTGTGGGCTGTTAGAAAAATCTTGCTTTGACTTACTAACTGAGCAAAACTGATCTGGAAGTTTCAACAGAAAATAAATATGGAGTGCCAACACATCAATTCCACAGAAACACTTTTCCAAGCATGCTGTACACGGTTGTTTTACAAATATGTTTCAATTTTTTTCTGTTTACTTTCTATTTTACTGTGTGTTATTGTACGTAGTGTATTTTTTCCTAATAGTAGAAGTTGTTCCCCTTGTTACGGAATGTGAAGAAAAAAATGCAAGAAAGAAAGTTTGCAGCAGAAAGCCCATTGCTGCCTTTTCTGTTCAGTAAAATCCCTTACATATGGAACCACCCAGTATTTGCTCTCATGGAGATTGCATGTACCAGGCTGCAGAAATGTGTCAGATGCCTCCTGTGTGTTGAGCTTGGCATGGTGGTAAGCCTGGACCACAGCATCTTTTCTTTCAGTAGTATTTATTAATTTTGCTTTACTATCACATTTATGTCAAATGCATTTTTATTAAGTCACAACAGGAGCGGGTCTGATTTCCAGCTACTTGCAACACACCGTGACAATGCATTCATTAAAGCCTTCATTAGGACAATTAACTGGAAGGTAGGAGATGTGTATTCTGACTCCAGTTATCACAAAAATATAATTAGTTCAAATATAACTAATAACAATTATCTAAAGGCACATGTATTGAAGCTTGCAAACAGAAACTGAGGTAACCCTAGACTTTGGGCATTTCCTGAGACTGACAGCAACACTCAGGGCTTTACATATTCTAAAATCTGGACTTCTGTCCCAAACAAAACTTTCTTCCTGCAGGTCCTACCTCTGTCTCAGTGTTATCAGCCTTGTGCAGACATTGCAGTCCTCTCAGAGTGAATCAATGTGGTTTCCCCAATGTTCTGAATGGCCTTCTGAAACGGGCAAATATTTTTCTGAATTACAGCAAAAATGAAAATCATTATGGCAATAGAAAAACTGCCCTCGTGTTTTTATTTTTATATTTGCTTTAACATTTTGCATGTATTTCCAGGGTTCAAAGACATATTTTCTCAAGAGCTACAATTTGAGAAAATATGTTTTCTATCTTTTGTCCAAAGACCTGATACAGGTACCTGGCATTCTGGAAGATTTACTACTTTCTCTAAAATTACCTTCAATGTTATTTTAAAAAAAAAATACAGTATAGCATAGGACTTGTGTTGGTTAAATTTGTATACCCCTGGACCCTTGAAAAGTTTAGCCTCCCAGTTTACACAGTTAATGCAGAAAACTAGACCAAACTTTTAGGATCCCTGCCAAGCATGCAGTATCAGTGTGTGACGCTTTCCACAGCTTCTCAAGAGAGATTTGGATCCACTACACACACTGTACCCAACAGAAACTCAGATTCACGCTGGGTATGATGACACAAGCACTGCATGAAACACCTGTGAAGAGTTTTGGCACTGGGTCACTGCTGAACTGTACAGTACTACAATAACATTTTAATTTGTCAAGTTAAAAAACACATGCTGACACGCCATTTTTCAGATCCGACTTATTTTCAGCCTGTGAAAACAATAAACCTAATTTTCAAAGAAGCTTTATAGGGCTAGAATCTGAGGCTAATACTGTAGAAGGGTAAGGGAATTTTATTCAAGCTCATAATTCTTTAAAACAGGGAGCAGGATTGAATCGGAAGTGTTAAAACAGTCATCTTGATCATCACTTTCCCTCTGCAGAGAGAAAAATAAGATTTAATGGTTGCTGGTGTATTGCTCTCCATCAGATGCTGACAGTTACAATTTTACTTTTATTTTAATTTTCTGCTACCAATATGCTGATCTCAGCAAACGAATTTGCTGCTTGAAGAAATAAACTCCCATTAGGATCATAATTTAAAGAGAGCACCAACAACATATTCTTGTGCTGTTAGATCATGTAGTCACTACAGTGTAGTTAATTCAATAATTTAGAAGTGTGGGGGGGGATAGGGGAAGAAACAGGTCTTAGTGCCCCAGTTTATCTATCTCAATTACTCTTACGCTCCCAATATCCTTTCTGGAAAGAAATTACTCACTCAAGAGCAACTTGACCTGGCTCTCTGTGATAACAACAAATAAACACTCAGAATGTCAGACAGAACAATCATGGAAGATTTTGCTTTTTAATGCAAGTTGAGGCTTAGGATCCCCTGAAGAGGTCTACATTGAAGACTTCTATTCATCTTAAGTTGTCTGAACAAGCACTAAAGCTGAATTGTTGGATAAATGGAGGAGGACAAAAGGAGCTCAGGCACCTCTACATTTTATGGCAGCTGGACACATAGGTAGTCCTTTCAGGTATCTCATTAAGTGAACTTATTTTTCAGATTGCCAGACACACATGTTTTTCAGCAGATCTTTACCTGAACACTCTGAAGAGTCTCCACAGTGAAACACATGGCTCATGTTAAAATATGTAATATGTTGACCTCCTAATAATGTTTTTTTACTACCTACAAGTGATGTTAAGTAGTATGCTAAAAGAACATTATTGCTCACCCAAATAATAATGAACCTAATCAGCACTTCTCTCTAACCGTTTTCATTCTTTACCTCAAAAAGTAATGAATGCTCACCATTTCTAATTCCATATAACACATGACAGATACTGCTTTCTAAACCAAATTTTAAAAGGTAAATGCTAGGAAAATACTTTGTCTGACATACATAAAGCTACAAGATAAAACTAGTATATATCACCTTTTGCCTTATTCATTTCAATATGAAGGTGAAGGACAGCAAAACATTGAGTGCACCAAGCTATCCATGCAAACCACTATGGAGTTCAAGGTGAATAAAATGCATTCAAAGTCTAAATCTATTCAAAGAATACAGTCATACAAATGAGACACTACCAACCATTCACTGTGTGTATAAGAAGATTTCACACCTTTTCCTCAGAGCACAGAATAACAGCATGAGCCCTGCTGAGCCCAGGTCAGTTGATTCTGCTGATGTTTTAAAAACCACAGTATTGGCAGAGACTGACTATACCTAAACAAACTAGACAAACCAACAACTGGAAGAATTAACTAGATCACTGCTGTCAGTCTGGTTTAGTTTGTTAATTTTTCAGAAGGAAGAAAACTTGTGCCCATACCAACTTTAATATTGACCTTTATGTACACAAGGGATATCATGTAGAATTGAACTGCGTTCAGTCTCAAATGCCATAAGGCAACGAGCAAAACACAAGCTCCTCCAAACATTGAAATTGAAGAGTAAGTTCCAAAAGACCCATGAACATATATATGCAAGGTACTGTATGGAATGTCCACTAAACTTATCACACAATACTTTTCCAGATTCATTCCTGCACCAATGACATTTCTTCTGCGACTTCTTCTGAAATCAACTTCATGGTACAATAATCTTCATTAGCGAATAGCATACAATTATATATTCTAGTTGAGTAGGAAACACCACTAGCACAAAGCTATTTCAATATAAAAGCACCTAACTGAAATGTGTCTATACCTTTCCTTATTTTATTCAATTTTATCATCCTGGGAATAAATGTGTCTTCATGGACACTAAGTACTTTGACTGAGTAACAATGTGCTAAAACTTACCTATGAGTTTCCAACTTTCCATTACTTATGTAGCTTTTGTATGCAGCTGACACAAATATGTCTTACTTCCAGCATTCAGGACAGATGTTCTACCAGATCAAATTCTATCCAGTCCACATTGATTTCCATCACATTTTATTGCCAACAAACTGTTGTTCTGTACCTTAAGGGCTCCAACATGCACATCATCCATCCCATTATGTGATACACTTTCTGGCCCAATGGTTCTACCTCCATAAATATTTCACACAGTTATCACAACAGCTGCTCATTATGGGTTTTGAGTTTTATAGAAATTTTATTTACAAGTCCCCACAGTGTTCCAAGGAGTTTTATGTTTGTTCTTTTAATTAAAAGGGGGAAGAGGAAAAAAAGCAAAGTTTTTTTCTCAA
>VXAY01004711.1:209484-247945 GCA_013399855.1 Oxyruncus cristatus | reverse complement strand
TTTTTCTCAATTAATGCGGAGAGCCTCTGGCAACAGCCATCTTACCTGCTACAAGCACCCTTGCACACAAAAAAAAGCCCTCAAAAAAAACCAAACCAGGATAAAAGCCACAACACAATCATGCATAGCAAAGAGTACACAAAAAAAAATAAAGCTCAGTCACATTAGTAAGTGGAACTGTTATTTAACAACACTGTGCATTCCATACACTTGAATCATTCCAAATGAATTATAGCAATTCATTTAGAACAGCATGATTCTGAATTGACTTAGAAATGTTTTAAAATTACTTTAAATCAAGTACAGCTTAAGCATAGCAGGCACAATATACAAGTTCAACGGGAAAACAAAGATAATCAAAATACTTAGCACTACTATTTAGTGGTTAAATTCTTACCCATCTTACCTGTTTAATCTTCTGGTACTTCACTGTTGCAATATGGAGTTCTTTTACACAGCATGTTTTGATACCATGGTTTTTTCCAGTAGATGACTTAATGCTGAGTTGTTTTAGAGTAATGCAGGAAGCCCCAGAAAAAAAATGTATGTTTTGCTTTTCCCACTTATTTTCAACTGCTTTTCAGTTTGCATGCCTTGAAACAGAAAAAAAAAGAAAACCCCAAACCCCATGCACCACTACAGGCTGGGCAAGGAGGGGCTCGAGAACTGCTTGGTAGAGAGGGAGTTGGAGGTGCTGGTTGACAGCAGCTGAACATGATTAGAAAACGTGTTATGATGAATGGTTGAGGGAGCTGGGTTTGTTTAGTCTCAAGAAGAGTAAACTGAGGGGGACCTTTTGCTCTCCACAGCTACTCAAACAGGGGCTTTAGGAAGTGGGGGGTGGTCTCTTCTGCTGTGCCTGCAGTGAGGGGACCAGAGGAAAGAGCCTCAAACTGAGACAGGGGAGATTCAACTTAGATATTAGAAAAAACTTTTTCACCATCAGGGTGGTTGCGCATTGGAATAAGTTGTCCTGGGAGGTGATGGAGTCACCATCCCTGAAAGCATTCAGTCTGGATCTGGTGCTGAGCGATGTGGTTCAGTGGTTTAGGGGTTGCACTGGTACCACTCAGTTGATGTTGGACTTGATGATTTCAAAGGTCTCTTCCAATCTTGATAATTCTATGACTCTATGATAACACAGGAAAACCTTTACTGCAATAGTCTCCACATAGTTTGAGGACTGCTTGAAACTGTGTAAAGTTTGCACAGGAGGTCAAATAACAACACACCAAAAATTCTTGAGTACCTTCTTAGGCAGACTGGGCTAGGACGTTTAGTCTTTTTCAATGCCTTAGTGCCCAACTCTCACTATTAAAGAGGAAGAAAAATTCATTAGATTTGCATAATTTTTCAACTTAACAAAGCTGGCACACTTAGGTGTGCTCACGTAACTAGCCTCAAATTTTTGGAAGAAAAATAAATAAAAAACTGAGCAAAATAACCTATTTAACTATTTCCAGAACGGTAGCTTCAGTATTCAGAAAATGTCCAATAAAGCTTTTCAAAAACAAAGGCAAGGAAAAAAGAGTGCTTTTGTGCTATACCAGTAAAAATATTCTCATTCCAAAAGGCTATGAGGTAGACTTTCCGTAACAGCTCAAGTGTTCAAGAAAATACAAATGTCTCAAAAGCTTGTAATAAGTCCTACTGAAAAATGTTGTAAGATCCATTAATGAGTAAGTCTATCTTACTACAGCAACTGAATTAATAACATCTAATTGCTTTCGCAACAGTTTTCAAAAGCTTTGCCTTTCCTATGGACTTCATGCTCTAAATGAGAGCACATATCTTTCTGAAGGCGTGAACGTGACAAGAAAACCTGATAGAAACTACTGCCTGAGTAGCTCTGAGTTGCTTACACACCTTTCCCCAAAAGAATTTATGCATCTGCTTAGCTTGAAATCTATGGATATTTTAAGGGAATTACCCAAATGATTAAATATTTGCTCACAGAATGGTGGGACCAAAACAACAGGCAAGATCTTTTCCACCCATTCCAGTAAACAGTGTGTGCAAGACACAGTTCTTCAATAATAAGTACTAACTGATAGTGAAAATTGTATCTCCATAAAGTCAGAGAAAGTGAAAACTGCATGAATCTGAAATTTGTGTTACCTTGAAGATTTTTTTAAATATAAAAATATTTGCCTGGATTACTCTTGGTATTAGTTACTGCAGGTTTAAACTAGAAAACCTAATTTTATGGTTTCTTGATCCACTTCTTAAGGAAACATCAGCAATCATAAAGTTGCTTCCTGGTGCAATCTCACTGGGCATCTACAAAGGACATTTACTTCCCTAGGTCTTCGTTCAGCCTAGTCCACCTGCTTGTCCTCTGGCTGTAATAAAGGCAGATGACTAAGTTACAACTTTCTCTGGTGTACAGCACTCACCAATCTGTTCTGATGAAGTGTTATGAACTTTTCAGGAAGTTTCACACACTTGTGTCTTCTCTATGTCAAATTTCGTACAAATTGACTCACAGCCAAAAAATGCTCCAGAAGGACATGGATGAAATCTTAAGCAAGGAGGGAACTGACAATAATAGGTCACATTTGTGACCTATTAGGAGATCAAGTTACAGAGATTGCTCCTTGCTGTGCTCATCAAATGATGAGGCACCCAAATTAGAACAGAGCCATGCTCAAGGGAATATTGTTAAAACGCTAGCTGGAAAAAAAAAGATTGGCACTTTACCTTATATGAAAAAACCCACAAAAAATAGACTAGTTATCCACGTGGCAGATCCAGCACTGCAAAAGGGTTAATAATTTTTACAGTATCAAAAAGCAAACTCCTTTAAATTGCACATAATTTTTGAGGTTTTTTCTAGCTATCCTCCTGTACTAGTTTTGGCTGGGCTAGAGTTAATCTGCTTCACAGTAGCTGAAACAGGGTGATGTTTTGGATTTGTGCTGAGAACAGTTTTGACAAGATAGGGATATTTTAGCTACTGCTGAGCAGGGCAGGCACAGAGCCAAGGCCTTTTCTTCCCCTCACCCCATCGTACCAGTGAGGAGGCTCAGGGTGCACAAGGAGCTGAGAGTGGACACAGCCAGGACAGGTGATCCCAACTGACCACAGGGATATTCCAGGCCATATATGTCATGCTCAGCATATAAAGCTGAGGGAAGAAGAAGGAATAGGGGAATGTTTGGAGTGATGGTGCTTCTCTTCCCAAGTCACCACTGCACGTGATGGAGCCATGTTTTCCTGGAGATGGCTGAACACCTGTCTGCCCATGGGAAGGGGTGAATGAATTCCTTGTTTTGCTTTGTTTCCATGTGCAGTTTTTGCTTTACTTATTAAACTGTACGTATCTCAATGCACAAGTTTTTTTCACTTTCACTCTTCCAATTCTCTCCACCATCCCACCAGGAGGGAGTATAAAAATGTCTGTGTGGGGCTTAGTTGCCAAAGGGGGTTGGCACACCTATCACATACTGCAATGTTCACACTACCAGATTTGTTTTCAGAAGATTATGTCCCTTTGCAACCAAACACTGGATGTCCTTGTGTTCTGGTAGGCACAACCAATTGATTTACAAAGCTCTTCAAATGCAGGCCATTAACCTTGACTAGAATGAAATACAATAGCAATGTCATCTTCTTCATCTCCTGTATGAATTTCTCTGTGTTATAGTTTCAGCCCGCATTTGTTCTGTCTCATTTCGTGTCTCCTGATATAGCTGGTTTAGTGTGTTTATTTGCCAATATCCTGCTGGAACTGCTTCAGTTCACTTACTGCAGGTAATTACTTCAGTGTTTTGGAACCTCCATTATCTGTAGCCTGACAGTTTGCCATTCAAAGGAATGGCGACAGATGCTTGAGAAATGTAAAGTGCAAAGGTGGAGATGTGGATTTGCATTAATCAGCATGCTTTTCCTAAACTATGAAACCAATCTCTACATCTAGCCAATTAAAGCATGACAAGTGAGACATTTTTAAAACTTGACTAAGTAGGAAAAAAAAATTCTGAAAAGCACTAATTTTCTGTCATAGCTCAGTCATTTTTTGTAAGTTTTATAAGTTACTAAAGCCTTTCAGTTTTGTGACACAAACTTCCTTCAGCTGGATACATGCTAAGTGCATCAAATATCAAAGAATTGTCTTGCAATTTGTCTAAGCACCCTGACTCCCTTTAAATAAACAGCAAAACCTTCACTGACTTCACACCAATGCACCCTATTTTATGATTTTGTTTTTATTTCGAAACAAGTTAAATATTTCTTTCATTTTATACCTTTAAAGATGATCTCAGAGCAAAATACTGGGGGCAAAACAGATCTTTATTTAGTCCAGCCACTTTTTTTTAAAGTTTCTGAATAATTTGGAGGAAATTATGGTCTCCATACTCAGCTTGGATATGATTTTGCTGGTTGATGTTCATCTCTGCTCAAAGGTGCCATTTCATACTAAAAATTCTCATATTCAATATGAATGCTCAAACATTAATAACGATTAGAATAAAAATTTTGCATGTGACACTGGGACTTCCATTTGGGACCTCTACTAAGGTATTCTGTAGATTGGAGAGGACTGGGTGTTTTATAACTAGTTACCAACACTCCATTATACATATTTGGAAAGGCATACAATGAGTAAGCTACCCAAATTCATAAGATTCCTGTATAGCAGACTCACTCTTCTGGGTATATTTTCCATAGAAGTGGCAGACAAATAATTTATTCTGGATTTTTTGCATCATTTATTACTGGGATAGAAGATTAACTGTCTTCCTCAGTATTTTTTTAAAGCTTCTTTAATCTAACATTGATCTTTTTTACCAGCAGATCTCTGTCTTTCAGCAAAAAAACTCCACAAGAATCCATACAAAAGTAGAGCTGCATCATGCTTCACTGACGTGTCATAAAAAGAAAAGAAATCACAAACAGGCATATTCATGTATTTACCACAAAAAGAAAGTCATGGTACTGCAAAAACAAAAAAATCAAGCAGACAAAAGGCACCAGTCACATTTCCATTAACAGAATATTTTTGCAAAAGCTGCATATTTTCTGCTTAGTGTTTTAAAGACTCGTAAAGTTCATACAAAAACCAACTAAATTGGCCATTTTTTAGCAGAAACAGAGACATCTGGTGGGTGGGAAAAAAAGCACACACACACACACACACACACACACACACGCAAAATCCTCATCCCAGTTACATGTTATATCATAACTGTATGTTCTGCTACTCTAACAAAAGATTAAATAAGCATATTACAGTCATTCATTGCTAAACAGAACTACTACTCAATCCACAATCTTTTAAAGGCTTTCAGACTTAAAAGATGGTTTTTTTCAGTAATTGTCTTACACTTCCTTACACCTGATCTACCTATAGCATATTTTAAACAAGGAAGCAGTGCAAATCCTACTGTCATCATCTCAGTGACAGTCAGCAACTGAACTTCAAGCTGGTAAAAACAGATAAAAAAGCTGCAGCATTCCTAAGGTTCCTATGTTTCTGTCCATAATCTGCCAGTAGACGTACTTTGGTCTGCTCTTTCTACAATCAATGCATGTCAGTAATTTTGATCAGATACTTCTAACCATGTCCTAAGAGACTGCACAAACCAGGTATATATTCAAAATATTACTTTTAAGTAATGATATGTATGGTAGCCATATGCAAAACAAAATTCATATTTTCCCCTCTCTCAGTATTCATGATGCCAGAAAGAATGTACTCTTGCCATGGCAAGTGAATTTTGGTGTTAAGCTGTTCACTTTGGAGAAATTCTAAATCAAAAAGAATTAGGTTATTTTAACAGGGCTCCAGCTTTCATTGTTCAAATAGATCTTGAGATTATCTTATCATCATTCTTCCTCTTCAAGACAGAGAAAACACAGTTTGCAGTCTTGGTTTTAAGATTAAAAAAACCCCACATAGAACAACAAAAGGTTTAGAAGTTTAGTCTCAACTGTAATAGCTAATTACTATCACTCCCTTGTAAGACTCCTGGAATCTTACAGACTTACTGAGTAGAGGTTGCAGTAAAGTTTTGGAGAATTCATTTGCACTAGACATACGTGGTAATATAGTTAAGCTTAGAAGCTTACTTCTGGTTTATGGTTTAATTAAAACTTTTGTTTTACTACAATGTTTAGTGGGACAGCCTCATTTACACTGGCATATATTTCTAAAAATAATTATGCTCATTAGAAGATGCAACTTTAAAAAAGTTTAAATCACCCTTATTTTGGACAATATTTGAAATTCTTAAACCCCAAATCTGTGGTTGTTGACACAACCTCAAAAATATGAGTCCCTAAGTTTAGCAGTCCAAGCACTCTAAACAGTAGTTCACAGAGCATGTACAAATCACATCAGACTGTCAACTTCAGTTTGAAATGTTTTATCACTCTTAGCAAGAAAAGAACTAGTATCAGCCGGGGAGACATATGCACAGTATTGGCTGTTAAGCATTGTTTAATAAGAGAAATAAGCTGATAGTTTAAAAAAATCAAAAGGCAGCAAAACCAATTTTAAAAAAAATGAGTCAAAAAACACTGCTCAAGAACAGATAGGTCTTCCCTTGTAGGAACACATATAGAAGTAACACATCATACAGTGAATAGGACAAAGGCTACACTGGGAAGCATCTCACAGAAACACAGAACCATTTAGGTTTGAAGGGAGCACTTGAGTTGATGTAGTCCAAACCCTCTGCTCAAGGAAGGTCAGCTAGAATATTCAGTATTATGTCCATTCAGGTTTTAAACACCTCCAGGAATGGCAAACTCCACAAATTCCTGAGCAACTTATTCCAATGTTTGACCACCTTCACAGTTAAAAAAAGTTTTCTTTTGTTCAGAGGAAATTTCAGATGTTTCCCTTTGTGTCTACAGCCTCTTGTCCATAGTTAGAAATTAATAAGAACAGTCTGATTTCCACCTCTCCAAGGCTCAGAACCCTTTGAGGCTGATCTTCTCCTGGCTAAAAAGAGCTTCCCAAGCTCTCTCAGTGTGAATTATATTCCTACCCCTTAACCATCTCTGCAGCCCTGCACCACAGCCCATCCAGTAAGTAATACACTTGTTCTGAAGAGTCCAGAACTGGATCCAGCACTCCACATATGTCTCATCAGCACTGAATAAATGACAGGATCACCTCCCGTGACCTGCTGCCAATGCTTTGCCCAATGCAGACTAAGATGCTATTGGCCTTTTTTACAGAAAGAGTGTATTACTACCTTGTGGTCAGCTTGTCCACTGTGAACACAAGGGCTGTCACTGATGGGCTGCTTTCTAGCTGGGAATCACCTTCATATTACTAACACCTGGGGTTATTTTTCCCTAGGTGCAGGCCTTTGTACTTCCCTGTTGAAATTCGTGAGGTTCCTGCTTGCCCATTTCTCAATCTTTTAAAGGTCCCTCTGGAGATGGCAGCAACCATCCAGTCTATCAGTCACTTTTCTAAAACACAATCTATCCCATCATTCAGGTGATTTAAGAAGAGGTTGAACTGTACAAGCCCCAGAATTGATCTGTGGGGTTCAGCACCAGTGACTTGACTCAAAATGGACTTTGTGCTTTGACATTCCAAGCACAGTCATGGGGGCAGTTTTTAATTCACCCCTCCCTGTCCAGACACATAAGATGCTCTTGTCTGTGATGTTTACCCACACTCTGTAGAAACCTGTGTTTGACACAACATCTACTTCCCTCCACTATCTGTTGCTGTATCTGTTAATTTAACAAGGCTATGATGCAAGGTAAATCAGTAAACTTCTATTTGGTCTGTATACTAGTCATTATGCTGCTACTCCTAAACTAGCAAGGGTAATCTTTAACAAGTCACAGGTGAGGTTATAAATTACAACAGCAATGTTTCCTTCCTTCTCCACCCAAATAACCACTCCAGTGCAAGTAAGAGTGCTGGTAGCTTCCTCAGAAGAGAAAGCTCTGGTTGCTCTGCCCCCCAGGTTTTGTAGTGTGTGCAACCACATGCAGCAGAAAGTGTAAACTATGATCTCAGGGTAAGCAAGAGAAGCAAGTTTATCAGTTGAGCTACAATACTATATGTCTTTACTATGATTAAGCGATTTGCTATACCTCTCCAACCATTTCAGAGCCGGAAAATGAAAGTTATTTCAGAATTTTAGGCTGCATTCCCAAACTTTAAGGAAGATCTCTATTTCATTCTTTCAAGTGATTTTACCAATCTTGCTCTGAGCCCATTTATCAGGAATGGATCATGGACCTTATCAGGAGACATTCAGCTATATGGAGCAAGCAAATTCTGCCCCTTTACTCCTCTCCCTCAAGAGACCTCAAGTGTTGCGTTACAGGGTGTAGTTGATTTTGCCTTATTTCCCAAATAAAATATTTCCTGTAAATGAAATTATTTACAAATAATTACAGAGGATCTTCTTGAGTTGCATACTTAACCTCCACCTAATTCAACAGCTACATTTAAAGAATTAGATGAAGCATGAGCCATATGCCATAATCCTTTGTTGTAGCACTTGTTTAAAAGTCTTGGTAGAATCAATGAGTTCAGTCCTTGTAACACAATGAAGAGGGCACACACAGCTACATAAGAATGACATGCACAGCCAGTGCAACAAAAAGGAAGTGTTTATTAACAAAGTAAAACAAACACATGGGATATCTGGCTCATTAAAAATTTCCTGTCAACACCGAATGATATTTCAGTAGCAGGCACTGTAGTTTCATATCTGGTAACAGTGGCTGACTTGTATATCACTTCTGTTGTGCTATACAAATACAGCTTTAATAGCTACTTACTATGTCAAAAAGAACTAAAGCTATCATTTTTCTACTTCAGCTTTTCCCATACACATTTGTGCTAGCTTTCAACATTGTGCTTCTTGGAGTTGAGAAGCCTAGAACTCAGTCATTTGGAATTGACAAAGCATACACAGAAATCTTAAGAAAATAGGTTCTCTCTTCAAATTTTATAGAAACATTTTAAAAATGCTTAAATAAATCAGCTGAACAGCAACTTTTTGTATGCGTTCCAGATAGAAACTCAAACACTCAAATTAAGCAATATTTTGATTTTACAACCCAGCTAACTTATTATAACAATTTACATTTTCATACAATACCATAAAGTGAACTTCTGCCATTAAAATAACATGTAGAAATATTTTTTAAATGGCCAAACTTGCATATTCCCAACAGTTGCTACAGAAAAACATCCCCAAAGGCACTAGCCCAGATTACGAGCACATTAAAATAAGTCCTTTTAGAACGTACATAGTTCCATAGTTCCCTTTAATATGCCAAGTTACTTATTTTCTCCCACTACAGTTATGAATAGAAGTAAGTGGGGCTTAGTCAGCTTTTTTTCCTTTTTTATGACCAGAGTATGCAACTTGTTTCAATTAAGTTACACGCTAGGCTCTTTTAATTAGACTGCAAATTAAAGTGTCATTTCTTTGGATACACACAATGGAATACTAAGCAATGTTCAGCAAATTAGAGAACACTACAGGTTTGCAAATATTTTAAGTTGTTCAGATGTTGAACGTGATCTTTTATATTCAGGCAATGGTGTACAAGAACTTAGGTACAACTGTTGTAAAAGTGCTTATTCTTATTGGTTTCTTTAAAAAGTCCCCTATTTGCTCATAGTTCATGTGTGTACAGCAGATACCATTTCTGCATGCTTTGGTGACAGTGCTTTATTCAGTTGTGGAGGCTTGTAGAAATACACCGCCAGGACCACAAAGATGATTGTGATGATTTTGCAAGCAGCACCTGAATGCAAAGAATAGAAGAGTCCTTATTGCATTCACCTTCAGTAGCAAAAAGTGTTTCAGTCATTTATAAGGTTTCATATAATGAGCTACACTGTAAGAATCTGAAATGCACAGCATCCATTTAAATATATTTTACATGAACTACAAAGGGCAGGTAAAGGCAGTCTTCCAACTGAACATCTGCCTGACAGTTTCTGCTTGCAGCAGCTGTTGCCTTTGCTTCAGTTTGTATATCTTCACCCCATTCTAGCCTGCACTGAAGTCTTTCTTATTCCTTGTTTCAGTACTGTCATTTGCTGTATTAACATTCTCTTTTCCACAAACTCGAACTTCCCACATAGAATGCCTGTTAAGTGTTCTCTCATCAGCCACCTTAAAAGGTTACATACAGGTGTTCGTGCAACTTGGAGGCCAAGGGGAAGGGGAAAACAGGAGGGATTTCATTTCATCATAAACATGTCTGGGAGATACTGAAACCTGGCCTTATGACCACTGCATTTTCAGTTTCAGGATTAGATGTTGGTACTTCAGTTTATGCACTGTAAGTACCTAGAAGACACGACAAGAACAGTTATCACAGATGCGAGCTTAGCCTGTCTTCTCTCCCACAGGCATACATAGTTCACATACTTGAAGGGAACAGATTGTTAAACAAGTTGGGAATTTTTCTGACCAGTGTTCAGAGATAGTTATAAGAGAAAAGAGAAAAGAACTGAAATATGACAACAGGAAGAAAGCTCCTCAGACCTTAAGCTGTCAAGACACCAACCCAGATAATTACAGAATTGTTTGCATTGGAAGGGAACCTAAAGACCATCTAGTTCCAACCACCTGCTATGGGCAGAGACACCTTCCACTAGACCAGGTTTCTCAGAGCCCCATCAGCTTGGCCTTGAACACTTCCAGGGATGGGGCATCCATAACTTGTCTGGACAACCTGCTCCAGTGTCTGGCCACCCTCTCTCTCAGTAAAGAGCTGCTTCTTAATATTTAACCAAAACTCACTCTCTGAGTTTAAATCCACTACCCATTGTTCCATCACTACACTCCTTGACAAAGAGTCCCTCTCCATCTTTCTTGTGGCTCCCCTTCAGGTACTGAAAGGCCACAACAAGGTCACTCTGGAGCCTTCTCTTTCCTAGGCTAACCAATACCAATTCTCTCAGCCTCTTCTTTATAGGAGAGGTGCTTCATCCTTCTAATCATCCTTGTGTCCCTAATCCTTTTTATGGCCCTGAAGCCAGTCTGAGATGTGTGCCAGTCCCTTAAAATTCAGTAAATAAAGTGTGACAATGAAGGAAAACTAAAGAGCAAAACTCTTTTGTACTGTTATTTAAAAAATTTTCTTAAGAAATCTTTAAAGAGTCTCTTCATGTTGTCTTTCTCCTTGCACAATACTTTGCTTATTATTTATGAAAAAAAAATTTAAACACTGCTGCTAAAAATTAGAAGTGTAAGGTTCTGTTCTAAAATAATTCCCATCTAGCAGTCATGATCAGTATATCTATTACCTTGTACACATACTTAATATAAAGAAATTACTTACTCATGCCCATCAGCAGATAAACTACTCTTTCATTATCATATACCCAGCAGGCTCCTTTAGTTTCACATTCATCGATGTCCCACAGAGTACAACTGCTATCTATAGAAACACCAAACAAAATTGGCCCAGGAATAGTACCTAAAAAATATAGTAAAATGTTAGAATGTTTGCAGTGAAATGCCAAACTGGTGGGGAAGATAAAATGCGAGAACCAAACACTAAACATAACATTTTAAACAAAGTCAAGGGGCTCATACTAAATAGCAAGTGTGCACCAAACATTGCTCTCAATTAATAGGTAGTGCCATTCTTCATACAGCTCTCACTTTATCAAGCAAGAAGGTTGTTCAAAGACTTGAATTTTTTAAAGCATCCTTAGTTTTCATTGGAAAAAAAATAAAGTGAATTAAATCAGGGGTGAAAGCAACTAATCAAGGAAGCTGGATTTTAACTGAAAGTCTTCCTTTAGGTCATATTCATTAACCTGTTTCAAATTCAGAGAACCAAATTATTATTATATTAGTATTTTCAGCTGCTTATTTCTTCCTAGCCCTCAGATGCAACCAAGCTTCCAGGAAAAAGTTTCACATAAAAAAAAAGCAGTGTTTAAAATTATTCCTGTGTAGATTTGATTAGATCTGTGTGATTCTTGTTACAGCAGGGTTTTATAAAGCACAAGTGTCTTCCATCCAGGTATAGCCAATTTTATAATGAACATCCCAGGTACATCACTGCATCACCTACCCAAGCCCTAAACCATCCTAGAGCTAACAAGTAGCTATGTCCTCACTAGGTCTTCTGCCAAGAACCCCTATGCAATTCCTCAAGTCTGTAGCAGCTGCTGGTAAGTAATGCTGTTAGTTGCTGCAGTTCTTCAGTCATAGTACAGGCAGTGCAAAAAGTTCTATCACTCCACAGTGAAATCAGGAGTCAAGACTAACATAAATATCTTAATTGAGTGAAATGAAACAGAAGCCCTCATATAATACTCAACACTATCTCCCACCTAATATTTATCTGTGAAGATGTTTACTTTTATTATGCTGTATTAGTACAATGACTTAGATTAACTGAGGTTTCAACTGGTAGGGCAAAGCAGAACTCACACTTAGATACTTAATTTCAAATGAGAAGGACTTGCTGCAGTACTAAATATTGACATAAAAGTCAAATCAGTAACTGTGTCTTGTCCCAGTCTTGAACTAAATATGCCATTTAAAAACTATATTACTAAAGCAAGAATTTAAAATATGCCTGAGAAAATTCAAGTGAGTATGGATCAGAATATACCTACATTTAGATTTGTTTTACTTAAGGTGATTCATATGTCTTACTGAGATGCTGAAGATGTTTAGATTTAGAAGTGTTATATTGCCCACATTAAATCTCAGTAATTATTTGTGTACAAGTGTCTACAATTTCAATAAATGCAAAAATTAGTCAAAGGAATTTTAAAGGAAGGGAAAGGAGGGAAGACTCCATCTATCCACTTTAAAATATACTGGCATGGCCAATAAGAATACAACTGTATGACAGTCACTGTCTAAACTTCTGGATCTTCAGATGTTAACTACATGAAGCTGTTTTCTATGACATCAGTTTTTCGTATCTCAACTTTCTTAACAGACCTCTTCTGGCGAAAATAACAGCAGGTGCCTTTTGCTGAACAACAGTTACCTGTATCTGGTTTGTGCTGATAAGAACAAGAAAGGCTACAATGAGCACAAATGCCCTATTTAACAAGGAATTCGAATCCAAATGGTACCTTACAACAAGTGTATCCTATAAGCCAATGACAGACTGCTTCAAGCTCCTCTGAAAGCTTCTTAATGCATTATTTAAAAGTCTAGAAAAAAATGTCAAATAAGAAGATTATTCAGAGGCAAATGTTTCAACAAGAAAGTCATACCCAGTAGTCGTAGAAACACTAACTGTACTCCAAGAGCAAATGACCGCTGTTTATGTGGCACACACCTGTAAACAAGATTTGCAGTTTAAGGCACAGTAAACAAGTTTTAACTATTTCATTTCACTGCTGTGTCTCTCAGTGAATATGCTTTGGTTTAGAAATCCAGCCTGCAGAACAAGAAAACTACTTCAATGCTGTTCAGACAAAAGACTGAGAAAACTCCCATCGCCCATCAAGAAATTTTAGATTTAACTAGTTTAACAAACAGTGTAAGTAAAAAGGTAGCTTGCTACCGGCACCCTGATATACTGTTGAACTTTTTTCCTATGGAACAACCAAGGAAATCAAAGAGTGCTAGGTTCTAATCCTGAGCTACTATTCCTAAAGAAGCACTAAATTAATTGAGACCAGGCTTCAGCAGAGCACTACATATTGTATTCTCATAACCTTTGCATATAATGACCTGATTTTATAATTAAACTATTCCAGACTATGCTATACAAATCAATATAGTGATTTAGTAAGTAGTAAAATTTACCTCCTTACCTCATACCCATTTTTTTCAGATATTTACTCAGGAACAAACACGTTTTCATGACAGTGTCCTAACGAAACTACTATAAAGGCTAACTACAACCTAATGCGCCTAATTTATACAATTTTATTAAAGAAAACAGTTCTGAAACTAACTGTAGCATGCCTTTTCTTTAATAAACTTTATCAGTGTTGAAAAGTATCATATTTACACGTTCAGAAGTTATTTCCACATTCCAGAGTATGTATGAGGATTAGCCACATACCAAAACATCCAAGATGAGCAGTTATAGCAGTCAGTGTTAGAACCCCAAAACCCAAAAGGCAACTAAGGAAAGGAGAATGAGTTTTACATCATGCAGGTCATTATATATAGCGCTAGAACACTGTCATGAGCATGTGAGTTTACATTTAAAGTTGCACAAAATAGGCCAGCTGAAGAGATATCAGAATATACTGTAAAATTTAGCTGACGTTTAGCTATTTAAATTAGGCTTTGAATATTTAAACTACTCTATAGTCCTTTCTTCCATAAAAACTGTCTCATTATTTTAGCTGAAATGTCCAAGGATTCAAATATCCAAATGCTGCTGCTTAGAATTATCAAAATAAAACTACATCAGTTCAGTTCTGAAGATAATGCAACACTTCACATTATTCTGCTCCCACACTAAGATGACAAGGTGTTAATTCCAAATTTACACCTACCCTGAACAGGAGGCTATTACAAGGCACTGCTGCAGTGTATTATTTATGTCCTCAAGGCCCTGCCAAAGAGCATCTAGCCACAGCTTCACAAAGCATCATGTATATTTTGCATGCATGCCTATGCATCATGGCTATTTTCTCTCTCTAGAAGTATGAGAGGTACAAGTCAGACTTCATAATATGGGAAAACAGCTCCACACTCAGAATGAGGACCACATTGTTAAAAAAACCAAACAAACAAAACAAAACAAACAATACTCTAGCTTTCATGCATATCAGTTTCAGCAATTTGAAAAAGACAGCCAAACCACAGGTAAACATACATGCTATCACATTTTATATTTGTGACCACCATATAATCAACATCTTTTTTTTCTGAAAGCTACTCTATAGACTTGGACTACAATTTTTCAAGCCAGAACTCTGAACTGAGACAGGAAACAAAGGCTGAGAACACAAGACTGGTTGGTTTATTCTTTTCTTGATACAGTTGGAAGACCTGACACTACTGATACACAGGCTAGTCAAACATTTTCTTCATCCAAACACATGGCATATTTATTCCTTGCTTTAACTGAAACAGTCAAGAGTACTCCCGTAAGAAGGATTTTGATACAAACAGGCAAATTTTAATAGATTCAAACCATATCTACTAATCAAATGAAATTAGAGACAGAGTGAACAGTGATATGACTCTCCTCCCTTTCAAGTACTGCCTGCTTACTACACAGAGTACTCAAACCAATGCACAAGGTATTTCCTGTTGAAGTACACATTCCAAAGCTAAACAAATAAAAATATTTCACTGATCTGAGTTTTCAAAAGAATACTACCTGTCTTTCAGCCCAGAAAACGTACCTGAGAATGGCCACAGTTGTTGGAGTAACAGCCATAAATGTAAAAACAACAGCAAAAAAGAAGATCGTCAAGAATAAAGGCAAAAATCTGCACTGTGTTGGACATTTCCCAGGGACAGCTTCAAAGAGAAAGTCTTCTGAACCATTTTCTTTTTTTGGTTGCCCAATACAGGAACAGTTGTGGTATATCTACAAATATATAAGACAAAATTTAGTTCCAAGAAAGACACAAAATGATACTATTTTGGTAAATATTCATTGGGTCTGCATCACATAGACACAAGAATAAACCTTGACCTTACTAAAAGGGAAACAGTCCATTTCCTGATGACACTAACCCTAATTTTTAAAAAAGTGTTTCATCAGAACTTGACTGATCCAGCTCACCTGAGCAAAAGATACTATTGCTTTTTTGACCTAAAAAGGCATTGACAGTCTCCATTTTGTACTGAGCAAGTTTTTAGCCACTAGCATAAAAAAAACCCCAACCTTGAAACTAAAGATTTTAAAGTTAGAGGTAAACCATATGCAGGGAGAGAGCTGAGCTCTACTCTTAAGACTTAAGCAGGAAAGAACAGAAGCAATATTGGACTGCTTTTGTAAGCAGGGGAACAACTGGAACATGCACTTCTTTTAAATCCACACAAGTTTGTTTTCTAAGAAAAAAAGAAAACATGTCAGTGAAGTGTGGAGTTTTCATAGCAAGCAGTAGTCAATCTCCTCTATTTTCCTATGGATAATACCTCCTCATTTACCACTGTCCTTTTTTGATATAAAAAAGTACCCAAGGGGTTGCATGTCTTTAGAAACTTCCTACATTCCTCCCACAACCCTGCACAGGAGTTTGTTATACTAGTAGAGACAAGCACAGAAAGCCTTTGAGTTCTGGGAAGGCTTGATAACCAGCCAATTGCATGGCTTACCATTCCTGCAGCAGGGGCAACCAATATTCAAGGTTTAAAAACCTCACAGAAGCAGTATTAAACTCTAGTTTACGTACAGTTCTTATCTACTAGATAATAATGTCAAAACAGTTGCAGATTTCCACTTTTCTGATTGTCAATTCTATTTAAAAGTACATTTAGATTTAACTTATTTTCAGCATTAGAATGTCTAGTACAAGCAACATTTGCAAAATGTCACCAATGCACAAGTGAGAAACACTGTGACTGACCAATAAACCCCTACCAGGGAAGAAGCTCAGAGGAGATGGGAAAGAGGGGATGTGCCCAGGAACAGAACAATGCAGGCTGTGAATGACCAGAGCTGTTGCAAAGAGTGCTGTACAGAAAAGAAACAGCTGTGACAGATGAGTCAATCAAACACTGGTGTAAATGTTTCTCCCTGAGTTCATTAAGAGAGTGGGAATGTTTCTCTAAATTAGCCAGACCACTATGGGGAGCTGGGAAGTGTGACTCAGCCCAACATAAAGCACAAAAAGCCAGACAACTACCAGAAAAAAAATCAGAGAGCAATAGGCTTGAGCTGGCTTCATATGTCTTCCCTGGGGAAGCCCAGCACTGTGACAGTGAACACGTTAGAGAGGAGCAACAGGAGTCACACTGGTACCATAACTGAACTGTGTATTGCAATTGCTGTATTTTGCTAAAGGTAAATTACATTTGTGTTGTGTCTTTAGCATATTTTGCATCGCTCTACTAAATCATAAATCCCATGTAACATCGACTGTCATCAAGTAAGTAAATTTGGTATTAAACATTACACCTCTACAGGTGGAATGTCAAAGAGCATATTGGACTGTGACACATATCAGTATTAATTCCACTTACACTTGTAAGTTTAAAAAAAAAAAAAAGTTTTTCTTGTAGTGACTATCATTTAGATTCATAAATACTACAATTTCCTGTCATACTAAGGGAAGGATGCTTTTGAAATACCATGCATTTTGCAGGAAACCAGAACAGAACAGACCATGTCAGCTATTTTCATTGCATAAAGTACCTTTGTCATGTTGCTATCAACAAGATATGATTTGCATCCTGCAAAACAGGGAGAAAAGTATTGAACTCGATCCCTGCCACACACTGGGTAGTACATAGAGCGCAAACATCCACAGTTAGCGTTGCATGGTGCTGTTAAGTTACGCAGCGTGCCTGTTCTGAAAAGTAGAAGTTAACAGGCTTTTAATAAATTAATTGAAAAACAGAAGATATGTAAATAAGTACTGTAGGATTTACAGCATAATAAATCTCAAAGTATTCAAGTCAGGTTATTGATGTACTTGATTATTTTAGGAGGAGTTATGTTCATAGCAGCTACAACTCTGGAGGGAATTTCCAGTTATAGTGCACATAGTTGTTTTCATGCTATTATTCCTTATATAGATTAACCCTCTAGTTTCCATTCACAAAACAGATCACAAAATTCTGCATATCAGCCCAATTCTTATACCATCTTCTCCCTCCCACACACTTCGGTACTTGAATTTCTTCAATTTACAATTTTAAGAAAAAACTGAAAACATTAAAACCGCTATTTTGTGTTGTTTATTCTGCTGATCATATTCCAAGGTTTCTCCCCATTTTTGATTCAAGTCCAGTTGCAAACCCACTGCATTTTTACTATTTTTAACACTGCTATACAGATATCTAAATTGTACAAGCACCAAGACAACTGCACATGCTAAAGGCAGAGTCCAATGACATAGAAAGTCTTATCACACCCTAAAGACCTTAAACATTTTTTTCTGGCTGTTTGGGGAATAACTAATAAATAATAGAGCTAAATTAAACTCTTGCTTACTGTACCTACTCTCATTTTAGACATTTACTTCCAGTACAGGCTATAGTCTAGTTGTATTTGAAGTAGTCCCACTATATTATTAGTATGAAAAATCAGTTTGGGATGTGTAAGGATTGCCTTGAGTTGTAACTGGAGAGAATAAAAACACCCTGTACTGTAAAATGGAAGTTCCACATTAATTATCTAAAAGCAAGTTTCCCCATAAGAATTTAGGATGGTAAAAATACTAACAGGAGAAATAATTTATCTAGGAATTAAGCTGCAAACTTACATGAATTCAAACTGCAAATGGAATATTAGGGATATCATAACTATATATAGAATCCATTTGGTCGTAGAACAGTGGAATCCTTCTAAATTAATTAGTGCTTTAAGCCTAAGCAAACTAACTTTGATTCTTCTATGTATGAAGAATGAACTACAGTGCATCAGAAGCAAATTCACTAATTACAAATTTGTTCATACTGTGCCTTGTTAGCCTGTGAGGCACGCAAAGCCTAGAAATATTTAATCAATGAAGTGTACAAAAAATGTCTCTCTTCCCTGACCTTCAAAGAGGGATTGAACATTTAGGTATGCATGGTCAGAGAAAAACACTGAAAAATGATACCACTGCTCTTCTACAGCCTAGTAGATGAGGCCATTAAATGCTCTTTAAAAACTCTATAGCTTGGGTGCTCTTTCACAGCAAAACAAGGAATCCCAGAGACATGTGGAAATGAGCAGAACTACAGAAAGTTATTACATTTCTCTTCTTTACGTTTTCAGTGAAATATTGGGCAATCAAATTTGGCAAAAACAATTCTTTTGAAGTGCTTGTTAAGACAAAATAAACCATGCTAGTTCTGCTGATAGCCCAATTTAGTAACGAACAGTGTTACTACAAACTATACACTATTTTCCTTAACACAGGTATGCAAAACTGAACCTATACTGATATGGTTCTGGAACTAAGCTATGAAAGCTTTCCTCACTCCTCCAGGCTATTTTTCAATGGAAAGAGAATGCCTGTGATGAAGGATTTCTTTAAATTCTCCACAAAGATGAATCTGATTAAGTTTCCAAGTCAGCTCTCAGAGCAGTTTCATAATTTATTCTTTCAGAAGCATTTGTTTAGTAGATAAGCAGGAGTCAGACACTTGGCTATAGCTCCACAGTTTTTTAAAGCTACCACTGCACATTTTAGTTGCCAAGTCCCTCAAGGAAAACAGTTTCAGAACTGGCACTATATTACTGCCACTAGCTATTCTGATGCAGTTCACATGTCCCATAAAGTATAGTTCAACATTCAACGTTGAATTAACTAGAACTAAACCATTTTTCATAATGGAAACTGAGGGAAGAGAGTTATTTCAGGGCTGATTAACTCCTAATTGCTGCAGATAAGGAGTCTTCAGCAAGAGTTCACGTACATAATTGACAAAGTGACGCAAAACTGTTAAATACAAGTAAACTATATTGAACTTCAGATGAAAATTCTGCTCTACCTTTTGTCAGTTGTTCATTATCATACAATCTGGTATAAAAATATAGATAACTTCATGTACGATTTCCTAGACCACCCCTTCAGTATTCAATTGATGAATACAGACTCTTCTGCTCAGTGTGTAACTATAAGCTTTCTAAACCCAAAATCTGAATTCTGTTTTACAGTCCTGAATTGTTCAAGTCATCTTTCCACTAGAATTTTTTCTGACACTGAAGCAGAGCCATATTTTATACATCAGATTTCAACACTGGCCTTTAAGTATACTGTCAATTTTTACAGCAAGTTGTAAAGACCAAATCCAAATCAGTGGTAAGTTTATTTTTCATTCGGTCACCAACGTATGAAACTTTGTTTATTTCTCTTGCACATCTTCTGGAAAAGGAAATATATATTAATTATGGAGGTATCATGACATTACATTTCTACTTTCTACCACTTTGCATGTGCATTAGAAGCTACAAAAGCAATTCTCCCAAAACCATCTTCTGCATTTTCATGGTGTGCTTCATGCTATTGTGTCAGTAAAGTGCAGTACACCTCTTGCCCACCCTATTTAGGTTTGAATGCTTTTTTTGCATTGGAGGAGAATGTTCAGATTATGCTTTTGTACAAGATAATGGTACCTAATCCTTGTCTAAAATGGGGGACTTGCGAAAACAATACAAAGGTATAGGTAAGTTATTCCCCCAGTTGCTCATTATTATGATTTTTTCAAGTGGTATCTAACAGCCCCAAGATACCAGCCTAGTAGAGTTATTTTGCACAGCACCATCTGGCTCTTTGGCAGACCCTCAAACAGCTGGAGTTGCCTCTGGCCCTGTTAATTAATGACAGAGTAACCACTTGAGAGCAGAGTTTTGGAACAGCTAGCTGCCTCCCTCCTGCTTTTTAAACAATGCCTGTGCTACAGAAGTTTGTACTATTTATAACTATGAGAATTGAAACATTGTGATCTTTTACTTCTTTCTTTAATAAAGCATAATTGGGCGTTTTCTACAATATGGTGTCTACAGTGGTGATTTGATCACATTAATTTATTGATTTTTTTTCAAGTATGGTCCTAAAAATTCAGTCTGTAAAGAAAGTTTATCCTTGAAAACATTTCTTTTTAATTTTGTTTCATTTTGCTTTCACTTTTCTGCCTTTTTTTTCCCCCCTCAGTGCCCTACTGGTTTCCAGAGTAAGCTTTGTTCATAGCAACAGGAAGAGTTTATCCTAGAATTTCTTACAATTACTACAGATATCTAAAAATGAGTGATAGACTACATTCTCATTAGGAAGGAGAATTCTGTTGTTTAAGGAAAAGTAAAGTACATCAATTTTAGAGAATTGTTTTGTATACATGTCAGCCAAAAATATTTTGAACTGTGTTTCAGTTAAACATGTTACTCCACCAATTTTGTTCTTCTTAAACTTTGTCACTGAGCTATTCCCTCTTTGCATTAATTTTCTACCTCTATCGGCCCCTAGACCAACGAAAAAAACGCCTCCTTTGTACAAGGAGGACAAGTGTCCTAGAACCTGATGCTACGTCTTTGCTCTCCTAGTGAAAAACTTGCAATCAGTGTAAGTTGCAGTGCACTTCCATGTGCTTTCACAAAATTGACAACTCCTTCCAGAACAAACTGCTCAGATTATCCAGAGTTGATTAAATGAAACAAGATACAAAATACTGTACTTTGACAGCAATACAAAATTAGCTGTAGCCAATACCATGCGCCTATCACACCTAAAACAGTTATAGAAGCTGAGATTTGTGTCAAGCACGGCTTGACTGCTCAGAACACTTTGCAGGCAAGGCATCCATACCCTCTCTTATAGTCTACTACATGAACTTTCCAATACAAAGCTTTATAAAGTTCCTTAAACCATTACGGATTCATACATAGAAGCAAAATACAACATTTTAAAAGGATTTGTATTCCATGATGTAACCTTTTCATTTTAAACATTAACACCAAACCCAATAGCGCATTAAAATATATTTACCCATTATATGTTTCAGAGACACCTGCGAAAGGTTCATTCCTGCATTTGGCAAATAAAAACACTGTGTTTAGTAGCAGGGCCACTGAACAAGTGCTTATCATGAACTTGATTATGCTTTTCAGATCCATTTTGCACTTGGAAACCAAGACGCCACTTATGACTTGGCCTAGTACTGCTGCTGGAACTAATACAAGTCCTAGAGGAAAACAAGACAAAAATGCAAGACATAATTGTGAAGGAATTAAGAGTACAATTTTATACTAAGAAAAAAAATAATCAAAAGTTACCTGTAAAATGCAGTCCACATGATGTCATCTTCAACCTATACTACCAGAATCTGATTGCATGAGTCATTTATTCTACCCTTACAAGACCTTTAGCCTTTCCAGAAGCTTATCCTGACAGCATAATTTACAGCTGTCCAAAACCTGACTTCAGCACAGTCAAACTAGATGATTTAGGAGAAACTACATATTAGGCAGGAATCTCTGAACACCAGTAGGCCTTTTCACGTCATGAAAATATAAAATGCTCTTTCATTGCTTCAGTGTTTTTTTTTCACATGTCGATGTTTTCTTACACGTGTAATAAACTTGTTAGCAAGTGAACATAACCACTATTATACAAGAGACACCACAAGAAGCAGTGAGGCATCTACAGAAATATTTAAAGAAATCTAGGTCAGTGAATCAGTTTTGCTGTCTGAGGCATGTAGTCCACAATGATTTATCCTCTTTGCTCTATTAGTACTATTAGATAAGTAACTGAGCATTTCTACATGGCTAATCTACAAAACAACACAGAACTCAGTATAACTTGCACTGACCCGAGACAGCTAACTTCAAAGACAGTTCAAGTACAGGGGCAAAACTGCACAGGTCACAATCAATCATAGTCAAACGTAGTTTTTGTAGTTTTCATGGTCATTCGTAACAGACTAGCTAGCTCAGTTCAAGTACAGGCAGCTTTCAACATTAGTGTAGCCATTTCTTTAAAGCTGTGCATTTAATAAACACTATCAATATTTTCAAGTCAAAAGACATTCAGACCAAAGGTCTAAAGACATAAAAAGCAACACTCAGTTTTCTGCTTCACTCCTGGTTATTGTTTAACAATTGAGCATATATTACAATCTATTTCTATGTAAAATTTGAAGATACTTTGTTTTGAAGCCAGGAACAGTGACAGTACTATATCTAGTATTGTCAAGAGCAGTAAGTCAGTCAGTCAGAAAGTCTCTCCCAAACGTATTTATTGGAGAAAGAGCAGCTCAACTACTTTATCCTTATATTGCAGCACTCTACAGTTTGGTGAAACTTGTTCTAGAAACATTGAATCTGCCACAGTCCAAGCATCTGTGGGCCATGAAGGACATTTCTGCCTTGATCTGGTTGCTGTTCTTGGGAAGTAATTGTGTCAGAGTTAATCATGTGACCACATTGAGTGCAGCTCTTCCACCCAATTTTTCTGTTTCTCTGACACTCAGCTTTTCATAGATTTCTACCTATTACTTTTGCATATCAGATAATACGAATTAGTGACAATAAGCCAACTATAGAAGCTGTTACATAATTGTTTTATAACATATCCTGATTAGTCATTTTATTGTAAGCTATCTCACTATAACATTATTGCAGAATTGAAGAAAAGGGCAAAGTCAATCCCTTATTTGCAACAAGCACTGCTTTTTTTCCAACTGCCCCTTATCTTGATTGCTTTAGTGGGACTAAGATGCTAATGCTACTTCCTCTCATTTTAAGTAAGGAAAATTAAATCTTTTCCACCAAGCATAAGAAAGGAATAAACTTCAGTCTCATCAGCACACAAATTTCTCATTCTACTTCCAATATGAGACTTGACAATTTCATATTTTGAAGAGTTGACAGTCTTCAAAAAACCTACCGACAGATTTGTACCCTTGATGAATTAAGTATAAGTTAATACTTATTAACTTGTAAGTTAAAACTTAAGTTTTCACAAAGCAGTCAAGAATAACAAAAATACTGTTTCTGATGTGAAAATTGCATTCCGTGTAATTACATTTACAAATATCTCAGACAGACAAGATACTCATATAATCTTCCACCATGTTAATGAGGTGTTCAACACAATATGTCTAAGATTTATAAATAAAAAGCCACATTACCTCCAAGAGTTGCTGAAAAACTTGATGTCTTTCCAAACTGATTTTCTATAAACTTTGGTAGAAATGTGGCAAATCCAGTAGTAACTAAAGCTTCTGAAGAACTGGCTATTATTAGACACATAAGCACTGGATTCCTCAACAGTATCTATGGAGAGAAATTATCATAATGCTCTGGAAATCATTTGATTTTGGTACCAACTAAATTAGAATTCACTGTATTTTAAAGTAGATAGTCTAAGTGGAACTTCAATAATATGCTTTTCTGCTTTAACAACTTCAAGTATCAACAAAATGAATATCCATTGAATTATCAGTAGCATTGGAGACGACTGCCACAACACAATAAAGAAGCAATTACCTTCTGAAGATCTATAGATTATATGAAGAGAAATTCATTCCTCAGGATATACCAGTTTTAGCAAATTTCAGATTTTTCTTACCAGGAGAGAGATAGGAAAGTCTTTAAAACTTTTTCCAATATTCTTGATCTGAACCAGGGCCTCACTTCCATCATCATGAGTTTCGGAGACTTTTTCAGCCTGTATTTTTGCTGTTCCTACAAAAAGTCATATTTATTGACAATGAATACAATGTCAAAATGTCAATGTCAAAATACTGACATTGAATACCTATGCTCACAGACTTAATGTCAAAAGGCAGAAAAATTCATGTTTCCTTTACTTGGAAAAAGTAGTTCAGATATTACAGGTCTTCTTGAGTGTTTTAATGGTATAGATTTATAAAAAGATCACTAATAAACTGAAAGGAGATTTTTTTTGAAAGTATCATGCTTCCATTGGAATATCTTCGCTGAAATAAGATATTATCAGGAATATCCTAAAATCTTCAGAGTATGCTGAAGCCCATTCAATTTTTTTTTTTTTAAATCATCCTCACACTCTCCCCAGTTCCCTACTTCATTGTTTCTTTTCCTTCATTGTTTCTCTTTCAATATTAGTATACTAAGTTCCTTTGGATGCTCTTCCAAGGGACTCCTAGATACTATCTACCTGAACAGAGATTATATTTTAAGTATCTCTCTAGAAGACTGCTCTGGGATACTTTGATTCATGCTTTATTATTCCGTCCAAACTAATGAAAAAAACAGAGTCAAAAGACAACAACGCATGAATTAAGTCAGAGTTTCCACACTATTCTTGGTGGGTAATGCAGCAGCTTTAAATGTAGTTCTGGGTGTTTAGATGGAAGCATCTTCCAAAATTTGACCATCAGTTTTCACACTCAGGTACCTGTTTCCAGTCCTACTGGAAAAGAACCATGGAATCCTGAAATGATTTGGTTTGAAGGGGACCTCAAAGCTCATCTAGTTCCAACCACCTGGCCATGGGCAGGGACACCACACACAAGATCCTCCTTCTAGTCTATTTGCCTTATTTTAAAGGCCACATATTGGGGGCAGGGGGGGAGTATTTAGCAGATTTTAGCCAAAGACAGTTATCCAAGAAATGGAATCAAAGAGGAAACATCCAGTCCAGCAGTCTATAATGCACAAATATAAACAAATCCCTCTTCCAAACTAACCCAGTATTGTTAAAACTTTACCTGGAAGGTGCTTTGGAAACATTGAAAAAGGTATTATAAGAAGCCAAATTGCAAAAAAGCATGCAAGAAATCCTATCCACCATGCTCCAAGCCAACGTGGGTCATCTTGATCCACTTTTGTACTGGAAAAGTAATTCAGAAAAAGCAGGCTTATCATTCTAAATTTCAATCAGCAATTTCAGATTTCATTTATTTATTCTTAAAACTGATTTAACAGAAAGCTTTTTAATATTGTAATTTTCTTGTTTTCTGCATGTATTCAACTTTTTGTTTGTTTGCACATTCACAGGGTGTATTATAAAAATATTGCATTCTACCAAATATAGCTTTCATCTCGTTAGTAAATGTCATTCTGATTTAGATGCTGCTCTTTGGCCCCGACTTCAAGATCCTGAAGCATTAAGATACTGAAAAAGCTGGGTTTAGAAAGAATCTCCATAATCAAAGAGTTATGTCAAAACAAGCTCTGAAGTTCAAAATGCCATTGCATTGATCTGAAGGCCTTAAAACACAGAAAATAAAAACCTAAATGAAGTTGTTGGCTTGGACAGTCCTACAATTTATAACTTTTTTTTGTTGGCTTTTCTCACAAGCTCTTCGCCAGGAGTTAAGTAGCAGCATCCTAGCCATCATATTCCAACTCAGGGAAACTTTTTGCACAAGAAATCAATAGGTGCAGTTTAACCTTAAATGAGCAACTAAACAGAAGACAAAGCATTTTTTGTTACTCAGGTTTAAAACAGCTAATATCTAAAAAGCTAGAACTAAATATTTGCACTATGGAGAAACTTGCACACATAATGGAGTCACACTACTCACTGTGGGAAGTAATTCACTTACTTGAAGCCTTTATGAGTGCAACTGGCTTAAGTTAATGAAGCTCTTGCAAACGCAGTATTTTCTGAAAAAACAACTCTCTCTCCTCACAAGGAGAAAAGCTTAAGATTTCAATAAAAATTATTAGGAAAAGAAAATAGAAAACAATAAACTAAGTTGTATCTTGCCTTTCTGGGATCTGTATATCAATATAAACATTAAGCAGTTGCCCTCCTGCAACATATCCAATAGCAGGACCCAGCAGCGACATGGCATAGGCAATGCCTAGAAGAGAAAATACATCAATTGAGTCCACCATAACTTCAGGTGTTCTTTTTTTTTTACAGCTTTATTTTAATAAAATTATTAAATCAACTTCGGACCAAAATTCTGTAATTCAACGTGTTATTTTCACTCTCATTACACTAACTACAGCATGTAGAAGACAAAACTTATACTTGTGCCTCAACAAGGAAATTTGCAGTTCTCATTAAAGCCTTCAACTCGGAGGTTCAGCAAAAAAATCTCACTGACAGCATCTTTAAGCATTATTAGACTGCCATTTGCACCTACCTTTTGTGCCAACATTCAAAAGCTAGCCGGAGAAAATGTTTAAGTGAAAGTATAAGCACCAGTTGTTAATAGTACATGACCAAAATCTTTGAAAAATATAAAGAACTAGATTCTTAGTCTTAAGTATTTTTACATCTTTCAAGACCAAAAGACAGGGTTCCATTAAAACGTCTGGCTGGAGTAATATCTGCCTTAAAATACAGAGCCAGGGCTCTTGACAGCTCTGGACAGTACTAAAAAAAACAAAACAAACAAACCAACACACAAATACCAACAACAACACATATGAACAAAAATCCAGACACCATCTAAAAAAAAAAAAAAAGCCAAAAAATAAAACGAGCCACCAAACAAAAACAAACCCCAACCTGCAAAGTAGTAGGTGTAACCATATCCTGCTACAAAAGTATAAAACCTTTTCAATATCACAATAGCTTTCCTGGTCTACCACACAGATTTCTGTGGTAGCTTAGCACTCACTGCTATCAGGAGCACTCTGCAGATTAAGGCTTACAACTAACAGAAACAAGATCTGAAATAATTAGTAAACATGCATTCTTACTGCTGATATTCTACGCTGCTCCCCCAGGCTGAAGAATCTGGATTTCTGATGTTTCCAAAGTGTCTGGATCCTGAGTACTTAGTGCTAATTTCACTCCAGTTAGACAGCAAGAGGAAATGATGGGGGAGGCAGGAAGGTGAGAAGAGTGCAAGAGGGGAAAGCAATGCAAAAGGTGATGCTCAAGTCAAAATAAATACTGAGTAAACATATCCCAGGTTTTCCTGTATTTTGGAAAAAGTGACATGCCCATCAGAACTTTCTGAGTTCAGTTCACATTTATTCTACAGAATTTCAAACCAAGATTAAAAGATGCCTATTCCCTCCTACACATCACTCAGTTTAAATACCATTTGGAATTGCTTGACTTTTTAGTGGTTTGAGTTGTTCATGTCCCAGATCAGCAAGAGCAGAACAGTCCTTGTGAAAATGCACTCAGTTTAGAAGAGAAACAAACTATCAACTTTTGAGTTGCAAGCCTATAGCCAAAGATGCTAGCAGCTATTCACAGAAAGTTTTAGGGAAGGGGTTGTTTGTATTTTGCTGCCTTGTATAAATCTTATTGTATTAGGCAAGGCAGCACTATACTTTAAACCCTTAATACATTGCATAAAAGCAAGAAAAAGAATTAAGGCTTAAGGTACCTGCCCACTCACTAGCATTCCAGTTTTATAACAGGCAGAATACACTGCTCTTCTGAACTCAGATGCCTTAAGATTGTACATACATTAGTTTATTGTGTTGGTCTTTTTTAAGTATGAACACTGACATAATTCTCCTGAGTTTTCAGGTCACTTCTTAATCCCCCAATCATGCAGACAGCCCTAATTCTGCTCTATTTATTTCATTGGCTTCAGGGGCAGGGATAGGGGGAGGGAAATGAAGAAAAATTGTAATAGCTGCAAAAATAAAACCTGGTTTTGTTATTTTAGATTTATCATATGCAACTATTGTACTTGTTGGCATCAAATGAAGTGGCTTGCCTGGAGTAAATGTGCAAGAACTGTATGCAAATGCATGATGATTTCAAGTTTGCCCCATAAAATCTAGTCTGGAAACCAGTTCAGGAATCTGAGGTGCCTTGAATTCCTCCTGCAAGTTACTAGTATAGCTAAAATGCTTCTATCAGCTTACACACAAAATTGGGGGGAAACAAATATCTTTGAACTCATAGAAAACCCACAGATTATAGTGAATTTGGCAGCAAAAATGTACGTAACCCAGAGAATGATGACTGGAAAAAGTTAAAAACTACTGCTAAGAATAGCGTTCCTTAGCTTTTAAACAGCCCCACCACTGCCTTGAATGAAGGATACTTCCAGTATGTCTTCCTGAAGCGCCAAATTTGTACGTGGCTAGAGAACTGCACTGATCACACAATGCACACCTGTGTCTCCACACGGAGTGGACAGCTTACTAACAGAAGTAAATAAAATTGTTAAAGGATAAAATATGATCTAGCTACTGACCTAATTGATATGCAGCATTTTTTAACACCTGTGACACTAAAAAGCAAGTTTTTGCTACAGCCTACTCTGTTGTTAACAGACAGGCTACATTAACCACAACCATTTTCAGTTATTGGCATCAAAAAGTAACAGGAGAGGTGCTCAAAGTAACTTTATCACAATCTACAAAATAAAACTCGAAGACTTGATACTTTGAGCAGACTAATACTTAAATTGCACAGTAACTGATGTAGAAACACTGTATACACATAAGTAAACAATTACAAGATTTCTAGAGTAATTCATAAAGGCATTTGGAAAGCATTGCAGTTTATGATCAATCCAGAGAATATGTTATAAACAGTTTAAAAGTTACCTATATAAAGGGAAGACTTGTGTTTTGGGACACTATCATCAATAAAAGCTGTTCCCAAAGTATACAGCGGAGTTCCTCCAACTCCCAGCAGCAGCTGTCCCAAGACGAAGACATACATATACTTGTGATGCGAAGACTTTGTGCTGGCACTGCAAGTTATATTAGCAGACATGGTTTCTGGAGCTTGACACGTGTCTGAAAAGCAGAGACAAGACTTTATAATTCTGATACCCAGCTCATCACAGTGTACCTAAAAAAAACCCTGTACTGAAAGCTAAACTATAGATGAAGTGCTGTCATGTAAGGCTCCCATTTCAATTTTCACACCTTTTAAGTATCCCATACAACAGTGCCAAAGTTTATATCCCCCCAAAAGAAATACTATCATGGCTTGGTTCTTGTTTTCTCACCAGGAAGGTAAGATGAATGAAATAGCCTTATTAAAATGCTTTGCCTTATTGGAAGCATTATTAATAAGGTTTTTTTGGGGAAAAAAAAATGACAGAGCAGCCTGAACAACCTAAGGAAAGTTGGAATGCTAGAAAGTGCAGTCAGTCACTTGCAAAGATAGTCCTCCCTTCTTATTCACTCTTTTGAGAAATGTTTCCTTAGGAAAAAAGAAAACCCATCTTGAAAACCTACACCACTGTCTCTCATAGAGCACACACAATGCCACCTCTCCGGAACAAGGGGTTAAGGCAAAGCCTCTGTACTTGTGCACACAAAGAGGAAAGCAGTGGTGCACCAGTGCAAGGTTGTGTCTGCTCCTGTAATGTTTGGCACTACAAGGAGGAAAGAGAAAAGAGGAACTAACAACAGGGAGTATGTGTTCTCTTCTCCTTCCCCTTGCTATCACTGCACTTTCACTAAGAGTGCCAAGGGACAAGATAAAAGAGAAGCATGTTTCTTTTTTGCCACAGAAGAGCATAAAACCCTAAGGAAGAGGATAAACTCACCAGTTTTGTGGGAATAAGCCACACTGAAAAGACATATGCAAACACCTTTCAGATCCAACAAGCAGACTGATTCATTCACACTACTTTGCTACAAAATTATTACATCTCTTTTTCTTCCTCAGGTCCTTTTACATTTTACTTACGCAAAGAAAGGGCAAGCTCAATCCACACTTTGGGCTCACAAAATAAAGTACAAGCAAGTCCTTGCTACACAGGAGGTATTTAAACAAACTGTCTACAGTGGTGTTATAAATACATGCACAGGCTTTATCATTACTCCCTGTAGCTCACAACAGGTGATACAGTGCTGTTGCACAGAAACAGGCCAACATAACAGACAGGAAAACGTCACATCAAGAGGAAAAATCAAAGTTTTCCTTCCTTTTTCACTTAAGACGAATCCTGGGTAATCTGTCTCAGTGTTTGACTGTCTTCACAATAAAATTATCTTCCCAGTGTTAAGTGAAAAACTACTATTCACATTTTAGGTGGGAGACATATTGAAACGTTTAAATTTTTAAAATAAAATTAGAGACAAGTTGCAAGGTGCACTGTTTATAGCATCTGCAGTTTTCACAGTCCCCTCTTCCATCCCTGATCAAATTCGGCTGATTCCGCTACGGACACACCACCAGGTGGAGCCTCTGACTGCACACATCGGAGTGAGCTGAGGCACCGGCGACTCCGCAACCTGGAAAAGTTATCAGGACAAACAGCTGGTCCCACCTAGGCTACAAATCGCAGTTTGAAGCCTTTCTGGAGATTAGAAAAGAAATGCTTGCTGTGGCTAAAAAAATTCAATAATAGGGAGACCATTCATTAACAACTATTTTAATATGAAATTAAACTACTTCTAGAAAGTGGTATTAGGATAAATAAACAATCAAATGGTTTTGTAGAGTAGGATGTGTATATACTCAGAATAAAAGTACATATTTCAAGGTAAAACAGTAAGTTCCATGAATTCTGTGGACTGCCAGCCATATTAAAAATTGCATTGAACTGTACTTGAAATTATCCTGCAGGTAAAACTCGCTGTAGTGACATACAGCAGACAAACATTAATTAAGTAACCAACTAGTAAAAAGAGCTGTTCAGAAATAAATTAGGTGGTAGATTTTAATACAAAGCGTCAAATCAAAGTTATATAGAAACTTGATTTTTTATTAACTACTCTTTCAAACAAACAATCAAGAAAGAAGGTTTTGGGGGTGTGGTGCTAATAAATTCCACAACCAATTGTATAGTTAAGGTGCTTCATCAACATCAGAACTAGCTAAACCAGGCATCCCATGATCCCATACTTGACAGTTAAAGGATGCCATTGCACAGCACCTGAAGATTTATGTTGACTGTCATGGCGCAGACATTCCCTACACTTAGTCATCTATCTTTGATAGTGTTTTGTTTAAGTCAGCTTAAGTTCTTAAGTCTCTCACCACAGTCACAGCATAGGTACCTGCATTACAACAGCCAAAACAGCAGGAATGCTGTCAGCTGACAGTGCCATGATGGAGACACAACCCTTTTGAAATCTAGAACTGGTGGGGAATTTTTAGAAGTCCATGTAGAAAATCTCCCTAATAAGGCAGCAACATCTACATCCATATTCAGTGGGGATGTTTGATAAAACAGTAACATATCCTTTGAGATTTCAACTACGGTTTTTTGAAAGGAAAGAGATCAGTTGTGATAGTTGGTCTTCCCTCCTACACTGTCAGTATCTTGTTTCAATTAAAAAAATAACCTGCAATCAGGTTGAAACTTAGACATCAAATTCAGCTTCCCTTCCATACTACAGTGAAGGAGGAAGTACAATACTGAAACCAAAATTCTAGAGAAATGGGACTCTACACAGAGCCAGGAGCAAGTAACCTGTCACCCCTCTATTAAAAGGTAGCAAGTAATCATCTGCTCACAGCCCTCAAACACTGACGACTGTTTTATTCTGGCCTTGTTCAGTTAAAAGTTCAATTAATTTCCATTTCAGATCCTCATTTATTAGATAGGGGAAAATAGCTTACCAAGCTTGTTTAACTGATGTTTGGATTGCTCATGCAAGTGTATGACATGATCAACACTAAATAAATTAACTTGAGAATCAAAACCTTTCAACAGGTTGCTTAACAGCTACCGATTTTTTTTCTTTAAGTGAGCACTCTAGTATGCTTAGTCATTGGAGGAGTAAGTCTGATTGAATATTGCAATAACAATTAAAATAAGTCATCCTGCTTTAAACATATCTGAAGATTTCTATATTAGTTACAGGTGTGCCACTAAATTGGAATAGAAACCACACTGCACCAACCACTGCACTGAAGTCTTCTTTTATGAGAAAATTTATGTAAGAACTGAGAGTTCACTTCTCCTATGCTTTGTTCAGTACAGTACTGCTTGTTGTCTCTATTTCAAATAAATCCACAAGTCAACATCTTTTAAAAGAACTTAGAGAAACTCGTTAATGATTAAATCAAGATGCCTCTAATGGTTCAAAACCACAAAGAAGTGCAAAAAGTAGTCACCTTTCAACAAGATGGCAAGTCTAACTTTTTTGACTACAGTCAAAGCTTTACTTTGACACTTATTCTACATCACTGATCTAACTTGATTCCAGTTCACACACAGATGCCAGATACTTCTCTTTAAAGTGAATTTTAACTGCATATATATCAGTGCAACTAAAAAAAAAAAAAAGGCCTTTTATTCAAATGTTGCTTCTGAGCAAGAACTGATATTGACACTCAGATCACTTCCGTTAAACAAAGTTCACTGTGCAGAGCTCTGTAAGTTCTTGAACTTACAGATTTCACAAAATCATTATTTTCAGTGTCACAGATAGTACTCTATTTTAGGATTTTAACAGAGATTAATTACATTGTATCAAATTAAGAGTTGTACCAAGTCACTACAGAGATTCTTTTTGTGGGTGTGTTTGTAATTTTCAAAACAAAGATAAGCTTACCTTCAGGTTTAGCTCCATAATGGTATTTTCCAACACTAAAGTGTGGTAAGCAAAATACAAGGCAGCCCAGTCCTAGCATAAATGCTGAGAAAGCAAGCCATCGTGGTTTGTGCCCTCTTTCTCCGAAGAAAGATACAAACAGTGACAACATGCAAAAAGAAATGTCATAGCTTGCAGAGATCAAGCCAGTCAAGGAACTGTTCAACTCATAACGCTTCTCAATTGTTGAAATACTAATGTTAACCAGGCCATTTACCACAATACCTACAAAAATAAAAAAAAAAAAGATAATTAGTCAAAGATATGTTAATTTAATAGCATTGGAAGGGTAAACTTACCATTGTGTGATGGAAAGGTTAAAATTAATCTATTTACAAAGCTCCATTCTAAGATATTTATTAGCTTTAAAATCTAGGTATATAGTAGATCAACACAGTGCCAGCTTAAGCCAGCAAAATTGCACAGGAGCTATTCAATTTAATTCCTCTGTGGACACTCAAGCATTAAGCCAGAAATATACCATGCCTCAAACTCTTCTCATATATTAAGGTTCCAGATTCTGTTTGAAGCAGAGATTCCAAACAGAATGCATTATTGTATCATAAGATACTGTACAAGTTAAAAGGAAATTAGTCAAGGTTATGGCTTGCACTAGAATAAGAGCTACAACTGAAGTAAGTTCAGGACATAGCTTTCTAAGTATGGTCAAAAAACATAAATTTCCTCCCTGCCACCACCAGGGAAGATATAAGAAGGCTTTTGAATAGACATGCTTCCCCTATAATTGAAGAAAGCTATTTAAAAATACTTCACAACTGTTCCAGAGCAACTGAGATGATTAACTTAGAAAAGAATTTGTCCTCTGAATTTTAAGGTTCCCAGAAGCAAAAGTACGAAATTACCCAGAAAAAGAGGCATTGCACAAGCTGCCTTACTGAAGCACAGATGAACCACAAAAAAATAAAAGTTATCCAAAAGTAGAAGCAAGTAAGCTGCAATTGCCAGTGCATGTCCATTTTTATAAACACTGTCTGTAGATTCTAATTTGAATCTCCCATCCTGTTTCACATTCTGTTTCTATGTGGAACAACAGGTAGTTAAACTTAGAGGATTTTGCTTTTAACAAAACAGGATTATATTACAAGAGAGACTAATAGCAGTACTTCATAACAGCACCAGACAACTTCATCATAGTCTAATTAAACTGTGTCCATAATAAAATATATACCTGAAAAAAGTTAGGAAGCCTTGGAGTCACAGTTGCAAATAAATTCGAGTTATATAACCTCATAGATGACTGATGAGCCTCTCTCATGATACAGGCCCTCCAGTTATTCTTATTCTTTCTAAAATTGAAACATGATTCTCTACTGTCATTCTACAACCAGAACAGAAAGACTGGTGACAGCAATAGGCTTAAGTTACTTTTCAACAAGCATTGTGCCATCCAGGATTACAACTACTGAGGCCAAACTTCAACATCTACTTAGAGTGCTTCAACTCACTGAAAAACATTTCTCCAAATCAGCCAGCTGTTTTCTAATCCTCACCGCAGGCAAACATTTCAGCTTTCTATAAGGAGGCAGCTCTTGGCACAATCTTAATTCCAACACCCTACTCTGGACCCTTTATTAAGGTTGACAATTCTACCTATCAGTCAGTAACAGAAGTATTACAGTGTTCCTCCACTGCCATTGGTTATACATTTGGCAACTTTTTCCTATTAAGGACCATTTACCAAAGAACAATAATAGCATGAAGGAATGAACAAACAACTTTTTTCTCCATTTGCCAGCACCTCAAACATTTACTAAGGCCTTTAGACATTCATATGAAGCAAGTGTGCTACACAGCAAGTGTAATACAGAGCTAGAAGGCATTGTCTTTTACTGTAGTTTAAGTCATCATCTTTAATTTGTATCCTAAAAGCCATAAAACCTCATAGTTAATTTTACTGGATAATTAGATTTCATCTCTAAAAACACAGATGTGATGGATGGCATTGGAGGAGTTATGCTTGTCATTATCTAGTGTCTAATGACTCAAATCTCTTCAGGAAAGATGGAACCTGGCTGATACTTGATCTGAAAAACAAGTTCTGCAGGGACATCTTGACACTTGAAATTGTAGTACAGAAACTAGTTTTCAACTCTTCTAAACCAAAACCTTATTCTCCCTCCACGTCTGTTAGAGGTTCAGTGGGTACTGACCATAAAATCCAGATTAATTATAAACCAACTTAATTTGCTCTAGTGAAACACAAGAGTATTTTTTCTTTATCCTTAAAAAAAAAAAAAAGAAGAAAACACTCTGTAGTTGTTATAAGCATGGTGGCTTTAACACAGTGGTTTGCAGGCGAAAAAAAATTAAAAAGGCCTAATCAGCCTATAAAATACTTGTGCTGTTCAAGTTTTTTAGACAAATTAGAATAAACCAGTTTCAAACAGCAGTTTATTATTTGGTTTAATAAAAATTACTGACACAAGAAATAAACAGTCCTTCTTGTACTCAAAATAGTGAGATAACTTCTACCTTGTTTGCTACTACAGCTATGAACTGCAGTATATCCAGTTACTGTATTACAAGATACAACATACATTTATGCAACTCCAAGTGCTGTACAGAAAGCAGGTATTAGTCATGCAACAACATTCTACACCATGTTTTGTATTCTGGAAATACAGGTTTCATACATACTTGAAACAGAAACAGCCAGAAATGACAAGTTTCACCTAGAATCTTCTGAGAAGCTGAAATACAGCACATCAGGTGCTAACAGTAATGTCTTTTCTAAAGTAGCTAGAAAATAACCTGACAAATACGTGCGTTCAGTTAGATACACCCAGAAATCTAAACACATGTACCAGGTCACTGCAGATAATCACCCACTAGGTTCACTCATGTAAAAACCCTAGTATAACAACTTAAATTCATCAATGATTACTTCATTAGTCTTCAATACCTTAAGTTATAATCTTTTCTAGAGGTGTGCTAGCAAGTTTAGTAGATATATTTTATCTTCCTCAATCATTGTTTCTGTAATTCGGAGGGTAAGTCAAATAATTAAACCCAAAACGATCACACGGTATTAGCTCACATAACTTCAAAATTCAAGTTGTATTTTGTGTACTTTTATCTAAAGTCTGAAGCTGCTGACCTGCATGTTTTCACAAAGCTGTGTGCACTGAATTTCTTTCTGATACTGACTCTTGTTTTTCTTGCCTCTCAAAAAGAATTGCAGCTCGAGTCTTTAGCATCCAATTTCGTTTTTGTGTTCTAACCAAAGGAAGGGTTCTTGTTCAAAAGATCCAGGTAACAACATCAAGAATGCCACAAGACCTGCGATAGCCACACTTACATCAGCTTCCAAAACAAACATCAGAAGTTTCCTTACATTAAATGCCCTAAACCTGAACTAGATTAGTTACCTGGCATACATATAAAGTTAGATAACAGGACCAAGAACTAGATAGGCAGCACAACCAACATTTATACCTTCTTAAAGGAACAGAGACTCTTATGATACAAGATGCTTTCATGACTGGCAACCTACCCAGACTACTACCAAGAGAAATTTTAGATGACAGGGAGTTCATTATTCAGCTCAGCAACCAGATCACAACAGCAAACCAGATCTGAAGAAATTTAGAAGTGGTGGAAATATTCAAGACACATGGTTTAGTACTCTTAAGCCACTCAAAAAAAGATAGATCAGTGTATTCTAGAAGTTTACTACTCAGCTGCCATTGAAATCTGCCATGTAAGAAGTTCTTCCACCTTTCCCTTTCTTTTTATTTATGAAGAAAATAAGTTTGAGCTAACAGCAGGACAATTGTAACAGTAATCACCTCCTGATCCTACCAGCTGTAGCATGAGTTTTCAAATCCAAGTAAAGAAAAACAGGCTCTGCCCAAAACTCCCCAAAACTCTTCCTTTCTAACACAAAGCCTGTAAGCTAAGATTAGGTTCTGAGCAGGTTGAAATCAGGAAAAGTTCACAGAAACACATACTGAGAGACACTGGTTCTTTCAAGGACTTTCCAAGCAACACAAACAGTATTCAAATCCTTTCATGTGTTAAGCAGAGCCTCCTGTTCAGTTCTCCTCATATCATCCCAGTTATCTCAGTGTGGTTCCAGGCAGGAATGCAGCTATCAATATCCCACATATCTTTGGTGTAGGCTGCCAGCTCCTCTACCCCCAAATCTCCAACTTCTTCATTCACCCTTCTACAGGAGTGTCATTCTTTAGGAGCAACAACAATGAGCTTTAAAGCCTCATATCTTTTCAGGAAACACATTTTCATTTCTAGCTAACCCAATAAAATTTAAGGGTTATGAACATTAAACCAATAGCTCAATTTGAAGGACAAATATTCAAGCTTTACAAATCTCAAGACTGCATATTTGACACACTAATGTTTCTCCTCCATCTCCTTCATTCACTACTACTTTCTAAGCCTCAGACTTGCTAAGGCACTAACAAATCTTTTTACAGAAAACCAAAACTATGGACAAGAAGCTCTGAAGCTGAACAGGAGAAATTTAGGGCAAGCTAAACTTCAGGTTTCCCCCACAATCAATTTAAGCCATTAGTTTAGCTTTGGGTAGACGCCTGCACTGGGATCCACAGAACAAGAACAGATTGTTGTTTGTTTACTTGTTTTCAGAGCTACCCTAATTACTCAAAGTCCTAACCAACCAAGATACTGTTTCAGTTCGCAGGCAAGTAACAAAGTACATGCTCAGGTACTACAGTTTTCTCTCCTGGTTTATATTGGTGTTTTATTACCTGGCTTCTAAATCCCAACCCGCAAGTGCACATGAAGCTTGACCAAGGCAGATGCAGCACTGACAAGAGCACAAGCACAGACCTGGTGGGACCACGGACTCAGCAGTGGCCAGTAATGTAGGTGGGAAAAGAAGAAGAGGCAGAACAGAGTGAAGCAGAAAGAGTAACACTGTATGAGCAACTTCCCTATCCGAGGCACTACTGTTCTTTCTCCCCTAGCGAAGCCGTTGCCGTCCCTAGGGGAAGCCTGTCTGTCCTTACCCACTGCCTAAAACATCATCACGCTTGCCCTGCTTCCCCCAGCCCAGGCTCCCGGACGGCTTCCCCCCAGGGAAAAGGAACAGCAGAAGGGGCGCCCCGGGCAGCAGAGAGCCCGCAGGAACGGGTTACCTTGAAAGGTGGCCAGCAGGCTGTACACAGCCAGGTAGCCCTCGGGGTTGTTGCAGAGCTGCAGAGCCTCCGGGGTGCAGCCGCCCCACCCGCAGGGCCCCTCCTCAAAGTCGGGATCGGAGGGGGCAGGGGCAGGGGCACGGGGACGAACACGGGCTCGGGCACGGGCACTAGCACCGGCACCAACACCGGCACCGGCACTAACACCGGAGCCGACGGGGCCCCAGGAGCGCTGCCGGCCGAGGCTGGGGCTGGGAGTCTCGAACGCCGCGTTCTCGATGCCGCCGCCGCTCATGGCGTCCGAGGCCGTTGCCATCCCCGGCTGCGAGCGGCACCCGCGCCCA
>VXAY01004711.1:190286-209235 GCA_013399855.1 Oxyruncus cristatus | reverse complement strand
AAAAAAATTCGAAATGTCCTTACGTAAGTATTGCAAAGAGGGAAAGGTTGCAAAATGGACCAGACACGGTTCTTTCCCACTTTAGGCAATGTGACCCGCCCATAGCAAAAGCCCTGGACATTCGTGGATGTCATCTTTTGGAAATACTTATTCCCTTCCTCTACCACTGAAAGTTTCCACGTGCAGTAGTTCCCAGTCATTGAACTCATTAATTCAGCTGGAGACATCAACCATGAGAGTTTGTCAAGTGTATAAGAAAGTCCAAGTTTTTTTGCATATCGAGTAAATTATTTTGCTCATCTGCGCAAGAACAGCTGGGAGGGAATCTGGGGATCAATTAACTGTCACCATTGGTGTTCATGTCTGGGCAGTACAAGTTAGTCCTGAAAAGTCCTTCACCTTTTAAGAGTCATTTACATTTTAGAGACAAGTGAAACAAGACTGAAATTAGAGATATCGTCAGTGACCTTGGCTTCACAGTGAAAGCCGGGGCATCCTCTTCAATTCTCAGCCACCTGCTCTGAGGAGAGAAGCACACATTTTCAAGTACTCATTAGCAGCACAGAAACATCATGGAGATGACCTTCTGTAAAAGATAACAGTAACTTAGACAAGAGATTATGTGTCTATTTATTCTTATAGATAAATTGCAAATGGGAAATCAGCTGCTTCTGGTTCTTCTGCCACATCTTGCAGCAGCAGTGGGTGATGGCTAGAGCTGGAGGGCCATGGAATCCCCTGACAGCTAGGCCTTCCTCACGCTCCTCCTTGGCCACCACAGGGTCCCTTCCAGATGCTGCCCCATCCCCAGGGAGAGCAGTGACCTTCCCAAGCCCATAGGAGCTCAGACAGCTGCCCTCCAGTGAAGCATTCAGCTGCTGGTCACTGATGGTGCCCAAACTCTGAAATTAGCTTATTTTCATTTCAGGCTGTAGTCTGGTGTGGTTTTTCCTCTACTGGTTATCAAGATATATCACAGTTAACAGCTTTGTGAGAGGTCTAAGGATGTGCCTGAACCAGACAGCGCACTAGTCTGTTTCAGAAAGAATATTTAACTAGTTTTCTTTTTTTATTTGCACTTTATTGATTGGTTTTTCATCCTCCTAATTGAAATAAAGTAGGGCATGTCATTTGAAATGATACCCTGATCTTTGCTAGAGTGCCTACATGCTAGAGCAGTAAGAATAATCCACAAAATTGCTAAATTACTATGCTGCTAATGTCACCTGAAAACCTCCCTTGATCTGCCAGATCAGCTAGGTTTGTTGTTATCTTCATCTGGTTGTCAGCTAGTGGTTTTGGTTTTATCACCACAGGAAGGTGACAGAACAAAAGGGAAAAAGAGAAGTGAGTGGAGCTCACTATGAAAAATAATGTGTTCAGATGAAGCCAACATTTTTAAGAAAACTAGGGACGGTAGCATTGTGGTGTCCAGTATAGGCCAGGTCTGGGAATTAAATAGGGAATTAAATAATCAGGAAATTCAATAAGAGTGAATTCTTGAGAATTTATACCATGCTAGCAGAATACAGATTTTAGGAGAAATCCACAGGGACAGAGAGAGATAGGGAATAAAATATGACGTATTTTTGCACTGGTTATGTCCCCAAAAGCAATTTACAGAGAAATGCGGTAGATTCAACCAGGTTTTATAAACTGCTTTACTCTGAGACCATACTTTAAGCTATTGCAGAAGTTTAAGTTCCTGACAATTTAAGATTGGTTACAAAATCTACCTGAAAATGGCAAAATATAATTGGTTTCCAGGAAAGTACCTAGAGTGCTCAGATAAAAAGTGGTAATAGACTCTGAGGTGAATAATCTATTTGACTAGACTGACAATACTTATGAAAAGGGCAAAAATATAAGCCATTTATGTGTATATTGGATCCAGAGATACATGCTGAACTTGTTCTACAAGCTGTTATCCTCCATAGTGTGTGCCACTTGTATCCTCAGCTTCACAGAAATCATTTTTAAAGGAGAAAATGAGCAGAAAGATTATTAGAGAAGTTTGTTTTCCAAAAAGAATTGAAAGAAACAAGCTGGTTCAATCTAGCAAAGTGAAGTGCTCCATGAAATAGACAACCAGGAAAAAGAAAAAAAGGCAACAGAAGATTTCAGAACAAATGAGCAAACTGACAACAATCAATTTTCTCTTAAAGTTAGAAGGCTTTTAATCTTCAGTAGAGGTGCGTTTTAATAATGAGTTTAGTGAATTCTGAAGTTTTAGATGGAGTTATGACTAGGATAAAAAAATGAAAACTGATTAATTAGGAAGTCCATTTATGATCCAAAGTGTAAAGTGGGAATGGAAACTATATTCTAGGGTAAAAAAGGATGTTTAAGTCAAAAGAATATAATAAAATTAATGCTGGAACACCTTGTAGAGACAAATATTAAAAAAAAAATAAAATTGCTAAATTTGTGGAAGAATCCTAAAATTTATTCACCCTATAAATTTACAGTGTTGTGTTTGATCAGTTACAGCTTCTGCAGTCTCACACATCTAGGAGTTCCTGTTGCATGTATCATGGTTTGTCACATTTTTGTAATCATGGGAGTAGTAGATAATACCTGTGGTTTTGTTTAAGAAATAGACCTGCATTTTGAAGTCCAAGAACTGCGACTCTCTAAATTTCGAAAGGGATTGAGAAAATTATGACAGTAATGCCTTATCATCAGATAAGGCAGATAGGACAAAAAATGCATATTCAAAACATTTTTTTCAAGCCTCTGACAGCCATCCCCTCTCATATAAAGGCAAAGTGGTGCACAGACCCACTCTCACATTGTGAGGATATTATCTCCCAGAAACAAGGCACAATATTTTGTCAGTACAATACTCCCTTTGACTCTCACAGCTATAAAATAAGATGCAAAGTAGATCACCTGAGATCCTTAAAACACAATTTCCAGGAAGCTTTTCAGTGTTTTCTGAATGTTTCAGACCTCAGGTACTTGCACAACTTTATTTGTGATACCTTGACACTCTGAGTAAAATCCCTCATCAGTCGATTATTTCATGTCTACTATGTAATGTCTCCACATAATTTTCTGTTATTTGACCTATGTCAGAATTCATGCAAAGGAAGCTGTGAAAAAAAGGGTCCTACCTTTTTTTTTTTTTTTTTTCAAATGAAGAATCTTCTTTTGCATTTGCGGGATTTTTTCCAGTTAAGAAAATTCATCTTGAGTTTTTATACACTTTGTGGTGTTTAAAGATGCCATTAACACCTCTACCAAGTGTTTTTGCCTGTGTTGAACAGGCATGTGGAATGAGTAATGTTAGCAACCAGAGAGAGTCAGAATAAAATACAAATGAGCCTGCCTCACTGACTTGTAAAAAACCAGGAGTTTAATACATTACTTATCTTTTCTCTTGACTATCTTCACTGTATTATATTACTAGTAAAATCTCGGTCCCATTCCAGTCCTTTTAATGTGTTTGTTCTGGAAAAAAATGTAAAAACTACATTTTGATTGCCTGTATGAAGTTTTCTATTAATTTATGTAAAAATTCTCTGGTTTTGTTTCATTTTGAACACTCTTATTATTTTAAAAGTGAACAAAGCAAACCTAGAGCTATGTAATCTTCTGCTGTAGGATCTAACTAGCTCAAGGTACCTCCAAATTACATTGTGTCTCAGGGTAATTGTGTGCTGCTTGTTTAGCATTTTGTATCTATATAAATTATGGTAATGTAGCTCTTAATTTGTCCTGAACAAAATTCTGATGCCAGTATAGGCCCAAAGAAGCAGTATCAACTTTTTCCATGTTTTGAATATATGACAAAGGATATGTTTTCTTGAATAATTATCTTCATTAAGATATTAGTAATGGATCTTAATCTTATGCCATTTTCATTTTTGGGAAGTCCAACCAAGGTATCATGAAGTGAAATGCGTTTAAGTGTATGCTTGTTTGATTACTTGGTCAGTGAAAATAAAAGGGTTCAACCAATATCCTACAATTAATTCCTATAAGTATTCCCATGATTTATCAAGCTGCCTAATGAATATGTCTCAATGTGAAAACCTCTGTTTTTGTCTCAATGCTATGATCTTTTACTTTTAACCAAACCTCATCTGTTTTCTGTAAGCTTCATGCTTTTTGACCTATAATCATATTCAGAGCTAATGTGAAAAATCCCTTACCAGAGTCATTGATTTTTCACACAATAAGTTCCACAGATGTTTCCCTTCCCTTCCCTTGGAATCTAATGGGTAGATCAATAGAGAAGAACTAATTATTTTATTTCTTTTCAGAAACACTAGTTTCAGTGTTTTTCTAGAACTGGGCAGTCTCTTCTCTTTTATTTCTGCCTGGGTACCAGTTTGAATAAAAGCAAATGAAACTGGATCTGCCTCATAGTTTGTTTCATCGGGAAATATGTGGCCTCTAGTGGCAGGCACTTAGTAATGCTTTTTGATGTACAGTAAATTCCGCATATACAGAGCTCTAGTTACCATTAATTTTTCCTCTTTACTAACAGAAGATTTGGCTGCAAATGTGCATATATGAAGAGAGTTACCAGTCTCTCCCTTTGGGCTTTTAAAACATATCCCTGACAGAGATATGTCCAGAAAGAAACTTGCCAGTATATTATAGATTCCACTGCAAAAGAAGTCCGATCAAGATTAAAGCTGTCAATATAGTTAATGTTTCGAAAATAGGTGAAAAAAATTCATATCACTGCAAGATTTGAGTTTTGCAACACTTGATGTCTCTGCTCTTAAAAACTGATACAGTCATTTTCTAATGAGTCTCAGATTTTTCTAAGAAAAGGATGTTTTCAGTTTTGGAAAATTCTTTTTTTTTTTAAGGGATGTATCAATAGATATGACATTCTTTGTAATTCTAGGGATCATGATTGTATGAGGTTTGTCAAAATTTTACAAATTATAGCCACTCAGTGCTTTAGCTTCTTACTAGCTAGTTATTTCTGTCAAGATGTCAGGTGTGTATTCAGATAAATGCACAAATTCTGACTTTTTTGCTTTGATTTTCAGAAGTGTCTTAATGTCAAATATCTCTGTTTCTAGCCTTTTACAGGAAAAGTTTAACAGTAAGAGTAATAAAGCTGAAATTACACAATTCTGCCCCATGTTTTTATTGATCCAGCATAAACTTGCCTGGGCTTTTTCAGGGGTTTTCCCTTTTTCTGAATATATAAAACTTCTATTTGTTTAGGAGACTAGTCTGACTTCACGCGCTGACTGTTATCCTCCTGGTCAAAAGTGTTTCCATGAGTGATTCTTGGATAAACTTGTTTTTATCTGTGCTTAGTCATGATAATTATATATGTGAAATATAAAAGCTGGACTGTATTAATGTATATTATAAAATAAAGAATTTGTGCATGAAAATTGCTAAGCTCATGAACTCCCTGAAATTTCACCACTAAAAAAAAAAAATCTATTAACAAACTCAGCTTCTAAAAATTGCCCTGAACAGAAAATATTCTAAAAATTAAGCTATCCACTTATTGATTGCTTTTTTTAAATTTCTCTTAAAGTAGAAGATAACAAAATACTGAAATTAACTTTAAAAAGCAAGTATGAAAATTAAAACCTATAGTTGGAAAAAAATAAATATATAAATTGACAACTCAAAGTCAATTTTAATTTTCACTGGAGTCCAAAATAATTTTAGCTGCAAATTAAGCAATTTTCCTGTTCAGCAGTCCGCTGAATATCGGGTTCATCAAGTAGATTTAATTCATGGAATATATAAAAACAGATGTAAGTGAAAAAAAAACCCCAAACTAAACTCTTTGTATGTTAGCTCTTAGTAAATGCAGTAGTCAAATTAGGATGTTAAGCAACAACAGGATTATTTTTTTTCAGGAATATTTTTTTTTTTTATGCAAAGATACTCAAGTGAATTCTTTGACTGGGAAAGAGTGTTGATCTTTACTTGTAGGGAACGTTTTGGGTAAGAAATCTTTGTGAACTAGTTACTGACAGTCTAGGGAAAGTTGTGGAACTGGAGTGCACATAACAAGAGGCAGCTGCAAGATGGTTTTGAGAAAGTTCTGTAGCTGAAGGTCAGTAACATAACAAGAATGAGACAAATAAGATGTTGTAGTTAGGAAGAGAATTTTAAAATTAAGATATACTGTCTATCCAGTGAGAATATAGTGTTAGGCGTGTGAACAGTTTTGTAACCAATCAAGTATTGGATGATCATGTGCATAACTGTATATAAGACAACCGGGCTAAGAATAAAGTTGGAGCTTCCTTATCATCATACTAGTGAATGTGTGGAGTTTCCCAGGTGGGCCTCACATGTGAGCCTTTATTTACTAAATGGTTTATTTTCAAGGGCAAGTTATAAAGTATCATTTTAGAGGTCCATATCACAATAATTAAAATCACATTTAATTTATACATAGAATCATAAAACAGGTGTTGTTCACAAGAAACCATAATAATACTTTCATTTCTTAATTTCTGATTGAGGGATTGTATGTACCATTTTTTAAAAGTTGCTTTGTATACATTTTAGTTTTGTACTATGTTTTTGTTTGGACTTTTGTAATGATCAATGTAATGGAACAGTGCTTCAGGTCAAGTAACTGAAATATCCTCATCATCACTACATCTGATTTGGAAGTTGAAGCTCTGAGAAAACAGAATTAAGCCAAACTGATGGCAGTCCATCAAATAAATCAAATAAGTCATGGTTTTGCATCATGCACTGTTACTAAAGTAGGTGCAGTTAAAGAAGCCTTGCAGAAAAAAACAGTTGCATTCAGCATAAGATTAAATAATTCCAAACCTTACATCTATTTAACATCCAAACCATACTGACAGAAGAGCAATGGGATGAAAGAGGATCAGAGGGTTTTCAGCAAATGGCCAAATGCAATGGGAGAGAGTATAGTGTATCTACCAGAAGTGACAGGGGACATATCACCAACAGCAAGGCGTGGGAAGATTTTGACACATCTAGGGGCATTTCATGCCATCACCAGGTTGTGGTATTCAAGTTAAAGTATCTTGCTTGAATTCCCAACAGTGTGTTAGACTCAAATTTCTTCTAGTCAAAAACCATACTGTCCTAGTAGTTTAATCAAGGAGTTATTGTTAGTCCAGTTACCATTTTTTTAAAAATTTGTTCTCCAAGTTGTATATAGGTAAAACAACATGCAGAAATTTCTTCTGTTCACCCCTTTCTTTGGTTTCCTATCCGTACTTCCACAAATCCTCTGAGTCCAAGGCTACTGGTTTGCAGTTTGGGTCGTGGGAGACAGTGCAGCAAGTCATCAGCATCCTGATCCTCCAGGCAGGCCAAGTGAGGTCCATACAAAGTCTGGCAAGTCCAGAAGCCCATCTCTTGTGTCAGCTAGACAAAAAGCCTACTGCTTGTTAGAAGCAGTGGCATCCATTCTTCATTAAATCAGAGGCTCCTATCCTCTCTTCTCCTATGCAACTCAGAAAAGGATATTGTAAAGTGAGGGAGGAGAACAGACAGCCTATGAACCTCTCTGATACTAGTCAGCACCTCTCAATAGCTAAGGATCAGCTGAGGAATGAGCTAGCAGTCTGTTTCTGGCTTAGTCAAATTTTCCCATAAAAACCCTGAATTCTCCAGGTGGAGACATCAGCGCTGGAAACAGTGAGGCTGTGAAACTTTATGAGGCCTGAGGGAGCAAAAATCACAGCCAGGCTCTCAGGAGGTCCTGGAGGAATAGCTGGCATTAGACAGACTTGTGTAAGGCAGTTGTTTGAGAAACCAGGTACCATAACCCTTAATCCAAGGTCCAGGAGCATCAAGAACCATTGGCTGTGCCAGGGACCAGGAGCCAGGAGCAAAGGGCAACTGCACAGCCCAGGAGGGCAGGGCAGGGCCTCACCAGCACCACAGTCTCCCCCAATGTCCTCCCCTGGAGCCCTAGGCTGAGGGACAGAGAGGTGCGTGCAGACCTCACATGAGGCTCTTCAGGGCCACAGACCCAAGGTGCTTCAGATTGTATCACCAGAGGAAAGTCAAAATCTCAGGAGCAGTTGTGGATGTCTTAAAAGTGGGGAAACATCCCTGGTTCTTTCCATTTAGCATCAGAAAGAGAGGGTGGACTCCTGTAACCAGTCGTAAGAAAAAGGATATTGAAAATAATAGGAGCTTCTACAAAGGGCAAGAAAGTCAGCAGTGGCTGAGGCTTGGAGGCAGCACAGATCCATCACTGTTAGACTCATGAACACGATGGATGTTCATGACTGGTCTTGTCAGGGAGCAGCAGCACTTGCTGCTGTGCAGTGGCTGAGGAGCTGGTCACTGAGAGCATCAGCACCACAGGCAGGGGGACCTGAGCATGATGCAGCTCCCGGGGGAAGCAGGAACAGCCTTCTCTCAGCTCCTGCTGCTCTGCTCCCTTATCCTTAATTCAGGGCAGCGCAGCTGCACCATGTGAGACCTGTTGCGAGCATGGGCAGGGAAACCTGAAGGAGAGATGGATGGGAGGAAAGAGGCTGGTGCACTGGAGACCCTGATTGATCTAATTATGAAATAACTCATGTTATGAGTAGTTGTTGAAATTTTGTTAAACTACATCACGTTAAATGGCACCAGCTGTGCATCTCTCCCACTTCAGTGATTTCTTTAATCACTATTTCCAGTTTTTCTTCTTCTGTTTGACACCCTTGCTTAGATGGAAAATATAAACAGCTGGGGTGGCACACACTTTTAACTGTGTCAATGTCCTATTATTTTACCTCCAGCAGCTATCACCTTACTAGAAGCAATTAGCAGTACTGTTTGAATCTTAGATAGTCTTTTGGTTATTCCAAGCATGCAGCTCATATCCATGCAGATGCAGAAGGTTTAAGTAGTTGTTAACATTCATTCTGACTCCAAAAATAATTCAGAATACCAGACTGCGACTAGGGATAAAGTGTCAAATTGATTCCACTTAAAGTATATTCTCTTTGGAAGAGTGCTACCCATCCAAGGGAAACTTTGAGGAGGAATTAAACAGAATGGACAACATTCTAAATAAAGACCCGCAAGCCATGGATGTTGCAACACGGGTGGAAAACAAAGAAACCTGAGGTTGTTAAAATATAACAGCCCAAACTGACTCATAGAGACAACAAAGCAGGAATTTTCTGGCAAATCTGGTGCTACCTTAACTTGTCCTTGATAAGATTCCACCATTTTTGCTACTGATGTTAACTGTTAAGATTAAAAGTTATGCTAACACATGCCCCAGATGACACTTGGAACAGGTGGAACACCAAACGTTTTTCACTATCATTTATCTAGCTCTCCAGAAGCAAAGAGTTTTAAATCAAATCCTAATGAAATGCCCATTCCCTTAGGTAATAAAGCATGTAGTCTAATGTATCAGGTTTTGGTAATAACATTTAGAAGCATATTAAAACTTGAATATAACTATGCTATAACTTTGCATTTGAAACGCATGTTTGAATGTGTAAATCTTTAAAAAACAAACAAACAAACAAACAAAAAATTTAAACTGTCCAGAAGAAGGGAAAACAAAGTTTTCAAGTAGCTTTTTCAGGTAAAATTTCACTTGGCCTAATACTTGGAAGTTCAGGGAGAGGGCTTCAATTTGGACTGCCAAGAAAAACAAAACAACATTTTGCCAGGGTTTATTGCCATTTCCATATTCTGTGTGATAGAATGAATCCAAATTTTGAAGTAACTTGTTTATTTCACTGTTGTTTTGTGTAGCTTTATTATTTACAGACACATTGGTATCTAACGTGCTGCTGCTTCTTTGGTCTTCATCAGCTTGCAAGCTTGCAATACTTGATTAGCCATGATTCTTTTTCATCATGTTTCTTAATAATGTCTTTAGGAAAATGTTTAGTTATTTTGTAAAAGGAACACCTTAGAATCTGTGTTTCTCTTTTTCCAGTTTTGTTTATTTGAGGGTATTTGTTTTCAAAAACAAAATTAAAAGTATGTTTTTGTCTCACAAAAAGGTGAAAGAAGTTCAGTGCATAAGAAATCTTTCAGTTATCTAATATTTGAATTTAATTTCTCCTAAAAGCCTAAGAACACCTAGTGGCTAAAGGTGAATAATGCATTCCATTATAGAATGGTTATTAGCCGGTGATTTCATCATAAATTGAAAGCACAGGCATCTGGTCTAGTCAGTGCTATGAGTCAATAGGGCTTAGATCAACATCTGTGTTTTAGCCCGCTGAAAAACAACTGCCCTGTAAACTTGCAGCAGTGTGTTAAGAACTTACCTGTGTCCCAGAAATTCCAGTGATGTGAGCAACAGGAGAAACCGGCCTTTTTAGTGCATGTCTCTATAGAAGACAATTTCAACACAGCTTCAAAAAATTTGCAACAAGAAGAGATGGCAATCAAAGGTAAGGTGTCTAGCACATGCCAGTGTTCTGTTCTAGCGCACAGGCCAAAGAGAAGCTTGAGCTTGTTGTTCTATCACATCACTGGGGGAGGATGGTTTGGTTGTTTGTGTATTGGTATTGGAACTTAGGTGAAAAAAAATTAAAAAATTACTGTTAAAAATTGCTGTTAATGGTATTTGAACATACTAATGACTAAAAGTCTTATATTTATAAGAAAAAAAAGAGAATGTAACAAGCAATGGAAGTGAGTAATGTTATGTATCTATGGTCATATACCTGAAGAGGGAACTGCCTATTATATTCTCATGAAATCATAGAATCACAGAATAATGGACTGGCTAGGATTAGAAAGGATCTGAGGCATCATCTGTTTCCTATCCCCTGCCATGAACAGCGACACCTTCCACTTGACCAGGTTGCTCAGAGCCCTATCCAGCCTGGCCTTGAACACTTCCAGGGATGAGGCATCCACAACTTCTCTGGAAAAATCTGTTCCAGTGTCTCAGTATCACAGTAAAGGATTTTTATGCTAATATCTAATCTAAACCTACTCTCTTTCAGTTTTATTTACTATTTTTACATACTAAAATAGCCCATTTGGTTGCCCAGGTTTGGGCCTTCACCATAAATAAACTATTGCCCTTTCTGTTTGGGCACTGCATGAGTATTTTAAGAGCTGTGTCTGTGCTTGCTTATAGGTATGGAAAGGCACAGACCTGTTCTTTAGCTGTCATTGCACACCTCTCTAAGAAAAGGTTAGTGCAGTGATACATCAGCCAGGGACAATGTTGGTCAAGCTCCTAACGCCTCTTTCCTTCTAGCCTCTCCTGCCTCCCATTTCCTCTTCCAGAGTTTGGCAGAATCTTTATCTCTGAAAATACAATAAACTAACATAGCTTCTATAATAACTAATGAAAGTGTAGAGGCAGAAGAAAAAGAGTTAATCAGCACACTGTCCATGACTACTTTATTGACACAAAGCCCTAAAAAGGCAGGCTGGCTGCAGGGTTTTTTTGCCAGGAAAGCAACTGAGATGTCAGTAATGGCGACAATTGCAGTAGCACCAAATCCTCCCATCAGCAGGAGATGTGCCATCACGTCCCACAGCTTCCTAGTGGCCTGACTCTTCAAGGCTTTTCGTGTCTGCTCTGCCAGTTTCCTGGCTCTGTACTCTTCATATTTTTACTCCGGAAGTTTTGAGCTGGATCTGGTTAACACTTGCTAACATTTAAAGAAATATTGATTTTATTGCTTCTGTGGAATTTTCTTTTTAAGTGTGTACAGGCAACAAAGTCAGTAAAAAATAGTAGAAAGTATACATTACGTTATTACTTACTCTGAAATAGGGTTTTTAAATGCTAATCATGCCCTTGTCTTCGGATTTCCGAAATTATGAATAGTGCTGCATTTAACTTAATTTATTCCTTTACACCAATCTTGGGTCAGCTAAATTTTTTTAGTCACAAGGAAGTAATTTTTTCCTGTTTCAACATGCCACAACTGTTCTCAGAAATATGTTTGGGTTTCACTTGGCTTGAAACTGGAGGTGAGACTGAGTAGGTTTGTGCCAGCTTAGTCAATGCAATTTCACAAGAGTTCCTCAGGCTGACACCAGAAGTGGAGAATGTAAACATGCAAAGATCAGTACGACCGCTTGAAACACTGTTTTAGAAGTAAGCTGTTATGTTTGTGTCCAGTTAAAACAATTACCTGAAGATTTAAAGGCAGTAAACCATAGTAAAGCTAGGGTAAATGGAATAGCTCAATGTCATTATCTTCATTTATATCATCTGACACTCTGGCCAATGACATTGTCAAGACAGACAATAAGCTGATTCAAATTAAAAACAGAAGAAACTTAGTGTAGGTGTATAATTTACATATTTAGTCTATTATTTCAGAATGAACTGGTGTTGCTGAACTGGTTGCTACGTCATTTGTTAGTGAGTTTAAGATACTTATACTTTGAGTAAAAAAAACACGGTTAGACTTTTTTTGTATTATGAAGAATTCTTCATGAGCAAATGCTCTAAAGAAACACATACAGAAGCCTGAGTTTGGCTAAATTTCTGAAATAATTTCTTCTTCAGATCCTAAAGTAGGTCAATTAGAGGTTATGTGCTGGTTTCCCAATGTGCTTTGAGTATTATGTTTGCTTAACAGAATTGAAAGATTACCTACAGAAATACCAACTTTGGGGAAGGTTCCTGTTCAATTTGAAAGGTCACAGGACAGGCATTATAACGAGACCAGCAGTAGTTTTCTCCTCAGTCCCCAGGCAATACAGTTATTAAAATATGTGCCTTTCTGTCACTGCATGCAAATGAAACTTGTAGAAAGTTCTGTTTAGAAGTTCAATATAAACTGTTCAGCAAAATAACTATTTTACATTTATTATTACCGTTGTTTCATGTGACATTTTGCATCTATTATTATCATTTTTTCATTTGACCTATGCTACTTTGCTACTATTGTATATTTTGCAAGGATTTTCAAAAAGTAGTCAATTAACTGGCAGTTTCTAATAAGAAACAGTTTCTAACAAAAACAACTGTGCAATGCCTAATAATGCCGTAATTACAAACAAACAAAAGGACATGAGAACTTCAGAGAAATTTGTTTATTAAAGCAAAGAACAGCAGCTTAACAGAAGCATTTTCTCTTTTCTTGCTGCTTTCTGGTTCTTTTTACCTTTTCTGCAGCTGCTTGGATTTTGAAATTAATTTCTTGATGGAAACCCTTCCAAGGAGAGACTAGGTCAGTGTGAGGTGGGATCAATGGCTATGGGAACCAAAGATCTGACAAGGCTTTCTCAGCAGTAGAAAGTAATTTGTCGGCAGCATCTGATCCCATCTGCAGCATCTTCCTCATTCCTCCTCCTACAGTTCCTCCATGCCCAGCAAAAGGCAGATTCCCAGGGGACAGAAAGTGAGGATCATACCAAGCAGGGACTGATGGCCAGAGCCATCCCACAGTACCAGCCAACAGCAAAGGACACCATAGGAAGCTGAAGCCCTGGGCATTGGGCTCCTCCCTGGGAATGGGGACAGCTGTGGTGGAGCCCACGGACCACTAGGGCAGGCAGGGCTGCGCGCAGGGGCTGACAGTCCCAGGGGGCTGGGATGGGGTCCTGGGCTATGGGTGGGTGAGTGGGGCCCCAGGCGGGCCAGGCAGAGACAGTCAGGGCTGTTGGTGACCTCAGGACACTGGCACCTAGTATAAGGCGTGATAATACACAGCTCTTTAAAATGGAAATCACTTAGAATTACTCAGGGAATTTTGAAGACCGGCTAGCGGAAAGTAAAAGTTTAAGTACTGGGTCTGCCCCACCTCTGATTTGAATGTCTGCATTCTTCACTGACGTGTGGAAGCTCAAACGCCTCCACTGAAACAAAGTAGAGTTAAATTCCGGTTCGGATGAGGGCTTCTCTGCTTTCTGTTGTCAGAACTAGTAATTGCAGAAGAACTAGAACATTTAAACATCTAGACATCTGATTTCATATGGCCTAGTAACAAGCAAAACCTTATTTTTTCTTTTATGTTGGCATTTGCATGGATGGACACTGATTTTGTGAGTATAATGGAGTTTCTGTTCACAAACAGAAATTCTATACTCAGTTTTTTCCATAGCAAATGAGGAAAAGTATGAAAATGGAGAACAGAAGTACTAAATATTATAAAACTTTCCCAAATTTCACATTCTGAAGCTTCCACACAGTTTTTATGTTTTCTTACATGTCTTTTAGCAAAATACTAATGCTTTGTTAAGCAATAATTCATTGAGGAAGATTTATTGCCACCATAAATTACTCCTTGTTACTGGCAGGATTAGAACATAGCCATTTAATTTACTGGAAGACAAGTTACTTTTTGGATAAAAGGAAACTATAAAAAATGTATTGCTAAATTTCTTGTACTTTAAAAAGTATTTCAGTTCAGAACTAGGAAACTATTTTCCTGCACTAAGTTTTGTCTCTCCAAAACATCCTCCTGTGTGTCTGCATTGAGTAGACAAAAGCAAATTCCCCATCTTTTCACCAAAACCCTCTTTTCTGCCATTCCGAGTTACGCTGTCATTCTCACTTTCATCCAAAACTGCAAGGAATGGGTCATTAATTCATCTTCTGTCCTTATGTTTATTTGTCTATTGAACTCTAGTTCTAAGGAACTGTTTTTATTAAGATCATTTTCTGGCCTGTCAGACTGTCACCTTTGTCTGAATAGGTCCAGCTGATTGTTTTTTTTCTTCCCCACCAGATGGAAACATACTCCTCTTCTTTTAATAATTTATATTTTTAAGTAGATAAATTGGATATATGACTTCTATCTTAAGGAAAGTAGTTCAGTAAAAGTACACTGTAAAAGTAAACTTCATAATTAGTATGTGAAGATTCTAAACCAATCCCTATGGATTTTTCTCAGTCCTCACCCAAGTAAGTGGTAGCATTTGGTAACACAAGAACAAAATGCTGGAGTCGTCTACTTAAATAGATGCAGAGAATTCTGTTTGCATTCCATATCTCTGCATTGGAGATCTCAGAAGTTAGCAAATATAGGTTAAATATTGGTGGGCTAATATAAAATGTATCAAGAAAAACACATTGTAATTACTAGACTTATTTACAAGATTCTCTCTGATACTTAAAAAACAATGAAAATTGATATGCTAGGAATACTAATTGTTGGGTGAATAAGGAATGTCTATTGTTAGCATGACTTTAATCATTTTAGAACTGAAGTGAGAAATACAGAATCCCATATATGTACAGATAGATTCGTATGAATTCTGCCCTTCCTTTTATGTAAACTACTTTAGGCAAACAGAAGCAGAAAAAGAGGAGAGTCCCACAGATACCACCAGAATCGACCAAAGGTGGTGTAACTTTTATAAGAATAGTAAGGTGAACATTTCAGAATAAATACCTTACAGTATTACTGTAAAAGAACCTCAACTAATCTTGAGGACTAACAAAGAAAAAACATTTTAACTTTTACAGTTAAATAACAATTTTTCAAACTCTAGGATAAAATTAGAGAGAGCAGTGAATTATCAAGCACAAAATGATGGGCATGTTACCAAAGAATCCGCTATGACAATCTGTTGTAGGAAATCAGTTCTTAGAGGGAGTAATTCACTAACTGCAAGCACTGAGAATCACTCATTCCTTCAGAACATGATTGCATTATAAAGAGACAGACATTAATGCTAGGAACAAATTCTAAGCAGTACATTTAGACAGTGCAAATATAATACTGGCAACGTCTGTGTACATTGCAGTTTGACCTTCCATAAGGTTAAGGAACTTCTACTGCCTTGTAAAGGTCAGTATACAGCACCAGTGATAATCATAAGCAGAAAAATTACCTTTTTCTCAGACACCTTTCCCACCTGCCTACCTACTTGAAATCTTCCACTTTGTTCATATCACCAAAATATGATGAAGTCAGGCTAGAGATCTCCAGTTTCACATTTACTCTAGTTGACCAGTTTCCTGCCTAGGTGCCTAGATCTATGTAAGGAAATAAAGTCTCATATCACACTCATTTACATCTATCTATTAGCTATTTAGTACTCATTGTGAAACTTTAGTGCCTTAGCAAATCCTGGTAAAATATGCTCCCTTTCTGAGAACACTGATGAAGAGTATTAGTAGGCATTTCACAAGGGTCTATCTTGTCATTTTTATTGGACAGACTCATTAATTTGTTAAAGGCCTGCTACAGACACTTGGACAGACAATTTTATACTTACGCGCAATAACATTCAGCTCTGCATCTTTCTGTATCACCTAATTCTCTTCAGGATTGTCTAGCAAAGACTAGTGCTTGGAGATCTCAGTCCAGACAGGTGGTGGTAAGGTAGCTGAATAATCAGCAGAAACAATACCTTCTACTGAGGAAGAATACCTACAAGATGTTTTTCATGTTTGTATATGGGTCTTGTCATACAGAAACATAATTAGCAGGTAGTTGCTGCAGACAGGAATGCAGAGTGAAATAAGATGCTTTTCTTTTTAGGAAAATAAAAAAGATTGCTGAAGCTGTCAGTGTGATTGTCATCTAAGGTATAAATTAAATACCCATGTGATACATAGAACATTTTGAAATATGTTATTATGAACAATGTGCTTGTTTTATCATATCATTATTTGCATCGGTTTGAATTTGTCATTAAAACAGAGTTAGTAACAACCAGTGCTTTTTCTATTTCTGAACACTGACAAAGATTTCTCTTTTTTCCACTCTGGAAATGAGCAAGAGACTGGGAGGAGCACAGCTAGGATAGGTGACACCAGCTGACCAAAGGGATTTTCAATACCCTACTAATACCAGGCTCAGCAATAAAAGCTGGAGATAGAAGAAGGAAGGAGGTATTTTTGGCTTATGAGGTGCCCATCACTCAAAGACTGGCTGAGCATCAGTCTGCTTGTGGGAGGTGGTGAGTTATTGCCATTCCATCACTCCTTTTTTATCTTTCTCTCTCCTTCACCTATCAAATCATCTTTATCTTGATCCATGGGTTTTCTTGGTTTGTTCTTACTATTCCTTCATCTGTCCCACTGGACAAGAGCAGGAGTGAGTAGCTGTGTGAGTGCCTGTCCTCTCATTGAGCTTAAACTACAATATTAAAAAAAATTTAGAAGTTTTTTGTGAATTAAAGGGATTAGGTCACATTACATTTCTGGAACTCATTTTAGCAGGTAGTCTTTCCCCAGTAGTTAGCTGGAATGGAAATAACTTAAACCTAGAATCCCTCATAGAAATCTGCTTTTTAGGCCAAAATTTATTTGAAAATATCTCAGCAAAAATAAGTGTTTGTTACAACAAAAAAATATTTGATCGCAGCTTCATATTTCTGTTAGAAGAGTTTTTGTAGAAGACCTTAGCTAGTTCTCAATTGGTTAAAGACTTTACTGGGAATATTTTTTTTCTCTTCAGAATTGCTTATTTTTCCTTTTAATATTATTAATGTGGAGTCTATCAGGATACTGTGAAGTGGAAAAATGAAAACATGACATGAAATGATAATGTAAGTAGCAAAAGTTTTCATTTAGTTCAATGTTTCTATTTTGTACTGAACTGAGGAATTACAGTGCATAATCCATAATGTCCTGTGTCTTAGTGCTTATTTTATGCTATAGATTGCAGTATAGTCTGTATCAGCCACTGTCCTTCCTTCCAGTTGCATGATCTTGTCGCACAAGGTTCTGTGTGGACCGAGACATCAAAAGGGATAAGTGATGAACATTAACTGCTGTCTTTATGGAGTATAGACTACGTTTGAAAAGTTAGAATGACAAAAAGGAACACTGTTTCAAAATGGGAGGGAATGATCTTTTCCTATTGAATACTAACACAAACTATCACTACCAGGACATTGAAGTGATTGACTCTTCTATGTCACACCTCATTGTTTGCAGATGCAGAACAAATGTGATCTTCTCTTCTGCTGAAAGATATCTTTTTTTTTTTTAAAGGAGACAATGCCATTGTTCTGACATCATGCAAAATTCATTGTTCCTAAATTATTGTCAGGAAGCCAATGCATTATTCCAAAATTTGTATTTTGGTTTAATATTATGTCTTTAAATATGTATAACCTCGTGCTCCATTTTTAACTCTACCACAGTTAGTAGATTTCAGTTACTATCTAAAAACCTCTAACAAATTCTCAGGGTGTCCTGGTTTTGTTCATAGAGGATATTTGCTGTTTTGAATCTTATTTTTTCTCTACACAACTTACACCAAACTCCAGCACCACTAAAACAAGACTGACATCAGTTTCCCTTAGTAAAATTTAAAGGTGTATCCCACACTTATAGAATTTTATCAGAGGTTGTCCAGTTTTGTAACCCTGAACCCCGGTATAGCAAATATTAGGCAATAATAAAACTGGTCTTCTGCAAACATACTTGCAGTGCACTACAAACTAATTGCATCATATACCTCTTTAACAGTACAGTATCTGATTTTTAATTCATAGGGAAGAGATTCAGAGATTTTTAGCATCGAGTGAAACTTGGCAGTGCAAAGAAAATTCCATTTGTGGAAGCCAAAGAGATCTTAAGAGAGTCTCTGCTTGTTCCAGCTAATGAGGCAGGCTATTTATGAGTAGAACTAACTGTCAGGAAGGAAGTTTTGTAAATTTGTATATATAGACTAATCTAAATTGAGTGTTCTTTTCTCAGCATCTGAAAAAAAAACAGGGGGAAAATTGGTTATTTTCAAAGACAGCGTAGTATTTCCTGTTTCCTCTAACTTGCTGAAAATACTCCGTGCTCTCTTTGATTTGCAGAGAATATGATCATTGTAATTACATGTGACAGAGCTAGAAACTAGACCTTCTAGTATATACGATAACTGTGTGAGAATGTGTAATAATCTTACATACTGGAGAACTGATTTGGAGAAAAAAATTGAAAGGATGAAAGTCTGAAGCCAGCTACAAAACCTGTAGTTCCAAATTTAGTGTAGGCTGAAATTGGCAGCTGCACAAATGCAGAATGTGAGCCAATTGCTTGTGTAACAGTTTCCCAGAACACCACGTGCCTTTGTAGTGGTTTGCAGAGCTGACCAGATGAGTCCTGCCATACAGCTGG